>CM021108.1:601478966-601924375 GCA_007115665.2 Sequoiadendron giganteum | reverse complement strand
GAGCTTTGGATGCAGTTTTTATGTTTGAAATGGGGCGCCATATTCCCTAGCAGCTATTGCAACTTATCTCGGGACATTTGGTGAAGAATTGCAAGAGTTATGAACATTTTGGTGTGCTACAGTTTGCTGGTAATTCATTTTCGGTTTGCAGATTTTTATATCAGACTTGTTTCAGTTTGAGTTTTCAGTTCTCTCTTCAATAAGTTGGATAGATATCTAATGTGGGATCATCCAATTTCAATGTGCTTCGAAGCTATTGTAATTCTAATGTAATTTTGTAGCTCTTTTTCATATTATAAGACTGTAAACAGTAGTACTTTTCCAGTCCTTTATTGCTGCAATTATTTCATTTAATTTCACAATAAGCACCCCTGGATGGTATACCGCCAGTGAAGAGAATGAATGGTTTAATCTATCTTTGTACCCACTGTCAAGTGGTGAATCCCCACTCTTGAGTGGATGCCTACCGCAACGGATGAATTGTTGATTTGTAATTTCATCCCTCCCACTGTTTAAGTGGAAGTGTGGAAATCTCTTATGGCTGGTTCTCCGCCTAAGTTTATTTCAATTTTGCAATAAGCACTCCGCCATATGCAATCACCTCGCCTTTCAAGGATCTTGGTGAACATTCTTGGCGTTGAGTTTTCTTTCAATTGTAATCAATTTCAATATTTGAGTTTTTAGATCCTAGGGATCCTCTGACCATATGCCCGCCCCTCCTCCCTCATCGGGTCTTAAGGCACATTCTTGGTTAGAGTTACTATTCTGCATCGTTTTGGTTTTGGAGCTAACCTTAACAGATGCGTGTTGCATTGTAATCAATATTGAAATCAAGAGAACAATTGAGTGAGCATTTTACATGACCACATAAAACTCCTACCCTCCTTAACTTTGCAACAAATCTCCCACGCATGTTCTTCTCTTCTAAACAATATCAGAGGACAAGCCTTTAGGAACACATAGTAATTTTTCAAATTGACAACATCCCCCAATCAACTCAATTGCCAACTGTTAGTCCTTTATCTCTATCTTAACAATGATATAGCTAGCTACTAGCCACATTACTTCTCTTTTTAGTTTTTAGATTTAGATTTTTGATACCCTCTCCTCAAAAAGTACACTTAATTCAACATTTAATCTCATTGATTATGTATGACTGGAAATTGCATATTTCTCAATCTCAATCTTATGTTTCTACACTCATTTTGGTGTCCACTCAGACATGCTCTAGGTATCCCTTTGACAATTTCTTGGCCTAAACTCATCTCTAATGAGTTATGCAAAGATGAACAATATTCAAATTTCAAACCTGACCTCCCAAATCCCCAAAACCCTCATTATTACCTTGATAAGTTTTGTAACGAACACTTGACCTGCACACTCTATTTAAACATTGAAAACCTACCCACTCCCTTCCCCCACCGCCTCGCTCCTCCCCGCCCCCTCTTGATCTCTCTCTCTCACACACACAAACACTTACTAAATTTTCAGATCTCCATCATTTCCCTACATTCCTATATGGCTGAAAACTTGAAAATCCTCCATTGACGAAGCCCATCTTTGATCTCCATCTTTCTCCCTCAACCAAGAATCCCTAGATCACTCCTAATCCTGTCCTAAAATATTAGAGTTTTCCATTTCAATATCTCCCACACCAGCCCTTCATTATTTGAAAAAACTCCAATAAAATACACCATTATTACACATCTAAAACCTTCCTTGAATTGGCCCCTTGGCTCACTAGCGATTTCCATCTCCCTGTCTCCTCCATTGCACAAGCACACAGTACTTTAGCATTAGACATCTGTCTAGAGCTATTTGGTGGCTACAAAACTGTGCACACACCACAAACAGCACACTTATGGATACATCCACTTCCAACTTTTTACGTGCTACTATGGAGGCTGAAACATGCCAAATAGAGGATGGATTGAAACACTTACCCTCTAGCACCAACCATTTTTCCCCACTCAGATTTTCTTATCATTTTCTCAGTGCACAGAGGTCACATCAGCACTCTTAAGGCATCAAGAACTCAGAAAAATTAGGTGAGCAACTCCAGAAAGTTTCATATTCTTTGTAGCTTAAAACATAAGCACCCAAGGAAACTAGTGTGTACACCAATGCCCGTCTCCCCTGCTCATGTCCAGGATCATCAAAATCAGCCAAAATTTCTACAAACCTTTCTGCAGCTTTCCCAAGCCCATTTCTAGCATCAAATTTCATATCAAACATGTATTCTAACCCTATTCCCTGTTTTTCAATAACCTGATCACTTTCTATTTCCATGCTCAACTCCTATGATTTACTATATTTAGGTAAGATCTAAATGTTTATGCTTTTCTAAATACTGTTTAAAATCTCAATTGGCTTAGTATTTTGAACACTTTAAAATCCAAAATCAACACCCTAAACACAATTTTCTTAGTTTTATCTATTGGATTATTTGTTGGTATTAGAATTCTTTAATCATTATTTTCTTTCTTCTTTCCTGTCATACCCTTTGATCCAAATACTATTAAATTTTTTATTAAAACGTCATAACAATTCTTTTGCTAGACCGCACGGGACATGACAATTAGCAACAAATCCACCTGATACTCGAAAATTTTGACAAGGTAACATACAACACCAATCCACTCCTAATGAAACACAAGTTCCATTAAACTACATGTTATTCCTGAATGAATCTTCTGGAAAAATACTTTCATGATTCAAAGTCACAAGATTCTTACTTGCTTGTCAAGAATTATGCAACAAATTATCCCAGCTATCATTAATGATTTTCAGCAAAGGCCTGTATTTATCCTCTACATCACCATTTGTTTAATTTAATAGTCCCCTTAGCCATACCATCAACCCATGTATGCAACCCATGAAAGGATTCTCTTCAACCGCTATATCTTAGAAAACTTCCACAACGTCCCTCAAACAATATCCATATGCCATCAATGAGCCAATATTTGGTTTGCTACATTAGGTAGAAACAAGTGTCAATTTAAAAATGATCATTTATGAAGACAGGGATTGCAAGGATAAGAAAATGTTGCCAATTTTTAAAAATAGTTGGCTAAAATAAATTCTTGCCATCCACAACCTTCATCATCAAAATGAGGACCTTTGTATGATCATAGATATATTTTATTATGCATTTTGCATTCTCCACAACATATTTGGGGAGAGCACCACACTAAAGATTGCTCAAAATTGGTAACATAAAATCCTTGAGTGCAAACAAAGATAATTCAAAAGCATGATAAGAATGGTAAGGAGGGCCAAGTTGGCCTCCACAACAACTCAAGTGGCCACAAGCCTTCAAGATTCATTGCTACATATTGCTACCGATTTAGGTACTAAACCTAGAAACCCATCTAAGGTCCTTCTCTTGGAAAAGGTAAAAGTGTGCTGGAATGAAGAACCTTTTGGCCCCCGAAGACATACCTAAATCTAGGCCATCAAAAGGAGGTACTAAGTAGTGTAACAATATGTAATGTCCCCTTCTCAAACCTGATCGTGCATATGACCGTTGGCCTTTTTTCTGGAAACCCGAAGGCTAGTCGGAAGGTTAAATTAGGGTTTCCTATTTTTTGAGGAGGTCTTGGCTCAGAGATGGTGGATTCAATGACGGATTCCTTCTGGGTTTTCAGAGGGCTTCGCAGCAGTATGTTCATCTCGGCATTCAGAGCACTTTTTGGAATTTACTATTTTTAGTAAATTCTATTTTTGGCAGCTTTCCAGTTGAGTTCAGCTCGGTTGACTTCCTGCTTCAATTTGGTCAGATGTTGGCTCAGTATTGGCTTCAGGGCACCTCCGGAGGGATAAGCTAAGTCATCTAATTAAAAAGTCACGTTTAAATATTATATTTTAATGTTGACCTTGGGCCTAGATTAATGACTTAAAGATGTTTTAAAAAGGGGGTCTTTGAGGGTGGCGCCCTCATTAAAAGATTATTTTAATTATTGCAAAGTCAAAGCAAGGTTATGAAGGGCGAATTTATCAAGCATGATGTTTATTTAAAATATCAAATCAAAGCCATAAAGGAGAAGTACGCCCTCTTGAGGAGATGAGAGGTTTTGACCTAAAAGCTGATTTTAGGGTTTTGCGAAGTCAAACGAAAATTATAAAGAGGAGTCTTGTGCATCATTTTGGGCATCTTATGTTTGGAATATTGTTATGCTGCCGAAATGGTGCTGGATTGCTTCGAGGAATGAATGCCTCCTAGCCTTGGCTCGACTTCTTGCTTGAAAGACAGCAACTAGTGGAGAGTTAGATTGTAGTTGAGTGAGATTTGTAGTGAGATTTTGCATTGTAGAAGTTGTTTTGCATTTGTAGTTCGGTTTCTTGCATTTTAATCAAAATCTGGAGTTGCTGATTTTTGTATTGCAGATTGAAGTTTATACTCATAAGTCTTTGGGCGAATTTATTTTGGTTCTGGGTAGTTTACCCATGCATTTGCTAGCCTTGGGCGCCCCTCTATGCCAAGTTGCAGATTTTTTAGAGGTGTCTTGGATTTTATCTTGTTGGTAGAACATTTCTTGAGCCTGTACCATTCTGTTTTGCCTGGCAAGTGTTTAGAAAAAAAAATACTTCAATTTTTCAGTTGTTTCTTTGTCTAGTCTTCATCGTCATCAACCTAGCTTTCGTTTGCATCAAGTCTCATGCCATTCTGGCAAGTATTGAGTGAGTTGTGAGCATTTTAGTGGATTCTAGGGTTGCTGGTTATGCATATTAAGTTGTTGTTCTGTCATATCAACTTGCGTAAAGTCTATCTTTTGAGTTGGGTTTGGGTTGAAAGTCTTTGTGATCATTGAGGAGACATTATACTATATTGCAGCATGGTTAGACTTTCTTATTCGATGTATTTGACAGGCAAATCTCTAATTATTGTAAGCTGAACAGTAGTACTGTCAGCATTTCTCTTAATCTTACTTTACATTCTGAAGCTGCATTGTATTTCTGTATATCTCCGCCATATGGTCGCCTCATTTCCACTCTGGAATTGGGTAGCACATACTTGGTGTTGAGTTTACTTTCAGCATAGTTAGCATCTCCGTCATATGGTAGCTCCCATTCCATCTTGGTTTGGAAAGCACATTCTTGACGTTGAGTTCCTTTCTGTATTTAGAGAAGAAGATCCTCTGACCATATGCTCGCCATCATCGGCGCCATCCTTGGTTAGAGTTGCTTTTTGCATAAGCAGTTTAATTCAGATCCTCTGACCAATGCTCACACCTTGCCCACATCGGGATCCTGGTGTACATTCTGGTTAGAGTTGCTTTCTGCACGTTTTGGTTTATCTTCTAACCTTAACGGGTGCTTTCTTTGAAATCTGTTAATTGAAAAAATCAAAAAAAAATTGGCTTGGTATATTTCACAATACTCGTTGGAAGCCTACCGAATTTGGTGAGTCTGAGGCCAAGTAGAGGTAAACAAGTCCTAGAGACTCAGGACCTAGATACCTAGCAAGTCTACTCGAACTCACCAAACCATGCAAGTCTTGTTGGGAAAACCAAACCATCGTAGCAAAACTTGCAATTCAAAGAATTAAAACAAAGAAAAAATAAAAAAACTGAAACCTATTTGTTGTATACGATCTCTAAGAGTCTAAAAGCACTTTCATTTGATTTGCAAGCACAAGAAAGAGGAAAAAAGAGGATTGGAACTAAAATCACATGGTGAAGCAATAACTATCAGACAAATTGAGCAGCAAATATTGATAGAATATCATTTGGGTAGGTTTGTAGCAACTCTTTGTGCTTCTAAACAAGCCTATGGTGCATTTGAAAGAGCCAATAATTGATTTGAACTAACCCACCATCAGGTTGAAGCAAATCTGAAGAGATATTTTCCTATTTTGAATATCTTTTTTTGTTTTTCTTTTAGAATTTCACTTGTCTTGTACATTATTTTTTCATTGTAGATTCATCGAACAAACCCTAGTTATTTTAATCTTTTTTATGAACAAACCTTAGGAGTTTTCCTAACTTTTTACCTATTTTTTATCTGCAAACCTTAATTGTTTGCACATTTTTCTAACTTTTTTAACTTGGTTTATTTTAAAACCATAAATGTAAATTTAGTTTACATTTATTTGTTATTGTAGTATGCTTCACATTTATATATTGTTCTACCGTAGGCACCAATTAGAAAGGATTCTTATTGGAAACATGCCATCCCAAGGTCAAAGAAAGGGGAGTTGATTTGCAAACATTGCGAGGTGAAAATGTGTGGGGGAGGCATTAACTATTAAAATATCACCTCGCACAAATACCATGCCAAGATGCTAGATCATGCATAGTTGCATCTCCTAAAGTTGTGTGTGAAGTAAAAAGACAACAAGAAAACTTTGACCAACAAGTGGAATTTAAAACAAGGCGAAGAGAAGAGATGGCAGACATTTATGGAGACTCTTTTTCTACAATTCCACCATTTCTTAGAACTTTAAGGCTTTAAACACTAGTAACAATAGCAATGGAAATGGCAATGCTAGTGTTGGGCCTAGAGTTTGTGGATTTAGATTAGATTCATATATCATACCACACACCACTCTAAGTTCTTAACTATCACTTGAGAGCATGGATTCAAATAGAGACGAACATGATGTAGCAACGAGTGAAATCCGATACATTTGGTTTTATAATTTCATTCCATTTCACACTAAGTAATTAATTATTATTTTTATTTTAAAATATGTTATTTGATTTATTTGTCTCTTGAATTTTTAAATTTAAGCATTTGTAAAATTTAACCTTGAAATTTAATAATTCTGATTTTTTATTTTTTATTTTTGTTTTGGGTCTCTGTATTGATAAATTATGGTAGATCCATTAATGTTTGTAGGGTAGGGTTTGAAGCACCCGATGACAAGGAAATAAAGGGCTCCATTTTAACTCTAAAGGTGGCCTATGCTAAGGTCAAAATTGAGGAGCATTGTGAGATATGGAGGAGGAAAATTCTTGGATATATGGAAGGAATAAGACATTGTTGAATTTCCCTGTTGCTTCCCGCTTCCCCTGGTGGTTATACTTCTTGAAATCCATTCAATTAGTGATTTAGATTTCTAACTTCCACTTTAGCAATTAACAATAGAATTTCAAATTTCCTTGTTTCTTCCTCAAGTGCCATAGTTTTCTTGAAATCTATTGAAGCTTCAACAAAAACAAAAAAATGTTGAATACCTTTGTGAAGTTTTAGAGGAAGTCTTGGCTGAGGTGGGTGAGGATAATGTTGTGCAAATAGTTACAAATCATGTTGTTGCAGCTTTTCATAGATAGCCACCCATCCTTATTCCTAAATACATGTGTTACTCATCACCTTGATCTCATATTAGAGGATCTTGGAAAAATCACATGGATCAAAGCATGTGTTGAGCATGGTAAAAAAATTGCAAATGCATATAAAACCTTGCTTGGGTTCTCAACTTAATGAGGAAATGCATGGACAAGGAGTTGGCTCATTCTGGAATAACCCACTTTGCAACAAACTTTATCACATTGCAATCTTTTCTTAAAAGAATGCCTTGACATGCATATTTTTGTTAATAAGGAGTGGTCCACATCTTCGTGCACTAAAACTAATGCAAGGGTTGATGTGGTTGATTGGGTTTTCGATGTGCACAACTTCCAATAAGGAGACCATTGAGCTAAGCTTGTATTTCCCAGTGTACCACGGGGATGCATTCCCCCCCCAAAATCCCCACATTTTTGGGATGGGCACATCTCCGGGACATGGGGGAGACATCCCCCCACCACTCTGGCACCCCCATTGTGACACTGTCGAGACGGCAATGATGCCAACACATCCCCAAGATGTCCAAGGGACTCCCAAGAGTCCCTCAACCATACCAGGGATGCCCACACGTCTCCCATGGCCGTTTCCTAATGGTCGATGGGCCCCACCAAAAGACTAGGAGACTTCCAAGAGTCTCCCAACCCTCCCAGAGACTTCTAGGTGTTCCAAAAGATAAGCAATAAAATCGTGAAAACCACCTTTTCCATAAAGCTTTGTGAGGTCTTCAAGGCCTTAATTTGTGCTTGGTGGCAGGGGCTCCACCCCTCAAGCTTGCCCCTTGACCCTGCCACCTACCCCTCGGCTATCGTCCCCAAACATAGGCCCTTGGTCCCCTCGACCCCATCCCTATGTCCCCCCATCAAGAAACTTCGTGGAACACTGGTATTTCCATTCTATGTTTTTTTCATATTTTTATTATATTTGTTTATTTTTGTTCATATCTATTTATGTTGATGTTTAATAATTATTGCAATTCACAAAATCTTTAGTTGTTCTCTATCTTGTTCTCGATAGGTAGAAACCAGCTATTGGCTATATGTATAAGCGGAGCATTAGATCCATCTATTATGGTGTTGAGAATAAGTATTATCCCATATAGGACATCATAGATCAATGATACCACTATTAGCTTCATAAGCTCTTACATGTTGTCTATTTCTTGAATCCAACATTCCAACCTTGCCTGGATTTCAAGGCAAATGACGACATCTTGAGTGGACTCTACATGGTCATTGAGAAAATGGTGCTTGATCCTTAGCATGCAGCACAGATTGTCTTTGAGATTGAGATCTTTAGACTTGCAAGAGAAAACCCTTTGCATGAGATATATACAACACAACTTGGACAACATAACGACCAAGTAAAAGTTCATTAAGAGCGTAACTTAAGTGTAAAACCTTTTCTTTTTGTACATTAATATTGAAACTCAAAGTTGAACAATGAGACTAAATTTTGTTTTTTTCTCATTTCATATGCATGGTGGGAAAGGTTTGGTGCTAAGGTGCCAAATCTTCAAAGGATTGCAAATCGTGTCTTGAGCCAACCATGTGGCACTTCAAGACATGAATGCAATATGAGTATGTTTGAGCACATACACTCCAATAGGCACAAAAAGTTGTCACTGCAAAGTTGAATAATCTTACCTATGTTCATTACAACCTTTACCTCCATCATAAGCAAATCTGGGGCACTAACTTCTCTCCCATCAACCTAGATGAAATATCCCAGCTAGGATATTGATGAATTTTCTGATATTTGAAACACCAATTTCTGCCCTAATTTCTACACTTAAAAATTTCTGCCAAAAACCCTAACTGCTGATGTAAAATTTCTGATTTCAACTATGCAATAACAGCAACATATATCTTCCCAATTGCCTCAATTAACATAGCAGATCTACCTAGCTTTAGAACATGAATATAACCAACAAAATGAAACACCAAACGTCCATCCAAAACATGCCAAAATCTGATTATCGATTGTTCAGTTCTGCTGCTACAAATCAGACCTAATATGTATGCAAGTTCACCATAAAATGGGCTCCAAATATATCAAGCAATGTACAATAGTTTGCTGATATGAAGAAACCCTACTTACAAGCAAAAATATGCAAGAAAATGTTGATCTACACTAACCCTAGCTGGGCGAATTGCTCCAGCCACCACAAAATGCAAAGATAAATGCAAATATATGATGAAATGCCTCCAAAACCCTACCCCAAAGGTGTGTTGGCCTGCTGGTCTGTAGGTAAGGGTTTGCAACCCCTAAAACTTCTCAAAAACCTCCAATCTTGCCCAATTTGCCCCTCATAAACAAGGCACACCAATAGCAACTTAGGCGCCCCACACTAGGGTGAAACCCTACATCAAATTACTATCAAATCTGCCCTCCAAAGTTACAAAACAAGGCACACCAATAGCAACTTAGGCGCCCCACACTAAGGAGAAACCCTAGGTCAAATTATTATCAAATCTGCCCTCCAAAGTTGCCGATAACTAATCTGAAAATCTGAGCATGAAAATCCACATCAAAATCAATTGAAGTGCAAGTGAACCTCCGTCATGAAGTCCTCCATTGAAGAGTTAGGTTTTCATCTAACTCCTCTACTATTCACAAGGGTTTTTGTCCTTGGAATGGCTGCAATAGTTGTTGATCCGAAAAGAAGAATAATCCACGATGATCTCTGTTGTACCCCAAATTTAAATTTTTTGCTACACTTAGGCATTTTGAAGAAATGAGTCAAAGTCTTGTTAAAATTGTCAAAAAAGGTCAAAATTGGGGATTTACATGTCTTGCATGAGGGTCAGAAACTCAAAATTTTCAAATTCTGACGATCTGGTCAGCTTAGAGCAACCAATTCTACAAAACCCAAATCTCAGTTTTTTGGCCCTAAAATTTAGGAAAATTTCAAAGTTTTTTTGGGTTACTTTTGAAACGGATGTCGGCAAAAAATTTTGAAAATAGAAAATTTCTAAAAATAGAAAGTTTGGCTTCTAGGGTTCAAATTGATTTTGATTGGCTCAAAATACTTCCTCGATAGGCTAGTCCAATCAAAACCATCAAAAGATCAATTTTTCCCTAGTGGATCTATTTTGCTTTTTCAGGAGCTCTAAGGCCATCAATGGAGGTCAGTCAACTACCAAGTGTCAGATTCAGAGTCTCAGGCACTTCTCAGGTCAAGAAGCTGCAAGAAGTGATCGAGGGACAAAGAACAGAGAATGGAGGTTGAAGAATCTTGAAAACTGCAAAAATTCGACTAAGTCTGGAAAGTTTAGGCGCCCCAACTCAGTCTAGGCACCCAAGATTCTTTGCCTTAGAATATTTTTCCATCCCGACAGTCAAAGCATTGGTGAGCACGAGGAATGAAAGGAAAAGTGAAAATTGCAAAATAAAAACTATCTATGTCAAGCATAGGCGCTCTAGGTAGCCAGGGGTGCCCATGATTTCAAGGCACCAAATGTCAGAGTTAGGCTTTCTACCTCCAGATATTTGTTGCTCAAAATCCTCCCAGCTTCATAGTGGATCCATTAGCACATCCATCAGATCAACCAATCAGCCAAAATCTTAGACCGATCGAAGGAGTCTTGACAGAGTAGCAAAATGCAAACTAGGAAAATATCAAAAAATAAACTAACTCTGGAAACTTTGGGTGCCCTAGGTAGCCAAGGGCGCCTAGGGTTTTGAACCACCTAATGCAGTGATTAGGGTTTGCAATGTGACCATTGTCTCCGGAATTTTGTCAACTATCCAATGATGACTCAACCTGATCATTGGATTCGTCTGTCACCAGCTATTGCAGATCAAACAGAGGACATAGAATGGAAGATCAAAGCCTGAAGGTTGAAAATCAAGGAAAAATGACTAAGCCTGGGAGTGATGGGCGCCCCAGGTAACCAGGGGCGCCCAAGGATTTGAGAGCTTAAAAGATAAAATTAGGGTTTGCAGTCCCCATTAGGGTTTGCAGTCCCCAACAACTCTTCTTCATATTCAGTCCAGCTCTGCAATGGATTAGACGGCGAGCTTGTTAGATTTGTTAATCATCAAATATCACAAAATGATCAGAGGGGTAAAATTGTGCAGAATGAAGAAAGTCAAAAGCAAAAATGAAAATTCCCAAAAATTGACCAACTCTGGAGGAGTTGGGCGCCCGAGTTAGTCAGAGGCGCCCAAGCTTTTGATCCCCTAAACTCAGCTTTCAGAGGATGCAACTCCCAAGAGACCCCTCTCAGAATCCTCTGAGCTATCCGACAAGTCCAGCCATCAGGCAATCGGAGCTTCGAATCATCCAAAAACAAGAATCCATCAGAAGATCAGAAAGCAAGAGTGAAAGTTGAAACTCATAAAAAAGAGGCTAAGTCTAGAATTCTAGGTGCCCTGGGTAGCCAGAGGCGCCCAAACTTTTGAGGGCCTGAAATTAGTTTTCAAAAGAAATCATCTCTAAAAGACCCCTCTCAGAGTTCATCAAGGTATCCAACGAATTTGACAGTCAGTCATTCGGGTTAGTATTGCTCCCAGATTCACGAGATCATCTGAAGTTGAGGAAACAATGTTGAAACTCGAAGAACATAAAAATGGCTAACACTGGTTTTGCTAGGCGCCCCAGAGAGAGATAGGCACCCATGATTTTGAGGGCTTAGATGAAGTATTTATCAAAAGCAGGCTCCAAGACAACATCAAATTCACTCCAGCTCCGCGATGAGATCATCTACCAGTTCATAGGATTCATCTAGCATCCAGGATCCAGGATCAAACAAAGGATAAAAATCAAGAAAAAGTTCAAATTTCAAGAAATTTAACTAAGTCTGCTAGGGAAAAGCGCCCCAGCCTAAGAAGGGTACCCAAGGCTCAATGCCTTAGAAAATTTTAGTTTTCATAGTTCATCATTTGGAAAAAGTGTCTACATTCGACGAACCTGCTCCAAATTGGCTTCAAGGAGTTTTAAAGCAGAAAATAAAAGCAATTTTTATCCTAAAAACCTATTTAAGAGAGCTTTTGTCTTCCATTATTCATTTTTGCAGGTTGGCGTCCAGAGCAAGAAGATTTTCTTTTTTTCCTCAACGAAGATTTGAAGACCCAAACGACATGCTTTTTCGGTGTTCTTTGTGGTTTCGAGATCAGTGAGCAAGGAGGAACGCTTTTTCATGCTTCAAACTTCTAAGGCGTTGCTTTTTCAAAACAGCCACTGAGCTTTTTCCATTTCTGATCACATCGCTCTCTCTGCTTTTTCATTCTCTTGAACATTGAGAAATTTTTCCCTCTTCTAGAAATTGCTTTTTGGCTACTTTTTGAGGATGGATTTAGCTTTTTCAGTTTCTAAGCATCTGGGTTTCTCCCGAATGTGATTCTCTACAAAACCCAAGTCCCAACTTTTTTTGGAGAAATTATTTTTTCAAGCCAGAACAGCATTCTATTTTTAGCAACACTCTCCATTCGAAAACCAAGAAACAAATCAGTTTTTGGCGGATGTGATCGAGATGTAAAGCAACAATCTTCTAGAAGCTTTCTTTCAGCTTTCTTTCTATTCTCATCTCAATTCTTATCCATTCTTTGAAGAAGAAGGATATCAAGTTGTAATAGTTGGCACTTTCCTGCTTTTCGCTTTCAATAGGTTGTTAGATGCTTATCTTGTTTTAGGTTTAGAAATAAAGCTTGCATGTTGGCAAGTCTTAGTTGTAAAAGCAATGAGATTCTAGGTTTCACTACTCCTTTGCTTGTGTATAATTAAGGGCAGCCTTGCCCATTTATTTTCAATGATGTTGGTGATAACAAAACGCTGAGCCTACTAGTGCCTTCTAATTGTTATTCAGTGTTGTTCAAGAACAGTTATTGTGATAGCAAATGGATGAGCCTATTTTTCCTTCAAGTTGTTGTTGCTCAGTTTCACGTTCACTTAGTGTAAGAGCAAGCTCGCATGCCCCCTTTAGCTGCAAGATATTGTTCAATCCATGTGTTACTTGTGTCAATGTATTTTGGTTGATCACTAAACTGTATGCCTATCTTGCTACAATCCAGCTGTCCCAGAAGTGTAATCTTTTGTTCCTGAGATTTGAGAAAATAAAGTCGCGTGCCTGCTTTGTTGCCCCGATATAATGTCTCAGATTTCTATTTTATATGTTACGCTTATATGATCTCTATTTTAGGTTGCATTGAAATTTCACTAGATGTGTGTTGGGATAAAGTTTGTTTAAGTATTTTTGTCAGAGAATCATTACTTGTTTATTTCTAACTCATGCTCTGCATTTACTTGAGTAGTCAGAAACGTCATTAGCGTAGGCTTAGTCGTAGTTGAACTTTCAAAAGAGAAAATCTCAGCTACGACGCTTGAGTTTTATAACCCTGTGCTCTTAGCTGAACAAAAAGATAGGCAAATTAGTTTTAATTTACTTTCTTAAGCAACATCAACAAAGAGGGAGCTTCCCCTCCTAATTTGAAGAGCAGTTTATTTGTGCATAGCTATCCGTTTCTAATTCACATACCAGAGATGTGAATTGAAACGCCAACAATCTCAAAACCTCCAAATGAACCTTGTATATATAGCAATCCACCTGTTGATGGGTGTTTTATGACCGCACCAACACAGAATAAAGTTTCCAACGGATACTCTATCCTCTCTTGATCAAAGTATTCCGCATGCTAAGATTCCTAGAAAGATCATACGTTCAACTCCAAGGTTCCTTATGCAAGGGGATAGTCTTAGTTGGCTTGATGTGATTTTGCTAGGTATTTCAAGGGGACTTACGTGAGTTGCTCATTTAGAAGAAAGGATTCTCAAATTTCGGGAGATTTGTCAATGACGCTCGGGTTCTTAAACTAACCGGATAATGTTGAATGTAAAAGGATGCAAGGATTAGAGATGTTACTATCTACTCTAAATGTGGAACACGAATATCGATTCTTGCAAATTTCAAACCAAGCTCTGCTTTGCCTCACTTCGGACAGCTTCCGCAGAACCAGTGCAATCTTCAAAGGGATAACGAGAGATATTCAAACCACGATTCAACATGCAGAGACCGTCACAACGACGCATATCAACATATAAACTGCAGTCAAAGTTAAGTTCACAATGTTCCAGCTGACCATGCAAGGCGAACCCACTATCAGTGAGCCCGCTAGTGGTATGGGTAAGCGAAGCTTGCTCAAATTAAACACCACATTCCACAACTACCAACTACTTGCATGAAATAAAATCTACTTTACTTTAAGCTCTACTCTAAGGTCCTAAGTGAATCGGAGAGACAAAAAAGCCTTGCTAGCTACTCACAACAAAAGATAGAACCACCAAGCAATGATAAATCTTTGTATTATGAGAGTGTTCACAACAACTTCTTACGAAGTCTTCAAATGGGAAAACTTTCTTTCCTTTTCAATCTAGACTATGCAATCTATGCTAACTTATAGGCTAATCTCTACTTTCTACTTTCTCTCTCTTCTATTCCTATTCTAATTCTAATAGATTACAAATGAGGGGGGATGCCCCTTTTATAATTGGCCCAGTCCAATGGATGGCTTACATTTGATTACAATGAAGGGCTCAGATTGAGCCACATATGCCCTAATTAGGGTTTTTGCCCTAAAAACCGCCACAGAGAGGAGTGGGGTAATCTATGTACAAGAGATTCTCCACTACTCTACAAAAACCACCATGAGCAATTAATGCCCACTATCATTAGAAGATTCTTGTCCAGAAAAACTTTCTTTGTTCTGCCTGCCAATTCTGTTGCGCTAGGAGGAGGGTAAAAGAGTCTCCAAGATTGTCTCCACAGATAATAAAATTTGATAGGATCTGGAATTCGACTGCTTAGTTGTTCGCGTTCAGCCCTCCTGCTGTTTAAATTCCTGGATGCATTTCCTCCTTGTAACTTTCACATTTCTCTAGCCCACTACCTTGGGCGCATTTAGCCTCATTCTTAAGGCCTTAGACAAATCTCCCTACCATTTCCCTTTGCCTTGGGAACTTTTTCATCAAACTTCTTCATCTCTACCTAGTCGCGTGCCTTCCTGAATTGGGGCATGTTAGGTTTTTGTGGAGAGATCCCAACACTTAGCCGTTCTTCCAACATCTTCTTCCTGCAAACGAGACATCATGGATGAGTTTCGAACATGTAGGGTTTTCCTCTTCCAAAGTTATAACGTTGTCCTAGAGCACTTGCTTCATCACCCCAAGTCACTATGCCATCGCCTCGGCATTCATCCTGCAAAAATAATAAAGAGAAGAGCATCAAAACGCTTTTTAATATAAAACCTTTTTACTTACCCAATTTCCATGTTCTGATTGATTCATCCCCAGATGTAGTAAAATCCATTATTTTTTTCTAGCAAATCTTGCTTTTCATAACTTTTCAACATGGGCGCATTTCACCTATCAAGCATCCACTTTCAACCCTTAGAACATTTCTAAGCCACTTTATCCTTCCTAGGGCGCATTTCAAGGTGTCCATTTATGTTTTGAAACACTTAGAAAATTTTCCAACTTCCATTTTGTGACACTTAGAAATATTTCAAGTCACATCACTTTGAGGGCGCACTTCAGGGGTCCATCTTCCATTTTCAAAGACGTAAAAAATCTTTTATATCTCCACTTCCTTCAAGGGCGCATATAGGAGGTCTCACTTTTATTTTCCACGCCTCAGATATTTCTCATACCACCACTCTCTTTTAAGGACGCATTTTGAAGGGGGGGACTTCCATTTTGATACTTAGAAATTTCTCAAACTTCTTGCTTCTCATCTTGGGCGCATTTTACCCTTGGTGATTTCATTTTGCATCCCTTAGATATTTTTGAGTTGCCTCTTCATGTTGGGCGCATTTCACCTGTCAAGCATCCACTTTACATGCCTCAGGCATTTTTCAACTCACCATCACAAGCTGGGCGCATTTTGATGGGGGAGCTTCCATTTTGATACTTAGAAATATTCTTCAACATATAACCCTTGCTAGCTGTATTTGAGGGTAGAGGAGGACTAGTTTATACTTAGAAACTTTTCTCATTACCATCCCTGCTTGGGCGTATTTAGGGGTGTGAGGAGGAATTCCACACTTAGAATTCTTATTTTTTTTACCTTGCCTCCTCTATCACTTGCAAGCTAGGCGCATTTTGGGGGGTCTCAAGGAATTTGCAATGCCTAAGAAATATTTTTAACATCCTTTCATCTTGGGCGCATTTCCTAGGTGGAGGAGGAATTTCACACCTAGAATTATTTTCATCCAAATGCATGCTCACACCTTGGGCACATTTGAGGGTATGAGGAGGAATTCTCATGCCTTAGAAATTTTTATGCCAACCTTGTAGCCTTGGGTGCATTTTACATAGGGAGGAGGAACTTTGCCAACACTTAGAATATTTTCTTCCAAGCCTCCTTCATGATGGCGCATTTAGGGGTGTGAGGATGAAATCCCATGCCTTAGAAACTTTTTAAAGCCCTCACATCGCCTTGGGTGCATTTGAGAGGTGGAGGAGGAACTCTTCATCACTTAGAACTTTTTTCAATTCCCATGCTTGCTTGGGCGCATTTCACCTGTCAAGCTTCCAATTTTGTGACTTAGAACATTTTTTCTCACCTCCACTCATAGCTTGGGCGCATTTTAGGGGTGTTGCTCTTGTTTTTCTCGCCTTAAAAAATTTTCAAGCCTTCATCACTTGATGGGCGCATTTGAGGGGGTGTCAGGAAACTTTGTGCATTGGAAATTTCTCAAGGCTCTACTCATTTCACCTTGGGCGCATTTGAGGGGGGCTCCTGCCACTTCTCATGACTTAGAAATTTCCTCAGGCTTACATACCTTGCTTGCCCCGTGTACTATTTTTAGTAAGTTTTTATATTTCCTGACCTTGGCAACACTGTTTGACTTGAAATTTTCACCACGTGGTCCTCATCGCTTGGTGAACCTGTTCACACCCACCTCTCATGCTGATCTGCTATTTATAGCCCTCTTCTGGAGACGACTTACTATAAATAGTAAGTGCTCGGATTGCACCCAAATTTTACCAGTAGATTGCCTGAAGGATGCTGATCGTGATGGGATACCTTCGTTTTTCGAAATTCTAGCTTTTTACCCTTCTTTATAGGCACCAAAGTAGGAAACCCTAATATGACTTGCATGTGCCTCGAATGATTTGCGTTAGACTCCATTTTTGCTGCATGTTGCTCTGTTCGTGATACTGAAGCGCCAGGTGGCTGCCGGAGTGAACCTGCTATTTATAGTAAATGTTTGAAAAGTGACCAATCCACTGTCGGATGAGTTTGCATGTCACACTGCCCGAGAGATCTCAAAAAACCCAAAAAAACCCAGTAAATTGGTCTGCATGCAAGTACTGGCTAAAAATAGTAAGTCCCTGAAAAATAATCAACTCTGCTTGCATGTCACGTCGTTGTGAAACTCTCGAAAAACCCATAAGGAATATCTTGACGTGCATCGAGAAATTTTGCATGCAAACCCTAAAAATAGCCTTTAAAGCTTGAATTGTTGAAAGTCCTCATCCTGGCTTGCATGTTATATCATCGTGAAGGTCTTTAAAAACTCAAGAAGATCCTCCAAACATGCATTGAAAAAGCCCACATGCAAACCCTCGAAATGGCTCTTGAAGCTAGAATTGCCAAAAATAGCAAGTTGTCCAAATTTCCTAAAATTTTGCATGCAAGTACCTCGAAGTTACCTGAATGTGTTGGAGCAGTTAGAATTCCCGAATTTTGAGAAAAGACCCTAGATTGAGCACTTACTAAAAATAGTAAGTTGTCTGAATTCAATAAAAATCTAGTGGGATCCTACCTGAAGCTTCCCGATCGCAATGCCAAGCTCAAGTTTCAATTTGACAATTCAATTTGACCTCAAACAAGCCTGAAGAATCAAAACCCTAATTTCACAGACTTAGCCAAAATTTCAACCAGGTCACATGATAGGACATCCCCGGAAGAACAAAAAGATCAAAAAAGAGAGAGAGACGCAAAACAACCCAAAACCAAAGCCAAAAGACCAAAATGGAGCAAAATTTAGGGGGTCCCCATTGTGAATGGGGCGATGTGTGAAAAGGTCACAATACCACCCTTATAACTCCAACTTGGCTGGCCCATCTTGGCTGCCAACTTCTCCTTTCAAATTTGCCTTTTTATTTTATTTTTAATTTCACCTTTTGCGCACCAACTTGTAATTCAAAATTAATATAATTTTTTATTTATTTTCAATTGTTATTTTCACCTTATAGCTCCCCAGAAAAGGGGTCGCCCAACCCCAATAAAATTTATAACAATACTTAGGCACCAAAAATCAAATTTAAATGTTATTTAACCTCCTTCCCTTGGCTGCCAAAAATCAAAACGATAAAAACAAAAAAAAAATTCTCTTTATTTTCTCTTGCTTGCCCAAAAGGGACATTACAATCCTTCCTTCATGAAATTGTTTGTCCTCAAGCAATGACAAACATACCACCGCCTGAATCCCATATCATCATACTACCACATTTATCAAAATTGAGGAGATAGATGCACCTCAAGGAACTATAAATATCCACCAACTCTCCAACTTCGAAGGATTCCCCATGAATGTGCAAGATGCCCCTCATAGGTTCATAAAGGAACATATCAGCCCCTCCTATGTTGTTGATATCAATAAAAACAACCACCTCCCAACTGAAAATCAGACCCAAGTGAGTGCAAATATCTTCGCAAATGTCATATGATGATAGAGTATCATCCATATTGCCATTCCCCGATGGTGAAGAGATGATACAAACCTCTCCAAAACACCCAAACAGTTGTTGTCCTCCAAGTAGCCTACAGGATTTCCATGTGCAATAAGGCTGAACAATCTTCTCTTAGCTGAGAATGGAGTGGATCCTCATGAACTAGGGCAGAAGGGCCAAGATCTTCATGCTTTCTTCCAATCCCTATTACATAGTCCAACTGGAACACAAGCATTAGTAACTCAAAACCAAACATTATAGCAATACCTTCGTACCTTGTGTCAAAGTGTAGCTTCATCTCCAAAGTATGCCCAATAAAGGCAAGTGTCTCCATGGCATGCATCATAAATTCCTAAAATAGAGAAGCTACATACTCTACCAGATGTAGTTGGCCGAGAGCGTACTTGGTCGGCCGTGAGTTGATATAGTCGGCCGAGAGTGTACTTAGTCAGCTGTGAGTCATAAGTAAAAAAGACTTTAGTTAATATTAATAATACATGTACTTATGTTATGTACATGTCATGTTAGTTAGTTGTTCCTGACGAAGTAATTAGTTATAATGAAGGGACGCGACGGTTGGTACCTCAACCACCGCCAGCGTACTATATGTACTTGAGTCATGTAGTCGGGAAGGGGACGGTTCTACTATGCTATGCTATGTTCTGTCTGGAGACATTATGATGTAATTGCCGAATACTGAATAAAGCAATATATCTATGTTTTGTGCAATTGCCATGTGATTATTATATGTTGTCAATGTTATTTTATATTTTCGTTTACTCTGTACGTCATTGTACCCATAGCAAGTAAACATTTGGCGTTGTTGCCTAAGCGAATCCGGTAAACACCCAGACAGGAGAATGGCGTTGTGATGGGGCAGCCGACCGAAGGGCCGGTACAAGCAAACGAGGATCGTGAAGATGCTCTAACGGAAGACCTCTGCAGTCTGTGGGAAATCTCGATAAAGGACCACATACGGAGGGAGGCTCTCAGGCGTCAACAAAGAGGTCGACCATCTTCTTACCAAACTGCCAAGATTGATAGCATGCCACTACATTATCCTACAGGACCTTCGGGCAAAGGAGGATCAGGAACGCCAAAGGCAGCAAATCTTGCAATGGTACAAAGAACGAACCAAACGGGAAGAGGTGGAACGAGACACTAGTTGAAGACGTACCCCTGGCAACCAACAATGATCGCGCGAATCACCTGTAATGTCCGTACGGCCGAACAAAGACAAGAACCGAATACCAATCCGGCACGAGGCGGAGGAGGAAAGAGTTCGGCGATCACTGAGAGTACAGGAGCAAGAAAACCGGCAACGAAGATTAAGGCAAATTGATAAGGAGTTGAATAAAGATTTAATTGAGATAAATCAAAGTATAAAAAGAACAAATGCAAATCTTGAACAGATAGACCAATCTATCAGTAGAGCACATCAGAGTTTTGTGGAAGGGAGGGACGAGAAACCCTTCATCACCCCATACGTAGAAAAATATAAAAGCCGACAAAATGAAGATAAATTGATTGGAGAACTTAAGAATAGCATCCAACGCATTCGGGAGTTGTCCA
Organism: Sequoiadendron giganteum; assembly: GCA_007115665.2. NCBI lineage: Eukaryota > Viridiplantae > Streptophyta > Pinopsida > Cupressales > Cupressaceae > Sequoiadendron > Sequoiadendron giganteum. Next base: position 601,903,839 of record CM021108.1, on the reverse strand, counting down.
TATCGGACGACGACGAAGGGCTGAGGACAGGGAGATCTGAACCCAAGACCCCTTGGCAGAGGGAGCACTGGAGTGGGACCCAGGAAACTCAAGGTGTAGAGGACGCTGATAGAGGACAGCAGAGTGATTCGTATGTGGCCGAGAGTGCAAGTGACGCACCGGAATGTAACGGGGAAACCAGTCCAATCGGATCCAATACACAAGGAGGGCAGCGGGGAAGGATGGGGACTCCAAAGCGACAAAAGTTGCCGAAGTTTACGGGGAATGTATCAGAAGATCTAGTACAAGATTGCAAAACATGTGAGACAATCTAGATAGCGAATGGAGAAGATGACCCGGATAACTAGTTGAAAGCGTTTCCAACGACACTCAGAGATAGTGCCATCGACTAGTACTCAGAATTGGGCCAAGCACATAAAGCTACATGGAGATTACTGAAGCAAGCATTTCAACATGAATTCAGACTCCTGAGGGATGACAGTGAGATCGTAGAAGAGATCTATAACACCAAGCAAGGGAAGCACGAGAGTGTGCGGACCTATAACCGAAAACTGAAGGATCTGTTGGGAAAATTGGAGACACAGCCAGTGGATAGTCTAAAGAAGCAACGATTCATGGAAGGCTTGCTTCCATCGCTGAAGAAGAAGATAAAAGTCGTGCCTCCGTCGTCATACACTGAAGCATACAAACGAGCGATGGATATAGAAAGCGAAAACAAAACATCCTCCCGAGGAAAAAAGAAGACAAACGACGAGGAGAGTACGGACGACAACGACGGTGAATCCAAGATCGTACAAGCACTCAGGAAAGATATGATGCGAATGATGAAAGAATTGAAGGCCGACAAGGAGAGTACGAGGGAAGTACGAGAATTGTGGTGTACAGATTGCAATGGGGAAGGTCACACGAAGGCGAACTGTCTGAAGAAGTTATTCTGCGATATCTGCCAAGTGATGGGACATTCCGTCAAGGAATGCCCATACAACTTAAAAGCCAAAAGTGCACAATTACTCTTCACTCAAGGAGAACCGTCAACACCGCCGAACACACCACCGAAGCCCCAGTACAATAGCAACGCATCCCCTGGAGGGTATCGGAGCAACAAGAGTCCGAGGAACAAAATACAGTACGACGGTAAAGGACGGCCCATGATCCAATGCCAAAAGTGCAACGAATGGGGTCACTTCGCCAAGGACTGCCAGAACGGCCAAGGTTCGGGAGGAAGATTGTGTAAGTGGTATGGACCAGGTGACCATGAAGATAGTGAATGCCCCAAGCAAAAGGGTGTCCATATGTGGAAGTAGAAGAACATGAGATATTGGCGATCACCAGAGCGCAAGAAAAGAAGGCAACCTACCTAGATCCACGTACGGAAAAACAAAGGATGAACGAAGCAAAAGCCGTAGTGGAACTAGCGATGGCGAAGGAGAACAAAATATCTCTGGAAAAGCCAGAAACCTCTCAACGGTCGGATGCGGAATCCAACATTTTACGGCAGGTACTGCAGACCGTTGTACCAATCAAAGTAACTGAACTTCTCCAAACCTTGCCGCAGTTGGGACTGGCAATGACAAACGTCCTCGAGGATGGCAAGCAATCGCGAGCAGATGACGGAAGGCAAGAATTGGTACCACAACCGCCGCCGTACGGTGAACAAACCATTGATCCCATACTACTGACGGCGAACATCGGGAAGATGTCGGCGGTTGTGCAGATGGAGATCAGAGGGAATATATTGACAAATACTATCGTCGATGGAGGATCGGGAGTCAACATACTGCCCAAAGACACATGGAAGAGCCTTGAGAAGCCTACACTTTGGCCACCGACCTTCCAACTCATCGGTGCCGATCAACATGGCATCAAACCGTTGGGAACATTGATGGCGCAAAAGGTGGTGATCAGAACACAACCATTCCTACTGAACTTTGTAGTCATTCCATTGCAGAGGAAGGCGTACGATGCATTGCTTGGACGAGGGTGGTTAGTGGCAGCCAAGGCGAATCATAATTGGAAAAGAAATACACTGTCCATAGAGAATGACAAGAGGAAGTACGTGATCGACTTGAAGAATCAGGCTGTCAGTGAAGAACTGGCATCTTCTGAATCAGAATCCGACAGGGGAGAGTTGGACATGGACAAAGGTAGGAAAGCAATGGAACCTAACAAGGAGGGTGCACTTGAAATCGAGAGTTGCTCGGAAGATGAGACAAGTTCGTTGAATGGCCTATTCATTGGCAAATGGAGGATTATGAGGTGTTCCAATGAGAGTGTAGCATGCTGCAAATCGGATAAATCCAAGAAGGAGAAGAGAATGGCACGTCTAGCCAAACACTTCTAGCTGAGTATGGAGAGTACAAAGAAAGAGTATCAAAACCGGATGATACGCCAACCCACAAATCCGAACAAGTACGAGATGGAAAAATTGTGTTAGAGGCAAAAACTGAAAAAAATAAAGTTGAAGAATTAAAAAAAATTAAAAATGAAGAGAGAAAACAAAGACAAAGAAGGAAAAAGTGATGGAGGAGAGAGAAAAAAGACGAAGGAGAGAAAGAATGCAAAACGAGAAAATTAAAAGAATTAAAGCAAAGAAAATAAAAATTTGCCAAGCCCCAACCATCAAGGACGTACAACCATTTAAAGAAATTGGCAAGAAAAATAAAGTTCGACAAAAAGTTAAAAGCATCAAGGTAGTGCAGCCATTTGGAGAAAGCAAAAGTTTGGCGAAAATCAAAAATTGCCGAGAGGACAAAAAAGAGAAAGATTCGTACAGTGACAAGAAAGGAGCCCATATGGCAACAAAAGGCAAGTCAACAAGGACCGTACGGAGAGCAATCACACAAGTCGTACGCCCAAGCCAGGAGAAGTCCGTACGGGATGGAGAGGAGACCGTACGGCAAAACCAAAAGAAGCCCGTACATTGTGGAAATAAGGTCGTATGGCAAAACAAGAAGTCCATATGATATGAGCAAAAATCCATACGGAGAAGGAAAGAGGGAGTCATACGCCAGGAGACAAAGCATGTGCGGCGGCTAGGAGAGAACTCAGAACGAAAGTCCGTACGGGCTAATTCATTAGCCGTACACTGGAAGGAGAGGGATGTCGTACGAAGGATTGAGGATGCCGTATGGGTGGCACAGAGAAAGAGGGTTGTACGGCAAAATCAGGAGGAAACCGTATGTCATGGGAAGGAGACCGTACGACAAAACAGGGAGTTCGTACATTGTGCAAGCAGGAAGTCCATATGTTGGGCAAGCAGGAATTCCATACGAATAAACTTGAAGAAGCCCGTACGGTTGAGACAGGGAAAGGCTGTACGCGTGAATTGGACGAAGGTCGTACAAATGAAACATGAGGTCGTACAAGGGGAAGAGGTCGTACCACACATTAATCTCTCGGTCGTACACATCATCATCAGGAGGGTCGTACTAGTTAAAAAGGAGAAAGTCGTACGTACCAAGCAAATAACGACCGTACCAAGTATCAAAGTAAAGTCTAAGAAAAATAATACAAAATCTGCATTTTTCGAGACTATTTGGAACCTATGGAAAAATCATAAAAATGAGTCGTGCGATGCAATTTCGAGTGGTTTCAGATGCTGCCCCCAGACCCCACGAGTGGCGCTGCCCCTCGACCCCGCAAGGGGCGCTGCCCCTTGACCCCGCTGGGGGCGTTCTCCCCAGACCCCCCTCAGATTTATTGGAATTGCCAAATTGTAGTACAGCCAACCATCATAGTACTGTCACAGGAGCATTTGCCTGTCGAGTAGATGAGAGTTGCAGCCCTCGAGGAGAAGTTGGCAGAGAGAGACAGAGTATTGGGAGAGAGTGACAACCAGTTGGCAAAGAAGGATCAGCTATTGGTAGAAAAAGATACACAGGTGGCTGATGTGCAGCAATTTTCAGCCGAGGGGGAGTGTCAACCACAATGAAAAGACAAGGAATTGGCTAGCACCAAGCAAGAACTCAAGTTGGTATTTTTGGTTTTCAGTCGCCTGGAAGACGACTACTTTGTGGGGGGAATGATTTAGTCGATCGAGAGCGTACTTGGTCGTTCGTGAGTCGATATAGTCAACCGAGAGTGTACTTGGTCGACTGTGAGTCATAAGTAAATAAGACTTTAGTTAATATTAATAATACATGTACTTATGTTATGTACGTGTCATGTTAGTTAGTTGTTCCTGACGAAGTAATTAGTTATAATGAAGCGACGCGACAGTTGGTACCTCAACCACCGCCAGCGTACTATATGTACTTGAGTCATGTAGTCAGGAAGGGACGATTCTACTATGCTATGCTATGTTCTGTCTGGCGACATTATGATGTAATTGTCGAATACTGAATAAAGCAATATATCTATGTTCTGTGCAATTGCCATGTGAATATTATATGCTGTCAATGTTATTTTATATTTTCGTTTACTCTGTACGTCATTGTACTTGTTCGTACTCAATTATGCTCCGGTGGCCATTCTAATTGTAATTGGCAACAACATCTCTCAAGTACTCCTCGAAATCTCTGGAGTTAAAAAACGGGCACTGTATTGCCTTGTCAACCTGTGTCGCCGTCAGTGCTTGCTTCGTCGGGTGATCTGGTGTCGTCTCCTAACACCAGGTTTTGCAGTCTATGCCTATGAGACTCTCCCATGTCAATGAGTCCGCAATCACATTGTCGGCTTTCCCTTTATTTGCCTTATTTCCAGCCACCTTGGGTGTGAGTATTATTTTCTTCCCCTTGGCACTCGTGCTAGCATCCATCATCCTCCGCCTGTGGAAATGACAATGATTGAAAGTGACTTTTCTGACTATTTTAAGCCTCCAACCGTGCCCTAGTACAGCCGTTATTTTTTCCTGTTGCTGGATGTTGACTCTGCCTCTTGGTACGGCCTTCTCCTTTTCTACTTGTACGGTACTTTGTATTTTCCTTAGTTCGATGCTTGGTACGGCCATACCTTGTTTACCTCACTGAGTATAGTTCAACGTACTACGTACTACTGAAGTAAACTAGCTATGTGCAGAACATGGAACATAAATACATAGCATAATATGATTGAATCATGAAACACTTCTATTCATTTCTAGCAAATATCAACATGTACAATCTGACTATCACAATATCATTAAATCCGCACATAACCCATCCAACGACATGATCCCAGTACATATAGCACTCGACAGTGGTTGAGTAACCAATCGTCATGCCGCTTCATAACCATAACTGCCCACTAATCAAGAATTAGTTACATGCCATTAATTATACTTACTTATTCCCGCTACGACTATGGTTTTATTATCAAAGCAATCGACCGATTACTCTAAGGCCAACTACGCTAAGGCCGACTACACTAACGCCTTATGTCGGCTTACATCATCCCCCGCCCCCCCCCCCCCGCCCAAAGAAGTCGGCTTCCCAGAGAACTAACACAAAAACTGGGAACCTTTTTACAAACAAATTTAGTGAGAAGAGGGTTGAGAGGACGTCCCTGGCGGCTGGGGGGTTGAAGAAGTGGCTGCCGGAGTGGTGAGCTGTCGCAGTCGGTACACCTCCTCAGTACGATGTTGCAGGTGACGAGTGGCCTTCAATTCCTTCTCTTGTGTGGTCTTCACCAGATGCACCGCCTCCTTCAGGTTCTTGCTGGCCTTCTCCAGTTCTTCGTCCTTCCTTGCCAACTGTTTAGCCATCTCTTCCTCTCGCACCTTCATCCTCCTCTCCATCTCCAATATGGTGGTATCTCAATCGGTCACCTTCTTGTTTTCTTCCTCCAATAGGTGAGATAGCTCCTGCCTTTGTTTCTCAAGAGATTTTGCCTTGGCCTGAATGTTTTGGGAAAGAGTGATTGCCTGCTCTGCCTTTTGCGCCATTTTGTCTACCCTCATCTCAAACTCCTTGCAGGCTAGGAACAAAGACCTGTATGCTGCCTCCATTTCAAAAAGTTGTGTCACCAGCTTATCATCCTTCCCATGGAAGGACGGCCTCTTGGGGTACCAAGCTGCCATCATCTCTGGTGTCTTTCTGCCTACCCACTCGCCTGTGAATATTTTGTTGAACTCCTTTTCACTCCCCGAGTTCATGAACTCGATGATCCGCCTAGCCTCTTGCTCTGCTATTGGTGAGTAGTTTCGGTTCAGTGTCTTTGCAATGTCTGACACTTCCTTTATGACCAGCGCAATAGGCTCGAGGCTATGGATGTACCTCTCAATTGTGCCTACTGGGTCCTCTCTGTCAAGCTTGGGGATCACCACAGCAATCCCCTCAGGTACATCTGCCTCACTGGACTCCCGATCGGTGCTAGCGGTTGCAGGTACGGTTGGCTGCTTTCCCATCAGAGGCTCCCCATCTGATATGATGTGTATCACCTGGTGTGCCAGTTCTCCCACCTCTCCTCTTGGCTGCTCTGTGTCTACCTGCTGAACTGCTGGTATGTGTGCCGCCAGCTCTGTACTCTCTACTATCCCCATCGGCTGAGTGCTCCCTATTGGTACTCCTTCTATCTCCCTCAAGCCAGGCGAGTGTCTGGGGGAAATGTCCTCTTCTCGAATAGGGGACCCCATTTGCATCAACCATCTATCTACATAGAGTACCTCCCCTGGTGGTACATCCTCACCCACTGTGTTGTCCAAGGCCGCCTTCTCTGCTTCTACCCTTTCGGCTGTTGCTCCTCCCGTCAATGCTATGTCTCTAGCCATTCCTCCTTCGGGTGCCATTCCCCAATGGTGAAGAGATGATACAAACCTCTCCAAAACACCCAAACAGTTGTTGTCCTCCAAGTAGCCTACAGGATTTCCATGTGCAATAAGGTAGAACAGGATTTCCATGTGCAATAAGGCTGAACAATCTTTTCTTAGCTGAGAATGGAGTGGATCCTCATGAACTAGGGCAGAAGGGCCAAGATCTTCATGCTTTCTTCCTTTCCCTATGACATAGTCCAATTAGAACACAAACATTAGTAACTCAAAACCAAACATTATAGCAATACCTTTGTACCTTGTGTCAAAGTGCAGCTTCATCTTCCAAGTATGCCCAATAAAGGCAAGTGTCTCCATGGCATGCATCATAAATTCCTGAAATAGAGAAGCTACATACTCTACCAGAGACTCATCAACATGATGAGACTCATCACAAGCAAACTCTTCAAGTGCTCCATGAACGATCAAAGACCAAAGCAAATCTGCATTACCCATATCTCCATCTACATATGAAGGCATAATACTAGTGGCTGATCCACAAAGTGTATGCTCTATAATGCCATCCAAATCTATGATGTGAGCCTTCAAATGGCTGTCCAAAAGAGGTGACACTAAATCCTCATAGAGCAAGCGACGTGAACAAACAAAGAATTTTGAATCATACCTCAAATCTGATTGCTCCACTTGCTTGGCCACCATACAAGGCTCATTCCTCATACGCCACATACTTTGAGTCTTCTTTGCATGTCATGATCTTTTTTGCCTCCCTCATGACATGTCATACTAACTTGGTCCTCTTGTGTCTTGGACACACAAATAAGACCTCATGCTTGTCTCCCAAATGAGTGCCAGCAATAGAAGAAGTCTTCTTAATAACATCCTCATGAGTAGGAGCAGCCAACTCAAGATTATGCAAAACCCAAAGACTATTGTTCCAAATCAGAAAATCATAACAGTTATCATACCTTTCCATAGAATCTTCATTTCAATTTGCATCCATGATGTGTGCCATAAGTCACGAATGTAGGGCAACCAACATCTTTGCTCTCCTAGCTCTTTGCAACCACCCATCACACATGTCTTGTGTCTTCACATCTTCCATAGTATGGTATGCAAAATCAGAACCTTTGTGCCTTGAATCCACAATACATTCCTTGCATTTGACACTCACATCTGGAGTGCCAACATTGGGAGATCCCTCAACACCGTTCCTCTCATGTGACATAGCTGCTATCTCATGGTTATACACAGAAATATGACTGTTGTCATAAAAGAGAAAATCAGAATTTTCATCATACCTCTTTGTAGTGCCTTTGATCATCTCAAACTTCCCCTTCCTCATCATTGCATGTTCTCCAACAAGTACCAGTCCAACATGACTTTCTCCATTAAAATCATAAGCCTTAAGGCTGATTCTCTTGGCTGTCATATCATGATAATTTGAAGATAAGGGACTGCTGTCATACATCAGAAAATCAGTCCTTACCTCATGCTTTAGTGTGATGTCTTCCTCAATCTCAATCATCTCTCTTTCCATGAATGGGTTCTCATTCATTAGTGCAGGTCCGAGGGATGTCCTCAATGGAAAATCAAGTGTGTTATGTGCCATAAGTTTTGTCCCATGGCTGCAAGCTAAATGTTTGCAAATGATGTAAAATGCTTGGAAATGATTTCTAGGACAACTAGGCAAGTAACTAAAATGAAATGCAGCTCTTTTTGGTGTTTTCGAATGCAAATACATGAATTCTTAAGTGCAAATAAACACCTACAGCCAACAGACATTTTTACAAACACTTGGCATGAAAACTATTTCAAAATAATGCAATGACATATGATAGACAATTTGTCAAATAGATGGCAAGCAAACACCTTATAACTCCAATTGATATTACAATATTATGAGAGTGTTTACAAGCTGCAAATGAAGTGCAATCAAATCTGAGTTTACATTTATTTTTCCTATGAATATGTCTGAAGATAAATGCCTAACACCTGAATGCTTAACATCATTATGTATGCAACATGGAATCTAGTTTATGACTAAGAATACATGAAGTAGATGCTGATTGAATCAGCAAATGCATACAATGTGAATATGAGCCTCTAAATAAGATGCAACAATAAAAGATGGAACCTAGAAATGCTTTGCAGCCACACAAATAAATTCGATTCTCCTTGTTTGAGCTTCCAATTGACTCCTAAATGGTGCGCCCTGCCCTCTTGATGCAAAATGAAGCTTTACTAATTTTTTTGGGATTTTTGGAAGCTCCCTTATACAAAATCGCCCTCCTATAGGAAAGTCGCCCATGCTGCTAGGTAGATGTGCAAATATAAAATAATTCCCAGCTTTTTGCTCCTCCAATTTGTTATAGAAATGATTGTTGCCACCACAGCAAATGATTCCTTCAATACCCATAAAAATCTGACCCCTTATTGAAGAGCTACGAATGAAAATGCAAGATCTTCCATCGCTGGTCTGCAGACTGAAACAAAAGTACAGACCTCTAATCAAGACATCAAATTCTCCAAAAATGATCTCCAATGATTGCAAATGAAAAAACTGATGTATCTTCTCCCAAACTAGCTAGGCTTGATATTTCACAAGCAAAACTAGGACCAGCTAGGCTTGATATTTCACAAGCGAAGTTTGCCAAGCATTAAGCTCACCAAATGTACAAATGTAGTAATCAACTCAACCATACCATATGCTCAGCCCAAAATTCCCTTTATACTTTTCTTGGGAGAGCTCACACACTTTTCTTGTCAATGTGGGATAAAAGATATATTTTATTTTTAGTGACTCTATAATATAATATATATTTTAGTCACTTATTAAATTAATTAAATATAAGGTCACCTTTTATTTTATAATTGTTTGATAACTTTATAAATACCTAATTTAATATCCCACTTAATTTAATTAAAATAATCAATTAGTCATCCTTGTGAAATAATCATGAATTTGGACAACTTAATTAATTAAATTAAACTTCCTCTAAAATTGAGGACACGACACCCTTTCAGTGCCCCTCAAAGGATCCACTATATCCTCAAGCTTAAGCATGAGCTTGTCCACCTCCTCTTCCTTTCTTCTCAAAGCATCTGAGTATATCCCACCAAGTGTGAGGAGATGATCTTTGTCAGTGAAATGTTCCCCTTAATTTTTTCCCTTGTTTTCAGTTCACAACAATGCAAATCATGCACCCGTTAAGAATTAGCTCCAAACCAAAGCACAGCTGAAACAACTCTAACCAAAAATGCGCCCTAAAACCACTTAAGGAGGAGGGGCGGGCATATGGTCAGAGGATCCCTAGGATCTAATAACTTGATAACAACTGAAAATGAAGAGCTAAACTCGACACCAAGAATGTGCACGCAAGATCCCTTTGCAAGCCGAGGTGCTAACATATGGTGGAGTGCTCGCTATTAAACTGAAATAAAACTTCTTCTGCTGATGCAGGCATCCACAAGTAGTGGGAATACTCCACTTATTCAGTGGGTGTGATTATTACAATTATTTGAAGGCGGCAAGCCAGCCAATTAACCTCACTTCCACTTAAACTGTGGGGGTTATACAATCCACACAACCACTTATTTTTCGTGGGGGGAATACAACAAAATAAATTGCAGCAAAGTAAACTATTGCTGTTAGTACTACTAATCAGCTTACAAACAATTGTCAAACAGCTGCAATATGTCAAAGATAAGCTTTTAAAACAAGCAATGGTTAGAGTATCACTTCCTCTAACATTTACAACTAGAATAGATGAAGAATTGAAGTTCAAAACAGCATGATAATAAAACTTAACTAATCTAATCAGAAACATAAGGTACAAAAAATCAGACAAGCAAGCTATGAATTCACCAAGATGGAAGAAACTCCTCTGAATCAGCTCGGAATGTTTCCAAACCACAGTCAATCAACAACTGGAAGCAAGGCGTCCAATTCCCAATGGAAACTCGAGCCAGAAACAGATGAAAACAGCAGGCACGAATTCCAATGCAAATATCAAATGGTACAACCCCTCAAGGAGGTCGACTTGCTCTTAAAAATCAAAAACTTGATGAGGGCGCCCTCCATAGTAGAACAGCTTGGGCCAATACCTAGAATGAAACCAAAATCAGTGATGAAACTATGAGCAGAAAATAGCTTCAGCCATGGCAAATCAGCAACTCAGAAAACAGGCTTTACATCAGCACTCCAAGGTGAAGTACAATCACAATGATCCACCTAGGAAGCCATATTTTTAGGCCCGAATGATGGATTGAATTTGCTAAGCTCCCCCTTAGCCAGGTTCTGGATTCAAACCAGCAGCATAAATTTACTTTCAATTTTCCAAGATACGAATGAATGAGCAAAGCACCAATAAATAAGCTTCAATTGGCAAATGAAGCAATCTGTAACTCCCAACAAGAAATTGTTCAGTTCCTCCAAGGGACACCACCCTTTACCATTTACTTTATTTAAAATATCAAAACATTCTCTATTAGGCGTCCATTTGCAAATGCAACAATAAACATTTAAAACAAACATTTAAATGCTTATGAAAATCGACCCCCTTAATGTCCCCTTCATTAAAACAACTTAAAGTCATCAAGCCTAAGCATTGGGTACAACTTTAAGATATGAAAATTGAATGTCTGGGACTGAGTCCAAGGAGGGATAGAAGCCAAAACCAAAGCCAACACTCAAACTGATTCTGCCAGAAATAGAATGATGACCTGAGCAGAACTGCTGATGGTGCCACTGCCACAAATAGACTTACTAAAAATAATCAATGCCAAAAATAGTAAGTTAACTTCAAACCCTTCAAAAAGCCAGCTGAACAGCCACACTGCCCAAAATGTGAACTGCAGATGATTCAACTGCTGCTAGAAAGATACTACTATAAATGGACTTACTAAAAATAGCAACTACTATAAATAGTAAGTTTGTAAAACTTCATCTGAGCAGTAATCATGACTTACTATAAATAGTAAGTGTTTCCTAACGCCTTTTGAGTACAATCCAGGAAGCCAACATGACTTACTATAAATAGTAAGTGCCTAGAAAAGTTACCAGATAGAGACGCATGATACACCAATCTGAAGCTCTCTAAAAACCCAGAAAACTCCACCAGACATGCATCAAAAACCCCTGCATGCAAGCCCTTAAAATTGCATCTGAAACCTCCTAAAAAATAGGAAACCCTAATTTTCAGTTTTGCTTAGCCTATGAGTTTCCGGAAATAGGCTAAAACCTCAAGAAGAGCGTAGGGCTAAAATGGGGACATTACAATCAGCAAGTAAGAGTAGGTAGTTTGACTTTACTACCACCAAAGCCCCCTTGAGTTTGTGCAAGTCATCAAGAGATATACCTCCTTCAAGACCTTCATTCTTCCCTAGAGCCTTCTAACAGAAACCTGCCATCATCTTATGAACATAATCAAAATGAGTTAGGGCTGCCACAATCTTACCTTCATTTACCTTCAATTGCCCTTCCAAGTGACGTGACTTATGAGACCCAACACCTCCATGCAAAATTTTCATTTGGTCTTCATAAATGTGCACCTCCAAATCAGCTTCCTTCATGGCCTCTTCTTCAATACATCCATGTGTGGAATCTAGGTTATCATCATGCTCAATCAAAGGGTCACCATCAATGTAGTGAGTAGAATCTTCTACATCATGTTTTTCCTCAAGGGCTGATCTAGAAAGTGTATCTATAGCTATAACCTCCTTAACCACCAAGGGACCCTTCAAATCTTGCAATGTCAAATCAATCTTATCTAATTTACTTTGTTAACTACATACTCAAATTTCTGAATTGCTAACATATGTATGAGCAACATCCGATTTAAGGACACCCAAACCACAATTTGATACCTTGCCAAAATGATGTATAAGTGATGAAGTAATGCTAGGCTCAAATAACGAAACATTACAAGAACCATACCTTCATGTAGTTGATCTAACATGGTTGGTTTGACAAACTCCATGGTGGTATCTTCTTCAATCTTTATGTGCTCTTCATTTGTAGCTTCAATAGGTGAATCTAATTTGTCCTTGTCCTCATAGAGCTGAAGTGAACTTTTGGACTTGTCTTCTTTAGGGCTGCATGTTGACTGATTTTTGTCCTCATAATTCCTTGTAGGTTGCAAGTCACAAACAAGTGCTTCTTTCCCCCTTTTTACAACTTTTCTTCTACACAAAATTTCTTCGTCTTCTTCTAATCCACCCAAAAATTGATTGAATGTGAGAACATCTCGAATTTCTTTAGGAAGAGAGTCATATTCATTAAATCTAGTACAAATATATCCATAAAACATAGTTGCATCCATAGTTTCAAATGTAGAAGACACAACAACCAACAATTGAAATCCGATATGCAATTGCTAACACCCCAGGCTGGCAGGATCAAGGCTCTGATACCACTGAAATATCCCAACTAGGATATTGATTAATTTTTTTATTTTTCAAACACCAATTTCTGCCCGAATTTCTACACTTCAAAATTTCTGCCAAAAACCCTAACTACTGATGTAAAATGATGCAGAGGGAAAGGAATTCGCAGAAAAAGAACAATCATTAGTGACTTGTTTGACAAATTGTCTTTTCCTAGCAGCCCTGCTTTTTGACAAATCGAATGGGACGACAATGCTTGTGGAGGTTTTGGGGAATCTAGTCACACCTTCAGAAACCCTTTATGGAGATACAACTCCTACAATGGCATCCTCCAAAATGAAACAAAAGGCCTTCAAAAATAGATTGTTATCAACCCCTATTAGTCCTCCAAGTTGCCAAAACCGAGTTTTTAAGAAATAATGACTTCACATATGCCAAACTGGTACAAAAACTATTTGAACACTTAAATCATGTTACCAAAGACCTACAGACCAAATTTTATCAATTGGGTAGGCGTATTTCTCCCAAAACTCAAATTTCTTGCTTAAAACCCTAGGCAGGGTTTTGATAGGGCAGCGAGTGATAGGTCTGTATAAACCCTTAACAAGTCCAGCAACAAGAAAATCAAACAAAGAACTCCAAAATATTCTTATTTTGCAAAAATGGAGGTCTAAAACACTATAACACCCTGCCAGCATACCAAAAAACTAAAACTTCATTCCATTTCTTTCCAGAACGACCTCAAACTCATTTTTCCATGTTTTTCAAAGTTGAACATCACCCTAACCACTTACCTCATCCCATTACAACCCAAGTTACAAATTAAGCATTCCAAAACCCCTAATTAGGTAGTTGGGGTTGAATAAAAACACCAAAATTTGAAAGTTATGACTAATTTGTAATGTCTCCAATTTTAATAAGTTAGCTTTGTAATTAAAATAATTAATTTTAAGTTGTTGAAAGAGTCAAATTTAAAAGATAACTTAAATTAATTATTTTAATGGTATTAAAGTGGCTAAACTGGAAAAGTTAAATATTTAAAAATAAGTCACGTTTTGGCCAAATAAGGAGAAGATTAAAAGTAAATATGTTATTTCAAGAAATGAATGGGCAGTTGAAGAAAAGAAGGATAAAAGATCTTTGGAGCTCATTTTCCAAAGCAGGCTTGGATATTTTCTGGTTTGGATAAGATTGGTTTCCAAGGGCTTGGGGACGAAAACCCTCAAGTTCTCTTCAAAGTTGGACGAAAACCCAATTCTTCATTGGCAAAATCATTCAAGTTTTGCAATCGTGCATGTGTTGTTGAGATTGAAAATTGGTAAATTTTTTAAGTTGGACAGAATTGCAATTCTATGGTGATGATTAAATAAAAAAAAAATTAATAAGCAGCTAAAGCTAATTCCAGTGATAACATTCTTTCTGTATCGTTGAATTTTGTATTTGGTGATTTAGTAAGGTTATTATAATACTTTGCAATCTCAAGGCTCAAGCATATAGCCGATAATTTGAAAACCAGGTGATATTGAAAACGTAACAACTGCAATCGAGTATCACACAAAGAGTCGTATGAAGTGACATGGAGGAAGTTGAACCAATAAATTACAGAGAGTCGGAAATTATTGGAGTTTTCCAAATCTGTGAGATTGAGTCTCCTCGCAAAGGGAATCGCAAATCCAGTGCTGGCTGTAGCTTTGAAAAATATTGTATATTTAAAATCAGTCGGTCTTTTGAGGGCCAACGTGAGTCTCGAGTATTAATGAAAACAACAATAGCGATTCTTGTTGTCACGTATTTTAATATGGAAGAGTCTCTTTAGCTCAAGTTCCACCAAGTCGCATATTTGGAGAGGTCAATATCTTCATTAATCACTCCCACGGCATTAGCTACTGTTTCCTTTGATATTGAGCAATCTATACGGGAGTTTTCAAAGGAGTCATTAGTGAAAAGATTATAAGCCGCTTCAATTTTCAAAGGAGTCTCATGCCAGCTACTAGAATATTGTGGTGATTAAAGTGATGAGTCGGCAATTAAAAAAATATTAAATTCCAATCGACTATTTTCTGAAGAATACCGTATCCAGTTTGGAAGACACGGTGGAGAATACAAAGTGTCCTTTGTTAAGAAATTCTACATCGAATAGAATCACAGTACATCATGGGAGCTCCTTAAAGTTCGTTGTACCTTTGTAAGAGTCGCGGTTTCTAATTGCAATGAGAATTTAACATTTGAAAATTGTATTGAAGCTGTCGGTTACAAAAACGAAACGATGTTCTTTGTATGCCAATATTCGTGAAAGCTTTAGTAACGGCAGCTTGTATTAGAGTTGCCCAGTATTAGATGTCGATTTGGTCATATAGCCACGTGAAATCTATATAGAAGGAGCCGCTTAAATGTGACAGAAGTTGTCAAGACACGAGTTACACATATGTGAGGTAGCCATAAACATTACATGAGATGTTGTAAAGATAAACAATAGCTTCAGAATTTACAATCATCTCTCTCAAGAGGAAACCGCCGCCTGGTTGCTAAGAGGTGAATAAAACAAATCAATGTAAATCGGTTGCCAAGAAAGGAAGTCTGAAAATCTTTGGGAGCTGCCTATGGTTGGAGAAAAGTTTAGAGATTATTTAATAATTTTAATCTACTTAAGTCTGTTGCCTCGAAGGGAATATCGGGCTATTCAAGAAATTTCAAGGAAGAATAAAGGAGTTTGGAAAGAAGACGGAATTGATAGCTATACTAAATCATGTGTGTCGACTATTGGCATTTAGTCGGGATTCACTCTTCAAGGCAGGCGAATTAAGGGAAGACTCAACCGACTTAATTTGATATTGTGGAAATTTGAAACTAAGACTCAACTGACTTAATCTGCAAATGGCATTCCACTCGATGCCTTTTTGCTACTTTGCTTGGCCAATCCTTTACACAACGGCACACACCTCTCTACAATTCATTTCATATCTTCCATTATGTCCTTTGTAACAGGCTCCCTTCACACCAACGTGTTGGTTCTTTTCCAATGCCCCAACTCTGAACTTGGTGCACCCCTACTCTTTTTAACCAAAACCTTTTTTTCTTTAACCTGTGCGCCTTACTACATAGCCCAACCTCTGAATTTTCTCATGACTCAGCCACTTCAAGTTTGTTTTGTTCGATTCCATTCTTTGAAGCTGAAGAGGCAACAATTATTAAATATTTAGATTATCGGCCTTCCCAAAGTCATCGGCCAAATCATATCTATCAACCTCTCTTATTAATGCTTTCTAGACTTTTATTTCCACATTTATATTCCTTTTCCTTTCCTGAACAATTCAACCTTGGCTATCGACCTTCCAATAGAATTTGTAACCTTTTCCCAAAATCATTGGCCTTCCATTAAATATATCGGCCTTTTCATGAAGCATATTACATTCTTTTAACTGTTGCGCCTCCTCTCGGATGTAGCTCATTGATCCTATTACGATGAAGGTGAAAAGGCAGAATTAAAACCTTCAGTTTTTAAGATTGAATGTTATTCGTCAGATGAATATCAAACTGATCAATGCCAAATCGATTCCCTTCAATTTCTGCACTTTAGATACCAAATCGATAATCTTATTTTCATTATGAGACAACATTACTATGTTGATTTACATACACATTGACTAAGGTAATTGTAACTACATTGAACAAAATCTCTGTTTCAAATCTTCTATACAAAGGTTGCGGAAATCGCCATTACATCTGCTAAGTTATTCGTTTGAAAGAATTGAAAAATCCAGAGAAAGAAACCAAAATAAACCAAAACCAAGACTACAAAAAACAAATCAACAATTTTATTTTTTTTTGGTTGGTGTTGATTGCTCATTTACCCGCATGCTCCTGCACCAAACTAGCCCTCACTTCATCTACCATAGGAATTCGAACTTCTTGTTCAAGCGGGGGCTCCTCCCTATGAGTGAACGTAGGTTGAAGGGATTTAGTGACAGACCCAACAAGAACGCCATTAGTGTGTTCATTGTTGCCCCTATGATTATGGGCATTTGAAGCATTAGTTTGTTCATTCTAAAAGTGACGTGTTTGAGACACATTCTGACCCATTTTGGCAAGCATTTGTGACATCATGTAAAGCATGCTATCAATTTTTCTTTTTGCTTTGGCATTTGGACTATCTAGTGGGGTTGGTCCCTTATCTTTTTGTACCATAACTTGTGATAAACGGTCACTACCACAAGCTGGAAACTGACAGACTCTCGGGATTTTTGAAAAGGTATCCTAAACTAGAGTTTGTGGTCTTTGAAATATCTGTCTTTTTTTCTCGTTGTTATAATAATGGAGTTCTCTATCACTCATAGAGAATTTGCAACTACATAACAAGTGTTAAGGGCACAGGCTGGCAAGATCTCCAGCTCTAATACCACTGTAATAATCACCCTTAATTTTTTCGAAACTTATTAGCTCAAACAGAATGAAAATGCTAAGCAACTTTCTTTTCCAGTTTTTTATCAACAAGTTCCCAGTGTGGGTGAGGTGAGAGCATACACTATATGGGATTACAAATTTACTTGAAATGAAGCAGCCGAAAGTAACATCCACTTATCCAATGGGTTAGCTAGGCTCGTCCACTTTGCGGTGGGAAAGCATATACAATAATGAAAAGTAAACAAAGTTCTTCCACTTTTCAATGGTGAGTGAGTACAACAAGTAAACAACTCTTCCACTTTTCAGTGGTGAGTGGGTACCAAAAAGCCACTTATTCAATGGGGTGCGCAACAAGAGTCACTTATTCAGTGGGGTGAGTAACAAGATGCCACTTATTCAGTAGGGTAAGTGACAATGAATAATCAGAACAAGATCACTGGTGGTACTACCACCCAGTGTAACCATATTAGCTCAAACAACTCATTTGTTATCAAGATATGTCTGTTGTTACAAAATATTATTGTGAAAGGAAACTGATTGAACACCCCCAATGAATTCACATCTCATGAAAACTAACCACCCAGCAATGTAATAACAAGTATACCTCAAAATATGGCAAATGAGTGACTGGTACAGGTCTGAAACTTCGCAGCAGCAGTCTGGACAGTGAGATCATGACTCGGGAAACTTCACCTAGCTACCTCCAACATGCCAAAATGATCACCAGTTGAATTAGCACTCAAATAGTTGTTCCAACTCACACCAAAACTCATGAAAAAACATGTATCATCATCGTGGAAAGGTATGTCAGACATCTGCAGATATGAAACTCCCGTTGCATCTCATAGCAGCAATGGTACGACCCCCTAAAATGCACTCCAAAAAACAAAGTACACTCCAAAATGATTTGTAATGTTCAAGTCATGACTGGGTGCCAACCTCCAAGCAAGAAAAGATAGGAAATAAGGGTGGTTTCCCCCATAGATTACATACTCTCCGATTACTCTCCGAGTAGCCGAGTAATCTTCAAAAAATTTGCATGCCACGTAATTTCTGCTTTCACTCTCGAACAGTATGCAGATGGATTTTCTCCCGTCAAATTATCGAGTAATCGCCAGTAGCTCGCAAAAAACCCACAAACTTGGCAAGTTTGTGTGTGTATATGCACGCAAACTTGGCATCCTGTGTATGTTTATAGATATGTATGTGTGCACAGTGCAGTCCTGAGTATACACATACATAAATATCCACGCACATTTTCCGAGTATTTGCCGAGTATTTCTCGAGTTTTTCCCGAGTTTTTCCCGAGTCAAAAATTTTGGGCTTGCCGAGTACTCTCCGATTCCGAGTATGTAAACTATGGTTTCCCCTTGTAAACTCACACGCCAACCCTAGAAGAGGTAAGGCATGTACCTGGCCATTCAACCCAACAACTCTTCCTTTTTTCTCTAGAAACTACAGAATACCCTTGCCAATAGGTGTGGTCAGGTCTGAAAACAAAATTAAAATATTACGCTTGCAATATGACAACCTCTCCAATGTGGTACAACCTGATTGGTTGATATGGTATGGCCAAGCAGGCTCAAAATGGTACAGCCAGCAAGTGAAAAAGGCTTCCAATCTCCACACTCATCATTCCTGCAATCTGAAAGGGAAATCTCACCAATATTTGCAATTCTAAAACACATCAAAATAATCTATACTGGAAAGCCAAATCTAAAAACTTCAATCAGCTCCAATGGTGACTCCTGGTTCAAATCACACCACTCTAGCTAGGGAATATCTTAAAATTTCGAAACTAGAAATCATTGAGGGATTTCATCCTCAAAGATTCTAGAGAACCAAAGCCGTTCCGGCAGCATAACATTACCATTTTTCAGCATAACAACAAGCCCCAACGCCTCCTTATATACAATTCGAGAGGGAAAACTTCAATTTAAAATAATTAATGAATTAATTCACTATTTCCATCAAATTCCCTTTTTAAAATAAATAAAAACTATTT
Source organism: Sequoiadendron giganteum (assembly GCA_007115665.2). Taxonomy (NCBI): domain Eukaryota; kingdom Viridiplantae; phylum Streptophyta; class Pinopsida; order Cupressales; family Cupressaceae; genus Sequoiadendron; species Sequoiadendron giganteum. The sequence continues at coordinate 601,884,364 of CM021108.1, read as the reverse complement.
TCATGTGCAAGACCCCTTACTCCTCCTAGGCATCCAAAAGGGAAATTAAAATACCTTTTCAAAAAGATACACTTCAGTTATCAAAAATAATAATAAAACATTATAACTTAAGTGAATAATTAATTTATTCCAACCCAAGTTGCGAAAAAATCCCAAAACACATTGGAATCCAAATTTGACCACACCAATATGATACTGAGGCAATAGGAGAATGATAGGAGCCAATTTGGTGACTTACTATAAATAGACGTGCTCTCTAAGAAGTTTGGAGAACATCCCTAAATTCATAAAACACTTCAAAGAGTGTCATTCAGATCAATATTGCCCACATAGCTCATTGCAAATAACAGAAACCTTGTAACTCCAAAACTGCGTCCTCCAAGAACTTTGGAGTTCCCTTGCCTTACCAATTAGCCCACAAGAACTCAGGAAATAGCCTAACGGTCTTCGAATTGATTAGGCCTAAGAAGGGGACATTACAAAACTGGAAATTTGCTCACATAGATAGAGCTGCAGTTATTGACAACTATATATTCTCCTTTTGGCAACATTTGATATTAACTAGTAGCATTTTGCCTTGCCAAAAAACAATTATAAAGAAACAAATGTAAAAATATTATGAAAAGAACCTACTTAAATTTTTGCATCAGTTGGCAGTTATGGGGGATGTTGCATGGACTATTTTTGTCACCACCTTGCCTTTCCCTTCACCCAATTCCCCATCACCCTTCAGCTCATATGCATTACTAGCCAATGATATCAAGGGGGATCATCTTGTGTTAAGGACCCTATGGCGAGAAAGAATGAGTAGCCATGTACAAGCCATTATAGAAATATTAATACAAATGCATTTCGATTAATTTCATCTCTGTGTAACTCTACTTAAATGTGTCATATATGCATAGGTGCATGCATGTTTGTGTGATTGAAATGGTTTAATTTAAATAGTCGCTGGTATATTACACTACAACTGCTCTCAAAACTTGTTAGGACCTCCATCATGATGACCAAACACCTACATCATGATATGACTCGCATACCAATTACCAGCTCATATAATACATTATCTTATTCTTGATGTGACTACCATGCCTCTTCTAAGACCTAATATGTCTCCCTTATTGACACACAGTGCACCATTGCCTTTCTGAATACTTGTCTAGACTCCTAATGCTCAAAATGTCACTGTCAATCTGATGAGCTAATGACGGGCAATGAAAGAAAAATTATCAAATGCAAGTAGAACATAAGGAATAAATATTTCAATTTTTAGCTATTTGAAGATTGCACTAAGATCACATCAACGTTTTCTTAACTATGAGATATGTGTTTACCGTCTGGACTCGCTAATGGAGGTACTCCATGTCCCCCAGCGCCAACTCGAAGAATTACTGTAATTGAAGGGTTGATGAGTGCATGCTGACTTTTCTTAATCTGCATATAACAAAGTTACCAGGGAAAACAGAAAGTTAAGTGTATTTAACTACACGCCAGCAGATGAAAATGGATAAAATACATTTAAAAGTATTTCTATAAATCCAGAACTAGCCATTTATAGAAAAGAATATAAATTATTCATACCTCTTCAATATCTTCAAATCTTAAAACAACCTTGATTTGTGACACCCAAAAGAAACAACAGTATAAGTATATTATAATTATTTTCAAAACAAAAGAATCATCAATAGCATCCTTGCCTCTTCAAATCTGAAATGTCTTAAATATAAGAGCATAATTTTCAATTTATGACCATAAATTCTACAGCACATCAAAAAAAGCCTACAATTAGCATTCCATTCGTAAACGCTTTCACCCAAGATCAATACATGAGATACCACTGCATGTGTCGCTGCTTTATAATTATGCCATTCCCATTGTGTTAAAATACCCACAGGAACTCTATGGGCAAGAAAGCAGAACCCTATCTCCCTATCCTTCGGGCCAAGCGCAAGCAGCCTATAGCTATATGGATACAGCGGGGATGGGAAAAGGCACCAACTGAACTCACACCTTATGCAAAGCTCCTCCTATTGCTATCACAAATTAGAAAACTCATCATCACATACTTAGCTGCATATTGTCTCTGTGAGAATTGGTTTGCACTTGAAGGAGCTGCTCACAATTTGTAATGTCATTATTTTAAACCCAAGAAAGAAAACTTCAGGGAGTGCACGATAATTCACTATTCCATTATAGAAAAGGAATTCACATACTATATGCATAGTCTCTCATCCCTAAGTCCTACACCCTTAATCCTTCCTTTTTAAAGAATGTCATAGTAGAAAAAATAAAACAGAGGTTATCACAGAAAAATAATGGTGAATCATAATGAAATGATATGAAAACCCCATGTCATCTTTAACTGAGATTAATACAAGTAAACGGGGTAATTTTCTGAAACTATCAAATAGATTAAATATTTGGTTGTTAATTGGATCCTTTGTCAAATGCATGGCAATGATCTCTTGTATCCAAAAAAATGGAGATGGAAATCCAAGTTATGTACAGAATCAATTTTCCTTTATCACTAATTCATAAATCAATCCTTATTTGGAGAATCGAGTTGAGAAATATATCATTCAACCGTAAGGTATCAAACATTCTTATATGAATATAATAGGCATTTGACTCTGGTCATTCTAATGATGGAAAATGGATTGGAATTAAGATATTGAAAAAAGAGAAGAAAAAATAAAAGGAAAAGGAAAAGAATGAGCTTTTTTCCTCTAGCTCTATGGGCTAGAAATATATCTTACTTCTCTTATTTATTTATAGGAAAAATGTACTAATAAGAAACGTAGAGATTGTTGAAATCAATATAGCTACTACTATCCAATACTAATTTTCTTGATCTTGTGAATGCTATCTATTGAAGACCAAGGAGGAAGAGAAGAGCTCACTTGCCTTTTCAGAAGTTGTTCGGTTGATATTTTATTCCAGCTACATTTTAGGCATTGATGAAAAAGATATTCAATTAATTCTTAGGTTATTTTGTGCTTGTATTTTTTGATGATATCCTTGTTTACAGTAAATCATTAGCATCCCATCTTTAGTATTTGGACATTTTGCTGGATACCTTGGCCACAGAAAAGTTGTATGCCAAGGCATCTAAAAGTGAATTTGCTAAGGCATCTTTGGAATACCTTGACACATTATTTTTGCTAAGCGGGTACACACTAACCCTACAAAGACCAAAGAAATATGTGATTAGTTTGTACCCAAGACCCTTAAAAAACTTTGTGGTTTCTTAGGACTGGTAGGGTTGTTTATTAGGTTTGTCAAGAACTCTATAATACCTTGTCCTCTAACTGATATTACCAAGAAGGATGCTTTCAAGCCGTCCATAGAAGCACAAAAATCCTTTCAGGATCCCAAGAAAGCTCTAGTTTCTACCCTTATTTTAGCCACTCCTAATTTTTCTAAGTCTTTCATCATTGACTGTGATGCTTCTAAATTTGGGATTGAGATAATCCTTTCACAAGATGACCATCACATAGCATTAGAAAGCAAGAAACTAAATGATAGAGAAAAACGAATGTCAACTTATAACAAGGAGATGTTAGCCACCCTGCATATAGTGGCCAAGAGCTGGTACTTTCTTTTGGGGAGCAAGTTTTTTTATCAAGACTGACCATCTCAACCTTAAGTACATGATGACACAAGGTACATTGACAAAGCAACAACAAAAGTAGATTAATCACCTACAAGCCTATGATTTTAAGATCCTTTATAAGAAAGAGAAGGACAATGTAGCGCAGATGCACTATCCTGCTTAGATAAGATAAGTATATTAATTTCCACAAGTGACCAAAAGTAGATAAATGAGACTCGAGAATAAATCAACAAACTGTAGAAAGATCTAGAAAGAGAATATCCTACGAAAGAAAAATAAAGGAATGAAAGGACTAATAAAAAAACATGATATAGTATGAAATATCCCCTTACAATTATTTTCAATTTTGAGCACAAGATTCCATCCGTTAACGTTAGAGAAATCATAAACCAATTGAAAGTAAACCTTCACTTTTTGATCACCCAAATCCCGATAAGGGCAAGGTGAGAGCATACGATAGAAAAGGGATCGTTAGGCGAAGTCCAACTGAAAGTACAAATGAGAGACGGCTCAGTCGATCAGAGTGTAATGCAGATGCAAACTCAACCACTTATTCAGCGGGAGTGTAACAGACGGCTCACCTGATCAACATGATATGAGAATGCATACTCAACCACTTATTCAGCGAGCGTGTTATTACAAGAAAAGTAAATGTTTGGGTGGCTAGCCGACCCCTTCAGCTTTTTAACGGGCAGTACAAGAAAGTCAAATCTTGAAAGTACAAGACGGCGAGGCCAGTCTCTTCCACTAAAAGTGGGAATACAAAATGTAAATTGCAGAAATATAAAGTATTACTGATTCAGCATTACAATATGAGATATAATCTGCAAATACAATGACATATAAATAACCTATGATCACCAAAAAGTTATAGCATAATCTCCCAACAAGTTCTTGATATCCAGCATATGAAATATGGCCAAAATGACTGAAATACCAGGTCTGATATAAAATTGCACCAAACTGAAACACCAAACCAGCAAGTACAGATTTCACCTTTATGCTCGTAACTTCGCCAATACTTCTCCGAATGATGTGAAATTGAATGCAAATGACTCCTAGGAGGCAGGCGACCAACCTCAAGCCACCAAACAATAGCAAACTGCCTCAAATGTTTTATGCATGCATCCCAAGGCAAGGACAAGTAAAGTACAATCTCCAAGAAGGCGACCAACAAGATAAAATTCAACTCTTCACAATAAAATCTAGAACTTAGCAAGAATGGGAGCCCAAGGTAGAATTAAACAATGGGCCAATACCCAAAACAATCAAAAAATCGTGCAAGGAGCTATGATCGAAAATGTGTTTCAACCAAGCACCACACCAACATCACCAAAACTAATAAAAACTCTCCAAAATCAGAAAATATCAAATGAAGCCATCTCTGTGAAGCTCTATCTGCAACCTCTGAATAAAGAAGCGGTCTCAAACCAGCTAGGTACTATCTCTCAAATACGAAAGTGATATAAGTTAGGAGGTATGCATTCCTCGAAGCAAGGGTTCTAAATAATTTCAGCAACATTTCATTATGATAAGCAATGGATAATCAAATGAGAAAGCAAGACCCTGTATTTATAGCATTCTCAACCCAGAATTTCAAAACACCTTTCCCCTCCAAAAGGGACGCCCAAATGAGATTCTCATTTCACTTCAAATTTGCATTTGAATTCCAACCTTGACCCTCCTTGACTTAGGCATCCAAAAGCATATAAGGAATATAACTTTATTAAAATGCAACTACTCACAAATAAAGGCGTCCAAATCATTCAAGTGAAATACTTTATAAAATTCAAATATATCTCCAAGCTAGGCATCCAATTTGCCTTAGCTAATATTTCACTTAAGACATTAAACTTACCAAATGAGGCGTCCAACATGAGAATTACTTAAAACACTGAACTTGCCTAAACAAGCTCCAAGAATGTTGGAGACCATATTGCTCATACTGCCTCGCCAGAAATAGCCATTGCACTGAACTATTCAAATGTTGCCAAAAATAGCACTTACTATAAGTAGCATATTGCTAAAAATAGTAAGTGACTTCAAATGCATTTTAACCACATTCTGAGCAGTCGTCGTAACTTACTAAAAATAGTAAGTCCGAAAAAGTTTGTCAGATGCAGATGCATGTCATACCATTGCGAACCTCTCTGAAAACCCAGAAATAATCCAAAAACCAATCCTATATGCAAACCCCTGATTGAAATGCATGTCACTTCCATTAAATGCATGTCACATCTCTCCGAAGCTTTCTGAAAACCCAGAAAGAAACCAACAACCAATCAGCAAAACTCCAACATGCAAACCCCTAAATCTTCAAAAGAAAAATTTCCAAGCAACTGGAAACCCTAATTCTACCTCTGACTAGCCTACGGGCATCCGAGAATAGGCTAACAATCACTGGAAAGTGTAGTGCTAAAAATGGGGACATTACAGTCCGCCCTTCTCAAAATTGCTTGTCCTCAAGCAATGCCACCACAACTTCAAAAAGATTTATATTGATCCATACCAAGCCAAGCACGATCCCAAGGTCCCATGTCTATCCTAGGAAGAACCCACCATGTCGATGATGCACCTCTTTGATCACATCAGTGAAAACATCATGCCAAAACTGCCCTAACCTTCCTTGTAATTCCAAAATGTTACCATCCCTGATACTCAAACTGAAAAATCTTGAAGGACTGAAGTCAATATCGTGCAGCATCTCATGCCCAAAAAGATCTAAGTCATCACTATCAACAATGCCATTGTCTATCACAATCCTAGGCAATAGGAAAGATAGTCTACTCAACTCAAAATCAAACTCATCAACATAACTCCATATGGTATCTAGCATAGCCACGACTGCAAATGTGACATCTCCAAATCTTCTTGCAAAGAGGAAAGCAATCCTTTGTAAGAGCTCAACAAACTCATACTCATAACTCCACAATAATCTACTATGCGTCGCTTGAGTTATTCTGATACAACCATGAAGACTTCTGAAAACTCTTACAGTTCCCACTCCAAGAGCCTCAGAATGATGAACCAAGGTATGTGGAAGTTTGTTGTTCTAAACCAATATTGTGAAGGAACTATCAAATTTTGCTTCACAAACCTCCATAAGTTGAACTCTGAGAATAGGATAGGTTTGAAGAAACAAAAAATCACTGCTACTCAAGGATGGAATCAACAAAGTACAATCAGATTTTAGCGCTCTACACAAGGGATAATAGCAACACCAATAGAATTCCCAAGTGTGAGCACGTGAGATGAGCATTGTGTTGCATGATAACACCTCAAAAGTGGCTAGAAAACACACTAGAGCAATGTCCAATTGAAAACTACCACCTCTTTGACAAGTAGTGATGAACAAACTCTCCTGAACGAGAGTAACTTTACATGTAAGATGGCTAGTTTGCCTCCAACCAGCAAACTTGTGTCTCAAAATCTGCCCTTGTCTTAGCCGAGGATCACTCCCAAGAGCAACCAACTGTTCATCTCTCCAACCCATACTCAAAATTTCTCTCCAATTCATTTGTTGAAGAACAAATGGGACCATCGAGTGGCTGGTAAAGAAGGGGACAGCACCAAAAAATTTGATAATTTAATCCTTATCCCTCCAAAAGTCCTCCTTTCCATATGTAATAAGCTTCATCAAGCCAAGTTGAGGATTCCAAGCATGGATACCCAATTGAAAATAATTTTCAACACACTGAAAAGAAAACTCAACACATCCCCAAGTGCCAGTAAGGACCAAATGCATATTCATGAAGTTGGTGTCTCTTCTAGTGAACCTCTGAAGCCTATCTGTGAAAGCTTCCACATCATCAAAGCATGAAACATTAGATGACCTCAAATCCAAATCCCAAAATAGACTAGTATGTACTAAAGCATCACTCAACCAATGGGATGGATTGACAAGCGTGCAATCACCGTGTTCTGATCCTTCTTTCTCCCCTACTTCATGAGTAACCAATCTAAAAAAACTTCACTTCTTTCTGTTGTAATGAAACCTTGAGCAGCTACCAAACTGTGTTTGGACAACATCTTGAAGTCAAGGACATTGAAAACATCTTGATTCAACAATTCCCAAGTGGAGTCTTCATCCTCAACCCCACTTATGCATTCAGTATCAAGCAGCCTCGGAAGATTTCTAATCACAAAACGTGGCACATCCTCATGGTTTGATATCCCATCATCCTTACACTGGAAACCATACTCAGTGTCATGTTCGGTCACTTCACCGCATGTTTTATCATCCATCACAAAGAGAGAATTGTCATAAGTTGCTTTTGCACTCAATTCAAAGAGAGGATTGTCAAAAACTTGGAAGTCATCCTTTCCTCTTGCCCACTTCCATCTTGTTGATCCGAATCTGCACATGCAACTTCTGATTTTCTTGTGAAACTTTCAAGATCAAACTCCTCTCGAAGACTATCAAGCTCAACAATTACTTGTTTGATTTCTTGTACTCTTTGTTCAATTTCTTGCTCCCTAAGAATTTTGAAATCAGCAAGTTGATCTTCTACCTCCGTTAGAGCCAACTGAGCATTTTCTAACATGTCTTTTGTTGATTCAAGTTCAAGAGTAAGCTCATCAACCTTTCTCTCATTTTCTTGGAAAGCACCGATGGTCTTCTTTGCACTTTCTTAGGCATAATCACGATCTTCAATCAAGTGTATGTACTCTGACTTCAATATCTCCAAAGAGTCTTTGATAAGTTGCAGATTAGGTATAGCAACTTCATCCTTAACTCCTCTTCGTCTCTCTTCAAACTGAACCTTCCAGTAAAGTTCTTCAATCAAACTGTGTGCGTTCAAATTGGGATAGAGCTTGCACTTCTTTTACAACAGACACCTTGAATTGACCTTCACATTCATAAGAATGCAAAGATGGTGAACTGTTGATAGGCTGCAAGAAAAAATCAGAACTTTGTTTCTTTCAATCGCTTCCCCCATAGCTGCTCCAAGACTCTTGTCTTTCTCCACCAACTAGCTGAAAATGCTCAATATCAAGAAGAGGATCGGACTCTACAAATTCTTTGAACCTTTGCTTACAATCAGCTTCATCAATAGGTAAATCAAATTTATGTCTGAGAACCTCATCAAACTCTTCAATATCAGGAGCCTTATAGACTTTTAAATCTGCTTCCACCTCACTATCACTTAGATCAAGTGAGAAGGCAGCCCCAAACTCAAACATAATGTTTCCACTATTTGTTGGCATAGAACCCCCATCAAGTTCCATTTCTTCATCCGGTTCAAAGGGAAATTCATCCCACACAAGTTCTTTGTCATCACTAGGTGCCTTCACACCCAGATCCCAAATGCTAAGGGGCTGACTGTTTTAATCAAAATGAAAGTGTTCATCGTACCCTTTTTGGAGAGTTGACTCTTTGAACAAGTCACCTCCCAACTCAATTAGACTGATATCTTCATAAATATCTCTTTCCATTGGCTTGGTTTGATGATCAAACCCAAAACCACCCTTGACACCATCACTACAATGAAGTAAAGAATCTTCAATGCTAGCTGTTTGGAAAACTCTATCATTCTTATCTTCAATGAATCTATCATAAGTAGGTATGTTACTGATTTCATCATTAGCAGCCCCATGCATACCACGGAAGTCTTCTTGGTTACTTGTTATGAACTCTTCACGTGAAAACTCTTGGGGAGTTTGGACAGCAACAAGCAGGAAATTATCCATCACGAAATCTTCAACATCACTAAATATGAATTCATTTGAATCATCATAAACATCGTCACTATGAAAGTAGTCATATGCTGGTTCAATGACACCACTAGTATTTCCTTCAACTTGCTCTTCTTTAGCAAACTCATCCCACACAACAGTTCTACCAACATCTTATGTGAAGTCATTAGTCTCAAGACCTTCATTGGATGAATCCAAATTAGGATTCAAGACTGTTGTTTTGTTCTTATTGCCAAAATGATCTTCATCACTACCAATCATATGCAAGTCTAAAGGATTGTTTTTGGGCTCTACCACACATCCTTCATATGTCAAGGCAACCTTCCCATCCAAACATTTAGATTTTGCAACGATCCTTGAGTATGCCCCTTTAATGTCAAGATCTCTCATAAGCGTGGTCAGTTCCTGTATCAACTCAGATATAGACTTCTCTGTAATCATCTTACCCTTCCGCCTCAATATCCGTCAAAGAAGAAAGGTAATGGACATGCAGGTGCTGGTCACCAACATGCAAAGAGATATGAAGTCTCTGAAACTCTATCATGCAACTGAGAATTTGCAACAAGTGTTAACTTAACCAACAAGATGGCAAGATCACCAGCTCTAATACCACTGAAATATCCCCTTACAATTTTTTTCAATTTTAAGAACAAGATTTCACCTATTAATGTTAGAGAAATCATAAACCAACTGAAAGTAACCTTTCACTTTCTGATCACCCAAATCCTAATGAGGGCAAGGTGAGAGCATACAGTAGAAAGGGGATCGTTAGACGAAATCCAACTGAAAGTACAAATGAGAGATGGCTCAACCGATCAGAGTGTAATGCAGATGCAAACTCAACCACTTATTCAGCGAGAGTGTGATAGGCGGCTCAGTCGATCAGCATGATATGAGAATGCATACTCAACCACTTATTCAGCGAGAGTGTTATTACAAGAAAAGTAAATGTCTGGGCGACTAGCCGAACCCTTCCACTTTTCAACGGGCAGTACAAGAAAGTAAAATGTTGAAAGTAAAAGACGGTGAAACCAATCTCTTCCACTAAAAGTGGGAATACAAAATGTGAATTGCAGAAATATAAAGAGCTGATCAATACTACTGATTCAGCGTTACAATATGAGATATAATCTGCAAATACAATGAGATTAGATAACCTATGATCACCAAAACGTTAGAGCATAATCTCCTAACAAGTTCTTGATATCTAGCATATGAAATATGGCCAAAATGACTGAAATAACAGGTCTAATATAAAATTGCAGCAAACTGAAACAACAAACCACCAAGTACAAATTTTACCTTTATGCTCGTAACTTCGCCAATACTTCTCTGAATCATGTGAAACTGAATGCACATGACTCCTAAGAGGTAGACGACCAAGCTCAAGCCACCAAACAACAGAAAACAACCTCAAATGTTTTATGCACGCATCCCAAGGCAAGGACAGGCAAAGTACAACCTCCAAGAAAGGGCGACCAGCAAGATAATATTCAACTCTTCACAATAAAATCTGAAACTTAGCAAGAAGGGGCACCCAAGGTAGACTTAAACAATGGGCCAATACCCAAAACCATCAAAACATCGTGCAAGGAGCTATGATCGAAAATGTGCTTCAACCAGGCACCACACCAGCATCACCAAAACTGATAAAAACTCTCCAAACTCAGAAAATATCAAATGAAGCCATCTTTGTGAAGCTCTATCTGCAACCTCTGAATAAAGAAGCAATCTCAAACCAACTAGGTACTATCTCTCAAGTACGAAACTAACATAAGCTAGGAGGTATGTATTTCTCAAAGCAAGGGTTCTAAAATAATTTCAGCAACATTTCATTATGATAAGCAATGGATAAACAAATGAGAGAGCAAAACCTTGTATTTATAGCATTCTCAACCTAGAATATCAAAACACCTTTTCCCTACAAAAGGGACGCCCAAATGAGATTCTCATTTCACTTCAAATTTTCATTTGAATTCCAACCTTGACCCTCCTTGACTTAGGCATCCAAAAGCATATAAGGAATATAACTTTATTAAAATGCAGTTACTCACAAATAAAGGCGTCCAAATCACTTAAGTGAAATACTTTATAAAATTCAAATATATCTCCAAGCTAGGCGTCCAATTTGCCTTAGCTAATATTTCACTTAAGCCATTAAACTTACCAAATGAGGCGTCCAACATGAGAATTACTTAAAACACTAAACTTGCCAAAACAAGTTCCAAGAATGTTGGAGAACATACTGCTCATACTACCCTGCTAGAAATTGCCACTACACTGAACTGTTGAACTGCTGCCAAAAATAGCACTACCAGAAATAGCACTTACTATAAATAGCATACTGCTGAAAATAGTAGGTGACTCCAAATGCATTTTAACCACATTCTGAGCAGCCATCGTAACTTACTAAAAATAGTAAGTCCGGAAAAGTTTGTCAGATGTAGATGCATGTCATACCACTGCAAAGCTCTCTGAAAACCCAAAAAGAATCCAAAAACCAATCCTGCATGCAAACCCCTGATTGAAATCCATGTTACTTTCATTATATGCATGTCACATCTCTCCAAAGCTTTCTGATAACCCAGAAAGAAGCCAGAAACCAATCTACAAAACTCCAACATGCAAACCCTTGAATCCTCAAAAGAAACCTCCAAGCAACTGGAAACCCTAATTCTGCCTCTAACTAGCCTACGAGTATCCAAGATTAGGCTAACAATCACTAGAAAGTGTAGAGCTAAAAATGGGGACATTACATAATACAGCAACAACACAAGTGGTTAAGAGACCAATAAATATAGCCATGTCAGTGGAACAAAATCCACAAAAAAGAAGGGTTGATGAAGATTGGATTCATCAACTATCTTTGTCAGGGCCTAGAAGGGAGGAATCATTGATGATATTGTTAATCATTGTGAAAGGACTGATACACAATCTAGTAGCACTCATTAGGGAGTGTCAAAGGTCAATGGGCTAGGCATGGTGGTGCAAGAAGGAAGCAAAGCACTCATAGAATCTCTCCTAACATCCAACGCCTAAAATATTGAATAAACTCATAATTTATGTCTATCCTTCACGCCCAATTGGACATCACAAATGTTTTGGCCCATGATGTCGAGGAATAGAACCACATTGCTAAGGGAGAACATGCAAGAAAATTTGAATAGTAATGGTATGCTAGAAGAAATGTTGTCTACGCCTATGTGTGAAGTAGAGGTATCGAAAGAGCATTTAGTGTTGTTGATCTCCTTAATGGATTGGAAGAAAGATGTGACCAAAATGGGGGCTCCAAGGCTTTTAGGGACCCTCTACAAAAATTTGTATCGAAGGGTGATGACCTCTTGAAGATAAAGGGCCAAGCATCACCATTCTAGATATCTGAAGAAAATAGATAGTGTTGCTTGAGTTTTTGTAGAGGTAGGGGTAACTCCCCGAGATCTAAAGGGAGCAAAGACAACAAATTCAATCCTAGCAAAGAATATGATGATCAATCTTAACTTGTAGCTGGCAAAAAAATGCTCTCAATTGGCCAAGGAGAAACCTAAATCCATGGAACTAATGGAGTTTGAGATAGTGAGGACAACAAATGATATCATCCACCACTTGTAGGAAATGTTCTATGTAAAAAGAAAGCTCGGGGCTAAGTGGCTCAAGGGGAGAGGTATAGGTGACCTAGATGTACCATCTATACATATCCTTCTGTAGCTTTAGTGATGACCTCTTATGACAGAAGGAGTCAACAAAAAGTGCCTAAGGAGTACATGAAAGGAGGTAGTCTATCAATAGAGATGTTGATAGATAGAAGGAGCAAGCTAGTCTCAAAATACCAACAATGTAACATCCAGTGGGGTCCAAAGATGCAATCCTCTCTTAAGAACAAAGAGCTAGGTATGGATACCTCTCGTGACCTAAAGCAAATCCCCCATGGAATTGAGTCTATGGATGTAAAAGTAATCCTAAAGATAATCTCAAGGTGTAGAGGTTGGGTGTCAAACTTGAATCAAATGATGCACTAAGGAATAATCTATTTACAACGAATCATGCACTACAACATGATAGTTTAACCCTCTCAATATCAAACCAATTGAAAAAATCCAAACAAAGACCCCAAACATCAAACCCATATAAAATTTAAAGTTTGATTTTTGTATTCAAAAGACATATCTTTGAAGGTATATTTTGAATGTGGATTTCAAAACATTGATGCTCCAAGACAACGAGTCATAGCCCTCACAAAGACACGATCGCGAGGCAAGCTTTATGCTAAAGGATATGCAAAAAAATGGAACCCACAAGCAAGTGTATGTCAATCTGATCTTTAAAGGTTTCCCTTTGAAGGAGAACAAAAATCTGAAAGAGGGTATTTGGAAATGCCGAACATTGGTTTTACCTTATGTCATCACCATCCATCAACCTACTTTGATACAAGATCTTCTACATGATTACTCAACTCACCCAACCACAAACAATCTCAAACAAGAAATTGAAAATGGGAAAAAGAGGGCTTGATCAGTTCAAAATGGCATTATCTTTTTGCAAATCCGTACCTACTTAAGGGATGACTCCTCTCTAGCTCAAAAGGCACTTGAGTATGTACATAAATACCCATCAACAAGCCATGTGTGGTTCTAGAAAACTTATAGAAACATGTTGTACCCCAAATTAAAAATTTCGATACACTTAGGCATTTTGAAGAAATGAGTCAAGATACTATTAAATCTGTCAAAAAAGGTCAAAATTGGGGTCTGCATGTCTTGCATGGGGGTCAAAATCTTGAAATTTTCAAAATCTGACAATCTGGGTCGGTTCAAAAAGATCAAACCTACAATACCCAAATTTCAATTTTTCATCCCTAAATTTTAGGAAAATTTCTATTTTTAGCAGTTTTCTAAAAATAGAAACTTTTTCTGGGTTTTTTTGGGTTTCTTACAAAACGGATACTTGTAAAATTTTCTAAAAATAGAAAGTTTGGCCGTTAGGGTTAAGACTGATTTTGATTGGCTTAAAATACTTCCTTATCAGGCTGGTGCAGTCAGAATCATCAAAAGATCAGTTTTACTCTACTGGGTCTATTATGCTTTTTCAGAAGCTTTTTCGGAGATCCAAGGTCATCAATGGAGGTCAGTCAGCTGCCAGGCGTCAGAATCAGGCATTCGAGCATCAAACAGAGATTGTCAATGAACGACGTGCTCGAAGAATGAGCAACCAGCAAAGGAAGTTTGAAAAGATGAAAAATGCCAAATTTTGTCCAAGTCTGGAGACTTTAGGCGCCCCAGTCAAGGAGAGGCGCCCATACTTCAATGCCTTAGTCAATTTTTCATTTCGGCAATCAAGACCAAGGAAGGCACGTTTAACAAAGTAAAAAGTTGAAAAGTATATAAATTTTTCTAACACTGCCAACCATGGGCGCCCCAAAAGGACATAGGCGCCCAGCATTTTAAGAGGCCAAAATCCAGAATTAGGGTTTTTGCCTCCAGGCCAATGTTGCTCAGAATCATCTCGTCTCCGCAACGAATCAGCCGGCATGTTCGTCAGGTCATCCAGTCACCGGCAAATCCAAGACAAACAGAGGTCACAGAGAAAGATATTTTAAAGGTTGAAGACGAAGAACTTAAAATAAAATCTAAGTCTGGAGAACACGAGCGCCCCTGAAGGAAAAAGGCGCCCAAACTTTTGAGGCATCAGATGATCAAGTTTGAAGAAAACTCCTCCAGCACAACTTCGTCAGACTAAACCTAGCTTTCCAACGAATACGTCAACTCGTCTGTCAGAGTCAGCAGTCGTCAGATGTCGCAACGCGAACAGAGGAGAAAAAGTGAGAAAAGATAGAGTTGGAAGCAATAGTGAAAATCCAAAATAAAAAACTAACTAACTCTGGAAGCTATGGGCGCCATACTTCAAGAAGGGCACCTAGGGTTTTGAGCCACCAGAAGTCAATTTCCGGAGACGAGGTATCCAGAGGACCCCTTCCAGAATCATCTCAGCTGTCCACTGAATCCGTCAGCCAGCCATTCTGATCAACACAACACCCGGAATCACGAATTCATCTGAAGGTCAGAAGGCAAGTGTAAATTTGAATATCACGAAAATGGCTAACACTGGAGAAAATGGGCACCCTTATCAAGGATAGGCACCTGACATTTCGGAGGGACAAATGAAGTTTTTAGCAGACGACGTCTCCAAAACAATGTTATCAGATACAACCAGGCTCTGCAATGGAATATTCAATTCGTTCGACGGATCAACCAAGAAGCCGGGAGACGGAGCTGAAACAGGGTTAAAAAATCAACAGAACATGAAAATGATGGAAATTTGGCTAAGTCTGGAGAGACTGGGCGCCATACCTCAAGAAGGGCGCCCAACTCCTCATGCCTTAAAGAATTTTTTGAGAATTTCAAAATTTTCAAAATAGAGAAAAAATGCCATTGCTCAAGGCATGAGCTAAATTTAAAGTTTCATCGAATTAGGGTTTGACAAGCTGTTTTCAAAGCAAAAACCTATTTAAAGGCATCTCTATGCATTATTTTTCATATTTTCTTGCAGGTGCCTTCAAGGAGAAACAGAGCAGCAACTTCAAACTTATATTTTTCAAGATTCAAGAACCCTAACTTGCTGGTTTCTCATAAAATTTCAGATCAGCAATCAAAGAAGGCCTCCTTTTTTATATTTCTTCATCAAGAATATCAAATTTGTGAAGAAGGCTAATACTATCAATTTTCAACAAGCTGATCCATTTTTGTTCTATCTTCTAGACAAATTGTTGAAAAATTTTCTCTAAGTTGCAGTAGTTGCTTTTATTTTGCATGTCAGGAAAACTTCAAATTCATCCATTTCTAATCTTCTGGGTCTATGCTAAACCTTCTACTGGACAAAACCCATACCTCAACTTTTTCAAAGAAACATAAAGCTGTTGCTTTTTCAGTCAGAAGCTAGGGTTTGTAAAATCTAATCAACTGGGTTCATCCAGAATATGCTCAAGAACAATACCCAAATGCCAAATTTTTCTGCTTTTTTTGGAGAAAATTAGGGTTTGCTGCTTTTTCAGTCTTCACTTTATATTTTCAAAAACGGACGATCTAGGTTGGTTTGTAACGGAATTCTAGTCAGAACCCATATCTTTAAAAAAAATCTCAAAATTTCATCCGTTTGAAGAAGAAAAATCAACAAGCTAAATTTAGAAAGTTTGCTAAAAAATTGTCAGAACCTAGGCATGTTTACTGTCTATCTTTAAGTTTTGCAAAATGGAGTACACTCCCGCAGATTTCAAAACCAAATCAGTGTTGTACCATGATTTCATTGAAACGGCCGAGACTGACTTGCATCATATTAAGCCAATGTTCAATTTAAGTCCTTTAGAAGATGCAGGCAACACCACCATCACACATCTTGGCCATTCAGGTCTTCTTGCAGCAGCATCCATGTCTTTTTCAGTACAGAGCTTAGAGTTCATAATTGCTTGTATTAAGCATTACAATCCAGCTACAAGAAAGATATAGTCAATTGATGGGAGAATCATATGCAGCCTAAAGCCAGACATGATTGAGAAATTCTTCTCCATTCCTCCATGGCCTGGGAGTGTCACCATCAACGTAGAAGAATGTGAAAGGATATGGCAAGAGCATCAAGATAAGTACAGGAAGAAGATTGCACATAGGTGGCTGAAAGAGAAACATTCTACATTGCCAAAGGATGTTGGGAGAGGACAGTTCAAAGATGAATTCGCCATTATAATCACCCTACTCAATCGAGTCACTAGACAAGCAGATGCAACAAGGTTTCAGCCTTGGATGTTTTATGTGATACCTCATATAATGAAGAAAACTGAGTACTATGATTGGCCTACATTGATCAGTGATTATCTACACCATCAGATAACTGAGTACTTCAATAGACATGCATCACATGGTCTCCTACCTAGTCTACTTGGTTGCCTATCAAGGTAAATTCAAAGGGTTAAACATGGAGGGTTCTCTAAATGTTCAACATGTCTACAACTATTACACTCAATTGGAGTTTACTGCTGCATCACATCATTACAAACAGGTGAATGAAGCATTCTTAATCTACACAGTGCGAGACCTAGACAACGAGCTACATGTTCATATCTCATATGTTGCCAGGGCTGCAATATCAGAATGGGCTGATTGGTTTATTCAGTTTGCCACCTTCACTTACCTAAGGGTGTACGGTTATTCAAGAGCTCCACTTGTGTTACCAAGGTATCCATCAAATGAGGTAGTGTGTATGGAATTCTTCAAACAAATATCAGTTGTTCACACCCGTCTGCGTAACAAGAAGAAACCAGCCTTTAGCTTTCCTTTTGCTTTAGGTATTTACACTTGTAGATCATCCGCAGAAGCTAAACTAATGGGTAACAAGTTAGACAAGCTTGGTCTCAAGCCTTTCAGCGAGAGACGATCATATCATCCCCATGGCTTCTATGCATCTCGACTTGGTCAAAACTATGCTCATGTGCCCGCACTTGAAGACTTTTGGGCTAACTGCAGAGACGAGTATGAGGTGCGAAGGCGAAGTAACAGTAGGTTAACCCTTCATTAGATGAAAGATTGCTTATCAGAAGACATTGAAGGGTTGTCAAATGATGACGAGGATGTAATTCTCCCAACCTACACAAGAAATCAGGTTGAAGAGCAACCTCTTCCACAGGTCAATTGGGCTCACAAAGAATGTATGTCAGTTGAAGAAAGGACACGACAAGTGGTGGATTACAGCAAGACTTTCTTAGTCCTTAAAAGAAGAGAGTCCATTCCAATAGCAGAGTCATTGAGGAAACTTTCATCTCTTCCCTCTTCTTCAAGAACACAAACAAAGAACAAAGAAAAAGTTCAATCTCAAGAGGTCACAAAGGGCAGTAGATCAGCAAAGAGTGCCAAAAAGAGGTTGGACTACACAGGGATTGTTATACAGGAGCAGCCTACAGCTGAAACAGAAGTTCCTCCACCAGAACCCATACTTCAAGAAGAAGTACAACATGATGAGCCTTTGATACAAGAAACTCTACCATCTCCTAGGTCTTCGCCAATTCACATTGATTTGGAAGACAAGGAGATAGAGGCTGAAGTTACAATTATTCCTCCCTTGGATGTTAATAGAAATACTACATCTTGGCTCAAGAGCTCCTTGGGAAGGACAAGAAGAAGGCCTTCGTATCAGGTGAATGTTGATGACCTTAGCATATACCAGGAAGCACCCAAGAAGAAGGCCAAGAAACAAATGCATTTTGAGAGGAATCTTGAGGGTGAAATGGTTATGGAGACAGCTACGCCTCTTGAAGACAAAGTCAGGGATGAGGTAGATGAGGATGATTTCATAATGGTCAAAGCAAACCTTGGCAAAAGTACCCGACATGCTGATATGAGTTTGTTTAAGATGGTAACAGAAAACATTCAAGAAAGAGTGCAGAAAGATGGAGAAGACAAGGCAGCCCTCAAGGCTGAAAATCGTCAACTCCGGTTATGTATATCAAATCTTATTCAAGGCACCTCACAAACAACTCAATTGCTACCTCAAGTCTTAGAAACACCAGCTGATTAGCAGCAGTTAAGGCAGTTAGTTATTTGTGGAAAACAAACTCAAAAGTGGATTGAAGAGATCATCAACAGAGGAAAAGAAGTTCTAACACGGGTCTTCCAATTAAGATACAAAACTCATGACTTACATCAAGGTATCCAGGATTTTGAGCAGCTGATAGCCGAGTTCAAGCCAATGCACGAAATCATAATTGCAGATTTAGAGATGGCTTGTGGCTCTACAACGGCAAGAGAACATAAAAGACAAATCCTGGAGTGGAAAGAAAGTCATCTTTTCAAGGTGAATACATATGTCAGAATATCTGAGGAGTTTGCAGCGTATAAACAAAGAGTTGTTGATACTCTTAGCTTCGTTAGAGAAGTAGTTGCAGCAATTCCTTGTTAGTATTGCCTTGAGGATGGTTCCTACATTGGGCTTGACGTAGTCCAAACAGAGTTTCAGAGTATCTTACATGGCAGCGATGGCAGTGTTGGGAGAATAAAGATGATTTCCATGATGTCAGCACAGTTTGAGAAAGCGGCCAATGAGAGTGAAGATTTCTTGAAATCTATTGCAGATAGTGAAGAAATCTTAGAAAAGCGGCATTTTGCTATTAATAGCATCAACACTCCTAGTACAGATGAAGTTGCCCGCTTTTTAGCGGATGTGATCGAGATTTAAATTTGCTTTCTTCTAGAAGCATCTTCCATCCTTTCGTTCTCTTATTGTCTCAAATCTTATCCATTCTTTGAGGATAGAAAGAAAACAATTGTAACAAGTTGTCATGAGTTGGCACTTTCCGTTTTAGATGTTTTGAAGGGTTTAGATGTTTTAATCTTGTTCTAGATTTAGAAATAAAGCTTGCATGTTGGCAAGTAGTAGTTGTAAAAGCAAAGAGATTTTAGGGTTCCCTACTCGTCTACTTAGTTATAAATAAGAGCAATGTTTGCTCATTTTACTTTAACCGTGCTTGTGATAACAGAATCGTTGAGCTTATGCCTTCATGTTTGTTATCGTCTAGTGTTATTCACTTTGTGTAAAGAGCAAGTTTGCATGCCTCCTTAGCTGCAAATCCTTGTTTAGTGCATGTGTTATGTGTCAATTATAATCAGGTTGATCACATGTTGCAAGTATTTTGCTACAACTTGCTGTCCCGAAATTGTAATCTTTGTTCCAGAAGTTTGAGTGAATAAAATCCTAAGCGTGCTTTGTTTGCCTCGATATAAATATCTCAGATTTCCGTTTATTGTTTTGTGTTAGAAGTATGAGTAAATAAAACCTTGAAGCTTGCTTTGCTGCTCCTAAAATAAAAGTCTCATATTTCCGTAATACTTTTATGATCTCTTTTTCAGCTTGCTTAAAATGTACGTTGAAGAAAAGTTTGTTTTAAGTATCTTTGTCAGAAATCAAACTCGTCCATTTCTAAACTCTCTTGCTTTGCGTTTACTTGAGAGGGTAGAAACGTTTTAAGCGTAGGTTAAGTTGTAGTTGTCTAGTTTCATTAAAGGTAAAACCTCAGCCGCAACATCTAGTGTTCTATAACCTTGTGTTCTCGCAGCTGAACCAAAAAGATAGGCGTAATTAATCTTAGATTACTTTCTTTATGCGACTCAGCAAAAGAGGGAGCTTTCCCTCCTAATTCGAAGAGCAGTTTACTGCACATAGCTATCCGTTTCTAGAACGCATTCCAGAGGTGCGATTTGAAACGCCAACAAAACATCAGCTGTATTTTTTTCTGGCATAATATGACAAGCTGATATTTTACAATTTGTGCTGAATGTGACACATGTCAAGGGTATAAAGTTGAGAGTGCTCCTTCCCTAGGCCTTCTACAACCAGATGCAATTCCAAATCAAAAGTGTGAAATTGTCTATGGGCTTTATGTAAGGGCTTCCCAAGTCTGAAAGTAATGATGAGGCTTTTGTTATTGAGATCAATCAACCACGTATGCACACTTCATTCCCACAACAAAGGCAATAAGCAATAGTACTAAGGTGATTGGATTGTATTTCCAAATATATTTACGCTACATGGGATCTGAGGAAATATCATTTGAGATAAAGATAGGATCTTTCAGAGTCATTTTTTCAAGTGCAATTTCATGATACAAGGGTTACATTCAACATGAACACATCCTACCATCCTCACACTTATGAACAAACAAAGATTGTGAGCAAATGTCTAGAAGGGTATCTAAGAAAGTATGCAGGATACAAGTAAAGCAAATTGCTAGAATTGTTACATTTGACTGAGTATTGTTACAACACAACCTATCACTCTACTATCAAAAACAACACCCTTCAAGGCTTTATGTGGGTGAGCACCACCATCACCTTTGGGGTGGGTAATTTTAAAGGCAAGGTCCCAGCAGTGGAGAAAACATTGCAGGAAATATAGAGTACATTACAAGTTTTAAGGAAGAACTTGACAATTAGTGCAAATAGGATGAAACAGCAAGCAGATCAACAACAAATAGAGAAAATATGAAGTTGGGGAGATAGTGTTTGTGCAGTGGCGACCTTATAAATCAATAACACTGAAGCATGTAGGGAAGTACAAGCTTCAACCCAAATACTATGGGCCATACAGAGTTCATTCAAAAGTTGTTGAAGTTGAAGATGCACTGGATATACCAAAACGGGAAGAATGTGTGATGTTTTTCATGTATCTTGTCTGAAAAAGAAGACAAGTGAGTACAGTGGTGGCAAAGACAGAACTACTTATTATAGATGAAGAGGGAAAGTTGGTGTTGCAACCAAGGAGTATTGCTGGTTACATGGCTCGAAAGCTAAGGAATGGAGATCTCAGGATGTTCAAGGTAAAGTGAAAGCCCCCTACTTGCAAAGGATGCCATTATAGAGACAAAGGAATTTACAGCCAAGCACGCAAGCGTTCCACGAAGGTTACAAAAAAAGATCCCTTCATTTGCATGAGGAGCTTGAGTAAAAGAAATTAATAAGCCTCCATCTTCATTAATAGGTTAAATGTACTTGTTAGATGTGTTGATCTGAATTGTATTTTGTAAATCATGTGGCCATGGGTGCACTTCCCAACATGTATTAATTGATATGTAAAAGCATCGCTTAAAATTTTGTTAAGGCAAGCTGTTCCAAGGAGGTCACCCATCCTATTCCTTCTCTCGAGCAAGCATGCTTAACTCTAGATTTTTTCCTTGCTTTGAGGACAAAGCTCCTTCAAGGGGAGGATGTGTTGTGTACCGAGGGACAACTAGTATTAGGAATATGTTATGCCCTATTTTGTATAAAGGCCCATGGTTTATATATTAGTTTAGGACAATATTATATTCTATTCTGTTTTGGGTTAAGTAAAATTAAAGAGGGGATTGAGTCATAAGTTAATTAGAGTTTCTTTTAGTTTTAGTATAAAAAGTGGAATAACCCTAATGCATGTGTCTTTTTCATCATTTCAGCTTCTAATGCATGAGAGGGCCACCATCATGTGAGAACTCGTGTTACAAATGAAATTCCAAGTGGAATCCACCTATGGATGAGCAGGGGCTCCCATTTTATCTTCATCTTTGCATTCCAGTTATTAATTTTCAGCAGTTTATTTTGCATTTTTGTCTAGGATCACTGCATTTGGATTTGGACTAGGATCATACAGCTAGGATTTAACCAATTTGGGTTGACCCCCTCTAGTTATGTTTTAATTGTTTCTAGTTAGATGAATCACTTATGTTTGCAAAACATGCTGAATGAAATCAGAAAATAAAGACAAACCATCATAACTCTCTCACAGTTGCCATTGGGAATGCAAGGCAGGCCCAATCTAGCCATCTAAAGATGGTTGAGTTCCCCTAAATTATTACATATCTTTCCAATTGGTAACAATAAATTATTGATTAGGTTACGTGCGAAGTAGGATCTATCTATCCACAAAGCATCATTCAGTTTTATTTTCTTATATTACAGTCTTAGTAAAGAAAGTGAAAGAGATAAAATGAACCAGGGACAGATTTCATACAGATCCTCAAACATGCTGCAATTGCTAGTCGCTTAATTATTTTCAAATTCACCAGATTTTGCTATAAGACTCACACATTATGCACCGTGATCAAAATTAACACTGTAACATGTAAAGGAAAAACCAAATAATTTGTATACTGAAGAGTATCTTCCTGACCTTCATCTGCTTGGAAAAGACATTTGAATGAAAGCAAATGTGCCATGCAGAAACATATAAACGTCCATGATATAAGAAAGACCTTTCCAATGCACATGAGTAGCTGTTTTCAGCAACCTGCACAAGTGAGTAAATATTTACCAATGTTGGAGACCATTTATTTTTTTATGTAGTCACTAGCCTTAAGGACAATGGAAATATAATTTTTGCAAACCTGCTCACAAATATATTACACCACTAGACAGAGGGTTCAGGAATGGAGACTGGAACATCATTTTCAGACAGGATATGGTAGCATATGAATAAGGGTAAAGCTTTGTTACATTTAGACATAGTCACCAAGATATGTGAGTACAAGCTCAGGGATGGGATCCACATCTCTGAAACAGAGTTCTTTGTGACTGTTATTAATATTTCTATTATCTTAACCAAATGTAGCTTCAATGCTGTAATATGAATATCTGATGACATAATGATGATAACACATAACATAACAGAAACAAGAGCCAAGAGACCATTTACACTTGCCTCATCTGGAGGTAAATCGAAAATTGTTTGAAGAGGCCCAGGTTTCTGGTGGACTACTGTAGGCTCTGGTTTATCATGTGACATTCTTCGTCGTGCAACAGCTCCTACAAACCCATTCAGACTCCTACAAGAAACCTCCACACACCCTTTTGAATCAGATAATACAAATAGCAACAATTTAGGATTACTGGCACTGTTGCAGAAACCTCAGAATAATAGCCATGGTACACATCCAGTCATTTTTCCAATTAATAGAGCAGATTTAATAATGTTTTTCTTCAAGAGCTCGTTGATTTTATTCAATTTGTCACCTTCCAATTCATTCCCAGTTAATCTTTTTGGTATCCTCTCCTAATAATTGTCAATGATTTTGGTGGCATTGATTCCTTCCTTATCAGAAACAGAATACAAAAGGTTTTAGTAGACTAAGACAATTTAATTTCCACAACACCTACACTCAGTCTTGGATTACCGAGCAGAATTCTGTAGACATCATACAAAACTAGCTATAGAGTCAGAAAGAAAACAAATGTCTCAAACACTTATCGTGTTGACAAAGAAAGGAAGCATGCTGTAAAGTATCAAAGCTTTACTCTATTGAACATTTCATCAACCCTTTTCAGCAGACAATTTGTTAGATTTTTGTCACTCAGTGTTGCTGGGCACAACACATTAGAAAAGACTTTATTTTAAGTGATTTTTCTCCTCAACTGGGCATATATATGAGTTTAGTTTAGACGCAGATTTAAAGACTATTTTTAGACACAGGATTTAATTTTTTGAGGCGGGTAATATTAGTTTATTTTAGGTGCCCCTTTTGGGTTTTGTTTGGGTGCTCCTTTTATATCTTTATTTTGGGCAACTGGCATAATTTTATAAGTATTTTTTGTGATAAAAGGCAAACTAAACATAAGGTGATTTGTTCTGATTTGGAGCACCAAGTTTATGAATTATATATGACCTTGAGGCTTCCATCTTTTGTACTCAATTTTCCCAAACAAAAAATTGAATATAATTTTCAATAACTGTAGAATTCTGATTTTAGTTTTTTTATTTGTACTTTCAGAACCTTGTGTATGCAGGTTAATGCACTCGGAATTGTAATTTTAATTGAAAGTCAAGTTGGACAATTTGTTTCAAACCCTTGCGCATAGAATCAGCATAGTGCTGAATTTGTACATGGTATTAAAACACTGTTATTGAAATCCTCCAAGTCCATAAATGAAATTGTTTTGCTACCTGTGAGAGGGAGTTGTTAGAATATTTTAGTGCCCTTACTTCAAAGATTGAAGAATCCTAGACCTGTGAAAGGTTATAATGTGTGATGCCCTAGTTGCTCCAGTGGCTGGACTGTTACTCTGCACCTATGATAGGTTGCTGATATAATTTGATTTCAACAAATTTGTTTAATTTCAGTGTGTTCCAGCTGCAAACATGACCATTCTCTGTCTCAAAAAATGGGACTGCCTAAAGGGTACTTCAAGTTCAAGTTTTATTCCTTGGAAGTGCAAGTTGCAGGTGCTGTTGGAAAAAATTTATCTTTGGGTCTATTTGAAAACCATGTTGATACCTCCAGCTGATCCTGTTCAATTGGCTGAACATAATAAGCATAGTTGCCGCGAGACTGGTACTGGTACTGGTATGGGAGACAGGTACCGGTATTTGGAGACGCCATTTTTTTAATATAAATAAAAAATAAAAAATAAATAATTTATAGAAATCTGAAAATAAATTTAGTAATTTATAGAAAATCTGAAAATATGATGACATTGAACTTTCAAAACAATAATTTAATCACTCTTAGACACGTCAAATACATTATGCTTTAATTTTTAAAGTTTCAAATGTTTAAACTTTAAAGTTTTTTTAGGTATTTTAGTGGGAGACATCATTTTTTGCAGCAGGAGACGGCAGGGTACTCGAGAAACTTCAGCAGAAGTCTCTGGCCTCCTGGAGAAGTCTCCAGAGACGGTACCGGTCTCCGAGACGCGTCTTTGAGGGGGGGAGACGCGTCTCTCAGCAACTATGATAATAAGAAAATGGGCAAGGCAAAGAGTATCATCCTGGATTTTGTGAAGCATCATTTGATTCCTGACAATGCTAAAACAAAATCAGCAAAGGAGATGTATGATGCCTTGACCATTATTTGCTAGAGTATAAACACTCCCATAAGATGTTGTTGACAACAAATCAATCCTACATGCTTAAGTGACACAGATATAGTAGCCAGCTTCCTGATAAAGATCATTGAACTTCATGATCAGCTTGCAGCAATTGGAGTTAAGGTGGAGGATGATCAATCAGTAGCAACAGCCTTAAATGGGTTCTCTCCATCCTAGGAATCAGATGTTCAGCGTGTTTGTGCTTGTGAGAAGCTTCCACATTTAAGAAGCTTTGAAATCATTTTATTCAAGAAGAAACCAAACTTGAAGCTACTTAAATCAAATTGAAAGATAATCAAAATCGAGCTCCCATTGGGAAGATGAAGAAAAGTGGCAAGAAAAGACATGGGGAGGGTCAAAAAGAAAAGCACCAAGATACAAATTCTTTTTAACGAGGGACAGGATGTTTGTCATATAAGGTGCTTCAATCGCAAAAAGTTTGGCAACTATGCTTCTCAATGGCCTAATAAGAAGGGGAAGGGCAAGCAGCACTAACAACTAAAGTAGTTTATATGGCATGCAAATATTAAAGTAATATTGTAGTATTTAGTTTATAATAGTCAATTAAGTTGTTAGGATAGACTTTAGGAATATTCTTTTATTTTTTAAGTTAAGTTCTTATCCTTTGCTTTATTAGTTGTTGATCTTATCCTTTATTGATAAATCTTTTGTATCTCTTATAAAAGGAGACTTTCACTCCTTAATTTTAATATTGAATATCTTGGTAATCATTCTTTATGTTATATTACTTTCCGTGATATGGTATCAGAGCTCGGGTTTTGAAAATCCTTGAGATCACTGAGTGCATGAATTCCACGGATTGTGGCAATGACGAATTGCACCAAGAGACACTGAAGAACGTGCCAAAGGAGATTGTACGGACCAGCCAAGGAAAATCTCAGATTTTTTCCTTGAAGGTTTTTGGCAGATTTTTTTACAAAATTTGTGGATTTTTTATATTCAAAAATTGCAAATTTTTTCAATATAAATCATGGATTTTTCTAAGAAAAAATTTGTGCCTAGTTTTCTATGAAATCACGTGCATTATTTGGTTGAAAAATTGCGCCTTATTTCCTGCACAATTTTGATGATTTTTTCAATAAAAATGAAGGGTTTTATCTGCAAATTGTGTCTGCCAGGTGTTTCAAATCGCACTACAATGGGTTTTCATCTTTTTTTTGATGATTTTTATAAAATAGTGGCATTTTCCTACTATTTGTTGGGTTGCGCGACAAGGATTTATGGGCAGCCAACTGCTTTCTGAAGTGTTTTTTTTTTGGTGCTGCAACAAGATTTTTTCCAAATTTGGCGACGGATTTGGTGACTGTAAAAGAAAAAAATTGTCAGCTAGGGTTTTAGTCGACATTTTTCAAAATTTTGTTGCAGATTTATGTCGATTTTTTATAAATTCGTGGTTTTTTACTTTACTGCTTGGGTTTTGCCAATTTTTTTCCTAAAAATTTCAGTGGTCTTCTTTCAAAAGCAGCTAGTTTCTTCGTTTTCCGTAATTTCATATTGTGGGAGGGATGGCTTCATTGCCCAACATCATGTTGGAAGGCAGACAAAGGTTCACTAGCAAAAATTATAACACCTGGAAATGGAGGATGCTCATGATCTTCGAATATAGGTGCCTTGATTAGATCATCCTTTGTACTAAAACACGGCCAACAGTTGTGGGTAGAGACCAAGGCAAGTTCGGTGAGTGTAATTGTGAAGTCGTTATGCTCATAAAATGCTTTTAGAGATTCCATCAAACAAATCTTCTATAGAGATTCGAAAACACCTACAAGATCTGCATGAGATGTCAAATAAAGGCAAGGCCTCCTTCCTTAAGAATATGTTGTCTTTGATCATGACGGACGAGAAGATATCTTTGCAAGATCATTTGATGAAGATCAAAGACATTCACGATCGATTGGAAGCCATAGGTTGGAAGATGGAAGAAGAAGCTATGGTGGTTATAATGTTGAAAAGCTTACGATGGTCATATGAGCATTTCATTGAAACACTCAACATCACATCTACCACTGTTGATTTAAAGATCTACAATTGGTGCAACAAACTCTTGCAGGAGGATAGATGGAAGAAGCAATTTGGTAGCAACAGTGATTCACAGAGTGTAAAGCAAGACATTGTAGCCAAGGACAAGCGCAAAGGCAAGTACCCTCAAAAGAAAGGTCAAGGAAATTCTAATGATAGTTCGAAGAATTTGAAGATTATCACGTGCCACAATTGTGGTAAACTTAGTCACATGAAGAAGCATTGCAAAAAGAGGTTAGCAGATCAAAAATCCAACTAGGGAAGGTCTCAACAAAAGGTTTATGTCATAGAGCATTATGCGCAGAAGGAGTCAACATTCTATGCTTTCATGGCCAAACGACCAGCAGATCAAGCAAAGTCTTATGCATGGTACATTGATTCTAGAGCATATTGACATTTTACTCACAAGAAGGATCGTTTCACAAAGTACATGGCTTGCTCTGATTCAATGATCTTCGGTGGTGGTGAGGAGTATACAGTTGTCGGCAAAGGCAATGTTCAAATAATCTTTGGAGGGAAAACTCTTATTTTCCTCAATGTATACTATGTTCTCGACATGGAGCTCAATTTGCTCTTGGTGAGTCAGATTATGTGCCACTCTCCCAAGTTGGACGTTAATTTCAGAACACACAAGTACCATATTGTTGACAAGGAGTTCAAGAAAACCATCGCGCTTGGCATAGAGGATCATGGATTGTATCGGCTTGTTGATACTAGAGAGGTTCGAAAGCATGCATTGGCAGCCAAGAGTTCATTTGCTATCAATACTCTTTGGCGTCAGTGTTATGGGCATCTCAACCTTTATTATCTCTCTCAGTTGGCTCGAGAGAATACGGTAGAAGGTTTACCTAAAATCCAACAGCAAATACAAGGTGTTTGTGGAGCTTGCCAAGCAAGGAAGCAACACAGATTTCCATTTTTAGAAGAACAGACTTGGAGAGCACAGAGGGTCCTTAAGCTGGTTCATGTAAATGTATGTGGACCAATGAATATGGAATCGATCACTGGTGCCAAATATTTTCTTTTGTTTGTTGATGATTTCAATAGGTAAATATGGGTGTTTTTCCTAAAAGCAAAATCAGATGTGTTTAAGGAATTTCAAAAGTTCAAAGCATTAGTAGAAATACAATCTAGTTGTTCAATAATCACCCTTAGGTCTGATAATGGGGGTGAATTTTATTCAAACGAACTCACAAATTTTGTGCTAAACACGGTATCAAACGTCAACTCACCATACCCTACACTCCACAGCACAATGGAGTTTTTGAGAGAAGGAACCGTACTATTATGGAAACGGCCTAGTGTATGTTGGAGAAAAGGAGTGTTCCCAAGAAGTTTTACGCTGAGGTTGTTTACATAGTTGTTTATCTCCTCAATAGGTCTCTAACATGAGCAATGAAGGAGAAGACCCCAAAGGAAGCATAGTCTAGGAGAAAACGAAAGGTGAGCCATCTAAAGATTTTTGGTTCTACTGCATATGTCAAGATACCAGATGCAAAGAAAACCAAATTGGACTCAAAGATTAAAAGTTAATGATCACAAGGTACAATGACAATCATAAAGCCTATAGACTAATTGATGTGGGCATTGGCCACTTGACACTCAATAGGGATGTAGTGATTGATGAAGAAGTTGGGCATTTTCAACTCTCTTCTAGCATCAAGAGTATTGACGATCAGCAACTAAAGGCTAAAGATTCGGGTGTCCAACTTCCATTAGCTACACATGAAGGGGGGAACTCCGATGATTTTGACCATGTGGAATCTCCCGGGCAAGTACCAATACTAGATGATTTTCTTCAGGAAAACCTAGATCAGCATCCAAATGATATAGTACCAGGCAGTCCAAGTCATGATGATCACACTAATTTGGATGAAGGGGTTTCTACAAAGAGACTTAAGAACACTCATCGGTGATGTTTGAGATGATAAAATGGTCGAGGGTCGATCATCCATAGGCAAAAGCAAGCAGAACACAATTAACTTTTCTCTTATTGTTGATATTCAGAATGTTTATGAACCCCAAGATTTTGCAAATGCGAAAGGTAAAGCTAAATGGAAAAAGGTCATAGAAACTAAACATTAGAGTCTTATGAAAAATAAGACTTGAATTCTTTATGATCTTCCACCAAAGATGAAACCCATTCGCTACAAATGGGTGTACAAAGTTGATGGTACACTTGACAAGTACAAAGAACGATTGGTGGCTAAACGATTTTCGCAAAGAGAAGGTATTGATTATGAAGAGACCTTTGCTCCTACAACAAAGATGAGCACCATTTGTCTTGTTCTAGCCATGGCAGCACAGTTTGGCTAGAAAGTCCATCAAATGGACGTGAAGAATGTCTTTCTCGATGGTGATTTGGAGGAAGAAGTGTACATGGCACAGCATTAGGGTTTTCAAGTTGCGAGAAAGGAGCATCAGGTATGCAGACTAATGAAGGCTCTTTATGGGCTGAAGCAAGCACCTAGGGCATGGTACATAAAAATTGACAGATATTTGGATGAGTTGGGGTTTCAAGCAACTCCTTTAGATCCCAATTTATACGTCAAAAGCATAGGCAATGAAATCATCCTTCTAGTCATTTATGTGGATGATATCATCATTACAAGTAGTGAGGCACATTTGATTGAAGAAATCAAATGTAATTTGTGTAAGTCTTTTGACATGACAAACTTGGGCCTCCTACATTATTGCCTAGGCGTAGAGGTTTGGCAGACAGGTGGTGGTATTTTTATTTTTATCTAAATATGTCAGGGGTTTGCTAGACAAGTTCAGAATGACAAATTGCAAAATCTCGTCTACACCTATGGAGAAAGGGTTGAAGCTTTCAGCCAAAATAGACTCAAAAGTAATCAATGAGTCATCTTTCAAGCAACCAATGGGAAACCTTACCTATCTTACAACCACTAGACCTGATTTGAGTTATGTCGTGAGTTATCACAACCCCAAAGGCAAAACATTAGGTTGCAACGAAGCGGATGTTGAGAT
This sequence comes from Sequoiadendron giganteum, assembly GCA_007115665.2. Lineage (NCBI taxonomy): Eukaryota > Viridiplantae > Streptophyta > Pinopsida > Cupressales > Cupressaceae > Sequoiadendron > Sequoiadendron giganteum. The sequence continues at coordinate 601,853,659 of CM021108.1, read as the reverse complement.
ATGTGAAAGGGACACTTGACTTTGGCATTATATATAGTAGAAGCAAAGATCCTAGGCCGGTTGGGTTCATAGATTCAAATTGGGCAGGTTTTATTGATGACAGGAAGTCCACTTTTGGCTATGTTTTCAACCTTGGTACGGGTGCAATCACACGGACCAATAAGAAGCAATAGGCAGTAGCTCTTTCCTCAGTAGAAGCAAAGTATCGGGGAGCTACCAAAGCAACATGTGAGGCATAATGGCTTTGGCAAATGCTTCCAAACACACACATGTCTCAAGCAGGGCCTTCACCCTTGTTTTGTGACAATCAAGGGAAGCTAAAGCTTGCCAAGAATCTAGTCTTCCACGAGCATACCAAACATGTGTAGCTTCATTTTCATTTCATCAGGCAACTTGTAGAAGATGGATCAATGATGTTGAGTATTGTCCAACTAAGGAACAGATGAGGACATTCTTACCAAGTCCTTGAGTTCTGACAAATTTGTAAACTTTCGAGATAAACTTCGTGTAGTTAATAGATTGACCATTAAGGGAGGGTATTAAAGTAATATTATAATATTTAGTTTATAATGGTCAATTAGATCGTTAGGATAGACTTTAGGAATATTCTTTTATTCTTTCAATTAAGTTATCGTTTTCTTTATTAGTTGTCGATCTTATCCTTTATGAATAGATATTTTGTAAATCTTATATAAGGAGACTTTCACTCCTTAATTTTAATATCGAATATCTTTGTAATCATTCTCTATGTTATTGCTTTTCGTAATAGCAAAAAATTTAGTAGTGGATGAGCTTTCATCTAGGCTTGAGACCACCTTCTACATGGTTTCATGCAGTGTTCCACAGAGTTTTGGGGATGGGGACGGGGGGACGGCAAGGGGCACATTTCCAAGATGGGAGATGGGGGGCCTAAGTTTGGGGACGGCGGTGGGGGGCGGCGCTGAAATACATATAGTACTTGAAAAATTAGTTATAAAAAGATGTATAACAATATAATTATATAACTATAGAAGCCTCAAGAATAAGTAAAGTTAACACATAAAAACAAAACTTAAAACTTAAAAGTTTAAACACAATAACACATTGCAATGATATATCATTTCATTGAACTAGTGAACCACTGAACGTTGAAAATCAAAATGAAAATATAGACATTGGAAAATGCAACAAGAACTAGATGTTTCATAATTTGAGTTTCATAATCATGATTCATGAATCATAATTACAATCAAGTATCACTGTATCATCAATGTTCAAACTTCAAACTTCAAAAACAAAGTACAAAATAGTAAATACTAATAGTAAATGGCTCCAGGCTAATGGCCTAATGCCTCTGGAAGTCTCCCAGAAGTTTCCCTGAAGTCTCCCAGAAGTTTCCCTGGAGTTTCCTTGGGTGGAGGGGACGTCTGGAAGTCTCCCAGAAGTTTCCTTGGAGTCTCCCATGCAGAAACGTCTCCCTCCAGGAGGAGAGTTCAGGGGGGCGGCAGAGAAACATGGAGACGATGGGGGGACGGCAGAGGGACGTTTCCTAGGCGTCTCCCCGTCTCGGAAATGGGCGGTTTTTCCGGGGGGACGCGTCCCTGTGGAACACTGTTTTCATGTTTATGCACTTACATTATTTTTGGTGTAGGATATTATGTGGCCAGTGGGGAATCTGGACATCTGCCTTAAATAAAAAAAGCTTCTACCAAACTTCAAGAGTTTGGTATAAAGATAGAACTCGATGATAATGGTACCCATCCAACTATTGGAGAAAGAAATATTTCTTTCTATATGCCTCCTATTGACAATGAGATTGAGTATATCTCTAAAGACTTTAATGTTTTTTGTAAAGGTACAAAGATTAAGAGGGAGCAAATCGTGCCTTAGGACCCCAAACAAAATGGGGTTCCAAAGAGAAAGAATAGGTTCGTCATAAAAACTATTAAGTTTATAATTCATGACTTAGATCTACCCATGGTTCTTTGGGCTTAAATATGCAATTGTGCAGTATACATATTAATTTATTAAACAAGTGTCCTCACAAGGTTTTTAGACAAAACACTAGAAGAAGCCATTATTGAAGAAAAACATGATGTTTCTTACTTTTGAGTGTTTGATGTTTGGAAGTCCAATTTACATTCATGTCATAGAAAAGAAAAGGACCAAATTTAAATCCTCCACCCTAAAGGGCGTCTTTGTCACACATCTAACTAACACTAAGCAAGTTATGTTTTAGCCTTTCTACATACAACACATCTTGAGCATTAATTTTACCATCTATGCTTAATGTACCTTTTCCAGTTACCTTAGCAATGCTATTATCACCAAACTTAATTCATAATTGTGCCACCATTCCATTTCTCCAAACTGGTGAATTTTCTCTTATCTCCAATCATATGACTAGAGCAACCGTTGTCAATTACCCAAGGATTGCCTTGTCCTTTGGAATGAAAAGTTGTTTGGACAATCATTGAATTTTCATTCTTCATCTCAGTCTTCTTCTCTTTCCAATATCTTTTTGGATTTTTCTGCTTTTCCTTAGAACTCTGTGCAAATTCTTTCTTTTGTGCAAGGGGTGCAAATTCTTTCTTTTGACTTGTATGAACATGAGCTGATATGTTTTTACTTTGAGAGATAAAAAAAAAATTCTCCTCTCTACGAAGCTTTGAAAACACACTTCTACAAAATTTGGCTATATGTCCATAATTGTTACAGTTATAACAAACATCATTTAGACCAGCTAAAGGAGCAAAAGGATTCTTTCTTTTGACTTGCATGAACATGAGCTGATCTGTTTTTACTTTGAGAGATAAATTTCTTTTTCTCGTCTAGGGGGCTTTGAAAACATACTTCTACAAAATTTGGTTATATGACCATAATTGTTACAGTTATAACAAACATAATTTAGACCAACTAAAGGAGCAAAAGGATTCTTGCTTCCAAAGTTATTTCTATCATTTCTTAAAGGTCTAATCCTGCAATCTATAGCTTTATGTCCATACTGACTACATGAAAAACAATAACCATGAAAGTATAATTAAACCTGGTTTTTCTTGCATGTTGGCCTTTGAATCTCCTCTTTGGATTGTGCACTTTGATGAATCCATCATCCATTTTCCTGTGCTCTTCAGTCTTCTTATTCTTCATGAACTCTTCAAACTTCTTGGAAGCGGTTGCATTGTTTTTAGAGACAGCATCCTTGAAACTCGTCTCCCTTATATCATAAACCAGCAAACCTATTGAAAATAGATCTTTGACTACCAATCATTTCATCAAGGACTTCAGAACTTTTTCCAAGCTTGATACTTCTATTTAATTGTAAATTTGTCATCTCTAATTCTTTCCTTAAAGAGACAACTTCAGCCTCTAGTTTATTACATTCTTCTAGTTTGTTCTTCAAATCCAAACTAGTTACCTCTACTATTCTCTTTGATCCTTCCAACTGCAGCTTTAGGTGAACGACAAGTTTTTTAGATTATTCAATCCTTAATTTGTACTCATTCTGTTTTCTTTCATCTCTCAAGTTTTCTAAAGCAGAGACCAGTTCACCTTCCAAATCTACCTCACTTTCTTCCTCTTCAAACTCTTCGCATTTTTTAATTTCTTCAGCCATAAATGTAGTTTCACCTACTTCACTTGCAGAAGAACAATCATCTAAACAACTAATTTCTTTACCAACATAAAGACTCTTCTTTTTATATTTGGAAACTTCTTGACTCCTGGAACTGTCTCCCTTTCCATTTTCATTTAATGGACAATTTGACACATAATGACCTATTTTACCACAATTAAAACATTTGAAAGGTAACTTACATTTGTATTTGCCAGTACCCTTCTTGAATCTTCTGACAAAATTTAGCAATTATATTTAGCAACAATACTTAATCCAAACTAAAAGACATAACCGTTGGATAAGTCAACCCAATTCAAAGAGGTGAGTCTCTTCTTGGTTAAGACATAGAAATATAAAAAGGGAAATATTTCAAATGCAAAGGCATCATCTGTTAGATTTTAGATCAGAAATGAAATAAGCAGAAATACAACAACAAATAGAACAATGAACACAGCAGATACCTTGGGAAAACCCCCCTCCTCGAGGGAGAAAAACCCAGCAAAATATATCTCTTATATATGTAAAGAAAAGAGCAGAAATCTATTTACAATTCAGGTCCTACACAAGGCCGAATACCATGCAAAGTGTAGAGACAATTCTCCTTGATACAGAAATTCTGAAATACAAATGAATATGCTTCTCCTTGAAATCTGATCTGCTGCTAATGGAAAGGCGAACTTCTGTTGGAGGTGCGAATTGAAGTGATTGAATTGATGTTCAAATGAGAAGTCACCTTCCTTATATACCAAGATAGTCGACCTCTTCACTAGGTCGGCTACCTTAGAAGATAATAAATATAAAATATTAATTGAAATATGAAGGGCGACCAACCTTTAACTAAGGGGAAATAGCTCCCAAAGCTATAAAACACTAATACTCCCTCTTAGCTAGGGAGGTATTTTCCAGATATCCTCGTCATGGAGTCTCTCAACATGACGCTCATAATGGCTACACTCACATCTCAGTCTCAGAGATGTACAAGAGTTCATCACGGAGTCTCTCAACGTGATGTCGTCATGGAGTCTCTCAACATGATGTCCACAATGGCTAATCCCATGTGTGGAAAGAAACACATCTCAGTCTCAAAGATGTACAAGGGTCCATCATGGAGTCTCTCAACGTGATGTCATCATGGAGTCTCTCAACATGACGTCACATCTTAGTCTCAGAGATGAACAAGGGTCCATCACGGAGTCTCTCAATGTGATGTCATCATGGAGTCTCTCAACATGACGTCTCATCTCAGTCTCAGAGATGAACAAGGGCTTGCACCTCATATTTCTCCGTCTCAGAGAAATATACACTGCAAGGGCTTTCACCTCATATTTCTCCGTCTCGGAGAAATATACACTACAAGGGCTTTCACCTCATATTTCTCCGTCTCAGAGAAATATACATTACAAAAAATCTTCATGATGATGTGACTCCCTCCGAAGCTCCAAGTACTTGCATCAACCTCCTAACCTCCTCGTCCAAGATTGTCTGCAATGCTTGCTTTAGAGGAACGGTTTCCAATGCACACCTCCGGCACTACTGAGAGTTTCAAGACTATCCTTCTCGACCTTATCCCAGATCACTCTATTCTGAATAGGTTTGCGGGACTACCAATGTCAAATTCAGATTGACTGTCTTGTGCAATTCTGTTCTCTACAGCTGAAGAGGTCTTCCAAGGACTTTAGTACCTGGCCTTGCAACACTGCAAACTTCACTTCTTCTCAGCGAGTCACAAAACTCCCTCTTGATCCCTGCCTCAAAGATTGCAAAGAAATCCTCTGGAAGTGAACTCCCCTCCATTGACTGATCTCAAAACCTTAATCCTTTTCCCAGACATGCTCTCAACTCGAGCCTTGAATCCTCGGAATTTAACTCCCTTTGAATGTCATTTCCTCCTCTTTGAAGTAACTGATCACAATGACAATTTGTATAGATTCTTCATTGTTTAGTGTCTTCATCTTTCTCAATCTTCTTTGCTGATGCAAACTCTTCATCCAAGGCTGACCCATTCTTCTGCCCCCAAGAGACGTCTCCAATGAAGGATCATTTCTCCAGCCAACATGACTTCCTCACAGGATGCCTCAAGCTCGTCCTCCCTTTGAATTCCTTATGCAATCTCTCATCATCCTTTTGCTCCTCGATCCGTCCTGGAAGCATTTTAGAGAGATTAATAGTAGTTCAAACTTCAAACTATCCCAAAGAGAAATTTACAGACCAATGCTAGAAGCATACATAATTCACTATTCCCAATGTTTATTGCATGAATTATTATTAACTACATAAAAATTCATGATCATTATTCAAAGGTACAAACCTGAAATACTTATCTCTTTATTGATTTTGTCGCAGCCATTTTACTCTTCCTGACAACCATCATCTTCGCCCGATGATGTACCCTGTATTTGCATGAAGCAAACACCTACAGCTCCAGAACATTTCAACAAACTCCCGCCACACAGATTTCAGACCTTACTCTAACTGAAGAATTATGTCGATTTTGTCTTCACTTGTAGATTTGTAATCTTCAATTATTTTGCATAGAGAGAATGCGATCTCTTATAAAATTACATCAAACAAATACCCACCACATCTCCCATGCGTCACTTTATTGATTATTCTTTTCTGAATTATTCGATATAGCTCTGACTTCCAAATATCTACCTTCTTCACTTGCGTACCTGTCAGGAATAAGACTAGCAGCTGCGAGCTTTGCTTTAAATAAAGCCTGAGAAGATACCATCCGCTGGTGTAACCATCAACTACAATGAGGAACGGCAGCTAAAATGAGGTAATACCATTTGAGGATGCCAAGCTCGAGCCACTCTGTATCTCCACGCCTTGGTATAGCTTCACAAATATCCACCATTAAAATATTTAACAAAGTATCATGTGTGATGACAGAAGAAATAATATTCGGAAACCTCTTTATCGCCAAATAAAATTATATTTCCTCCTGGAGTAAAAACATGTCATGCACTGTAATAGTCGATTACACCCGATAATTCTTTAAAAAACTTATCAACTTCTTTAATTTCTTCAACTCAAGGCGCCATCGCCAATATTCACGACTATGTGCTATCAATAGCACTTGATTTTCAACTTATGGGCCTGGTGAAGGAGACCACGAATTCACTCAGCAAAATTATCACCGACAACATGATATTGTGTAGTAAGCTGGAAAAAGATGACTTTCGTCAACATCATGACTTCCCAGATTAAGGAAATCCCGTTTCCTGATGAAATTTCTTTGACTTCCTGTGATGAGCGGCAGAAATATAGAATTCGTCTTCAGCATTCACTCTCTCCCTTAGCTTTAATTTCACGTCACTCTTGTATGATCTTCCGACTCTTTGCAGTCAATAAAATATAAACATCTGCATCGATAATTCTCCAAGTGAAATAGTGGCGATAGTTTCCAATTAAGAAATATCCCGTGTTTCCCTTGCTACGACCTAGAGTATTTGGAACGCCGGTTCAGATATTTAGCTTTCGATATAATATTTTAAGTTTTCCAATAAACTCAATATTGAATGACTTTGCGAACTCTACTAGCAAGGACACGACTCTGCTTTTGAATAAATTCATTTGCCTCCTGAATTCCACTCTGCCACAAGAGACTATGTTTCTGTTTGTATCACTTCCTGGAGAATCTGCTTAACCAAATCTGATCGGATCTTTATTTAAACCTGCTCTGATACCATGTTAGATTTTAGATCAGAAATGAAATAAGCAGAAATACAACAGCACATAGAACAATGAACACAGCAGATACCCTAGGAAAACCCTCCTTCTCAAGGGAGAAAAACCTAGCAAAATATATCTGCTTACCATTCAAGCCCTACACAAGGCCGAATATCATACAAAGTGTAGAGACAATTCTCCTTGATACAGAGATACAAATGAATATGCTTCTCCTTGAAATCTGATCTGCTGCTAATGGAAAAGCAAACTTTTGTTGGAGGTGCGAATTGAAGTGATTGAATTGATGTTCAAATGAGAACAAGTCACCTTCCTTATACACCAAGATAGTCGAACTCTTCACTAGGTCGGCTCCCTTAGAAGATAATAAATATAAAATATTAATTGAAATATGAAGGCCGACCAGCCTCTAACTAAGGGAAAATAGCTCCTGAAACTATAAAACACTAACATCATCATGGATTAGAATATGCAGTTATATATACTTCCAAATAGAAGATAGGAAGTGCTCTTCGAGAGCCAATGATCAACCAATAACGGATGCATGAATAAGTGGCAAATATTAGAAACAACACCCATCTACAATTGCATGAATATAAAGATTAAGTGAGAAACAGCACTTTGATGAGAGGTCTAAACCTCTTCCATAAACAATGCACAATTCCAACTTAACATTTCAGAAACGGCATTATAATTTGTCATTATTAAAATAATATTCATTTCAAGATTCTTAAATTATTTCGTAAGCATATCAATATATTAGCATTGATCAGTTCTTAAATTTGACAATTTTAAAAAAATATTGGATGACAATTTGTGTCAATCCAACAAGAAATAGATCGTAAATAAATTGATCCGGAGCACGAGTCATTTCAGTAAGATCCTTCTTGTCCGGCCATAGTGTTCTTGAAACCAGATCTACCTAAGTTGAGTAAACTTTCTTCAAGGAACCTTGGGCTCTAATACTAATTGTTGAAAGAACACCAATACACTGAGAAGGGGGGGTGAATCAGTGTATGCAAATTTTAACCAAATTAAATCAACAGACAAGGAGAAAGATCACACATAAGAAGACACCAGATATACGTGGAAAACCCAATGTGGGAAAAACCGCAGTGAGAACGGCTGCTAGGATCTACTGTCCTAATCCAACCTCACTACAAAAGACATTACATATGTTTTGTAAGCTCCAACTTATAGGTACATTGACACCCAACACGATGTTTTGAAGCACCAACCTCCAAGAACAATGCACACCTAAGACAATGTTTTGAGGCACCAACCTCAAGGTACACTGCACACCTCATTGAGCACCAACTCAAACTTTCTGAGGCGCTAACCTCTATAACATTACAAGTTCATATATGCTAATACTGGTTCTTCTTCAACCTGAAATGCACCTTTTCAGTTCATTAATCTGGATTCTCTTCCTCTGCTCTACACTTCTCTCAATTCATTATTACCAAGATCATCACACACTGGGTGTATATCCTAGATGATTAGCATTCGGTCTAGGTCTCTCTTCCTGTATACACACACTTCTTTGTCATTGCAGATTCACTATAGGTTGTCTCCTTGCACTATATTCTATTATGCTTTTCTATTCTTTTCTTCACTGACTAACCTCCTTTTCCTCAAGCCATGCACCACTACCATAATTCATTGTATTTGCTATTTTTAGCGTATATCAAACCCTAGATTTGATACGCATTCAATGCCATTACTTGCATGATTTAACTGTATCTAATTTTGCAGCCATCTATGCCTTAATGTCCTCGTCCAAAAACCTCATCCACCAAACAAAATCCAACTTGAGTTATTGTAACAAATCGGATTTCATTCTCTGTGTCGGTTTTCATCGTTTTGCACCGTTTGCACTATGTTTTACTGCCTAGCTGTTGAAAGAATCAGATCTTCAAATACTACCCATAGATTTTGAAGCTTCGCGCCATGATCTAATGGGCTTCGTTGATTTGACTCAACATTAAAATGCAGCCGTTAGATCAAATCTCCTTTGAATTAGCGCCATTGATCTATATTGCATACCATATGCTTAGTGCGTTTTTGCTTTGCGCTTGAAGAATGATATATGTGATGCATATTAACTGTGCGATGCAAACGCCTTTGGACACTTGTCACCATTTCACACTATCACAGATATTGTTGTGTCAAAAAGACTTGGAAATGCGATGCTTCGTCAATCGTCAATCTCTAACACCCTTTGCGATGTCCAACAATCTTAGCTAAGCAGAGAGCTTCGTGCTTGGTCCCACAGACACATGGCGTGATTCTGCGATTCCACAATCAAGAGCTGATATCAGCCATGTAGCTTTGCGGGCGCACAGGAACCTCCTTATCTTCAATTGCTGATCACAGGTGGTGATCAAGCTCGAACAAATATTCAACCTGCGGACTCAAGAAATATTAAAGTCCTTAAGTACTCCGCCAAACCGATAATCACAAGGACGAAGGGGTCAGTAATGCAACAACCCGTAAGGCTTAAGTTATAACTTAAGCAACTGGTTACCATCTATTTCCAATCAACACGAAAAAATAGAAATGACTGTGAATGCCATGACTGAAACCCTTAGGGTTTTACTGAGAAACCCTAGTAATGGCCGAGAGGAAAGATAATTCAATCCTGAGCTCACTAGTTATCATCTGGACCTGCAGATCATACTTCTAAAAAGTACTCAAAAATCCAAATCAGATTTTTCATTTGTTTTCTCTGCAAAACTCCAAAACTGTCTGCATCAAGACTATGCAACATCTGTGCAACTTTTGCAATGTTGCTTGACAACATTTACAGCTTTTTAGGACCTGTACTAAGCAACTACAAACAATCTTCCTAAAATAGTCCACTGACATCAATGACCATCATGACTACCCTTTGACATCAATGACAACAATTCCAACAACCCGCACTAGGATCTTGCAGATCAGAAAGTGCTAGGTTTTGTGTTTGATTTTGAAAATTTGTTGAATCAAGCTTATATCCCATTTAGGGACATTACTAGGTTGCAAACATTTCGACAAAGTCCCTATCAAATGCTAAATTTGAAAATTTCAGATATAAGTCAAAGTTGATAAAGAACATCATCCTTGTTAAGAGAGAGTTATATTTTTGTCAGTAGGTGTTGCTTGGTACAAAACATTAGAAGAATATGACTTTATTGTAAGTGATTTTTCTTCCTCAGCTGGGCGCTTTTATGAGTTTAGTTTAGGAGCAGATTTTGAGAACTATTTTTAGTAGTCAAAACTGCTGCAGATCGGCAGATAATTAGATTATATTTAGGTGCCAATATTAGTTTCTTTAGGTGCTGCTTTAATTGTCTTTCTTTTGGGCAACTAGCATAACTTTATAGGTGTTTTCGTGATAAAAGGCAAATAAAAAATAAGGTGCTTTGTTCTGATTTGAAGTGCCAAGTTTATGGGTTATATATGCCCTTGAGGCATGCATATTTTATTATTTTGTTTTCAAAACTTTAAATATATAAATATTTTTCAGAAGCTGCAGAATTCTGACTTCAGTTTTATTGTTTGATTGTTTTATTTGTTTGTCCTTTCAGAAGCCTGTGCATGCAGGTTAGTGCACTCAGAATTGCAGGTATGATCAAAGGTTAAGTTGGACAGTTTGTTTCAAACCCTATCATGCAGAATCTGCATACCATGTGCTGTATTTTAACACAATTCATGATGCAATTCAAATCCTAAAATTTCTATATTTCAATGGATAATGGCAGACCATTATGATTTATATGAATCAATTAAACAAAGAGACAGTTCATTGAGTATGAACAAAGGCATCTGAAGTCATAGTTTCAAGTAAATACATACGATATGGGGTAAACTTTCAAGATCTCTTATAACTCAATAAGAAAAGAAAACAACGCAAAACTTTCAATAATAGTAGTAAGTTATTACCCAGAGGAACTAACTCCAAACCGCTTGGTATCTGTTTCCAAGCAAACCTGATAAATAAATGGAATGAAGACTACATCAACACATAGGATAGATATAAAATAATAAGGACGTGCAAAAAAATCTAGAACACAGAATTGAAATGACTGCATCTATAGAACATGCAAGAAATTTTGAACAGTTACCTGTCCAGAAGAACTATCTAATGTGTGCCAAATTGGTTCTGTATGACCCTCCTCTTTAATTGGAAGTGTTACTGATCCAAGCACTGTACTTTTCCCAACTATATCCCAATCATAAATTGTTACATTAACCTAAATAAAGAGGCAAAAAGGTTACAATATATTATATCAAACTAAATTGGATCTAGTGGACTAAGAAAGATAATAATTAGGACTCCACTTTCATTGGTGATATCAGTCATTCATTAACCCCAACAATGGAGTTGTTTAATTCAAATGGTACTGTGAAATACTGTAACAAGACGAAACATGCTCTGTTATTTCTCCCATTAAACTCATAATCAAAATCTTAAAAGACAAAAATGAATGGCAAAGTTGTTAGAAGTATTGTCATTGATGTCAAGACAAAGAATATATCCGCGTTGGCTTAATCAGATTGTTGAAGTTGAATAAATCATTGTTGAGCATTGTGGAGCAAGATCTGATCTGTACAAGTGATCAGATTATTGAAGATAAATAAAATCACTGTGGAGCAAGATCTAATCAATATCAATAAAAGTCCAGATCGAAATTATTGAAGATAAATAAAAGTCCACATCGAAATTTAGAAGGATGGATTATTTATTCTAACAAATCCAAGTTGTGATTTGTTATGACTCAACAAGTGACGTGGAGATTTAACATAATGACTTGCTGTTTTGAAAGGATGCGATCTCCAAAAGATGTGCTTTTACATGAACAAATGCGATCTCCAAAAGACATATCGACTTGCTGTTTTAAAAGGTCGTGCCTTTAAGACGTGTCTGTTCTTCACTAAAAGATGGATTCTTAATGATGCGACTGTTCATTGATACACGTCTAGAGAGCTGCTTGCGTCCCTTAAGATCTAAAGATTCATGCATACGTCTTTTCTAAAAGACATAGATGATAATCTCAAAAATGTGATTACTTCTAAACATAAATTTAAGAAGAATTCTGTTTTGTTTGTAAACAGAAAAATAATTAAATCAAAGACAAATCGATTTAGCAAAGAGGTATATCTAAAAGGGTGTGACTGAAAGATGAAAAGGCAAAGGTGTGATTATCAATAGTTGCAATCTTTGAGGAGTTTATATATTTGACATCCCATTCAAGGCTGTAAGTGTGGTTGTAAAGTTGTAAGCAGTTCAAATCAGAAGTTCCATCTTCTTGTGTGGGCTTAGGGTGATATCATTCATCACAAAAGCAGATTGGAGAATTGGGAGAGTGCAGATCTGATTGAAGGCTGTCCTCTTACATCCATCAAGTCAAGGTTGGTGCCTTGCACATTAGGGGTTGATGCTCCTTGTAGGTTAGGTGCCTACTAAACAAGTTTAAGGGGCTGGTGCTCCTTGTAGGTTTGAGCCTCCTAAACAATTCTTATTGAATATTCAAGTAGGTTAGCTCCTACTTACTTTTGTAAAATCATTTGAAAATTTCTACATCAATTGAAGTCAACTTGATAGCATTGGTTTCATATTAAGAAGTTGATGTTGTGTTAAGGTTTAAAAGTTGAAAAGTAAAAGTGTGTTTTGATTTAATAATTCACTCCCCCCCGCCCCCTCTCAGTAAATCTTAGTGCTCTTCAAAAGTAAAATCTTATAAGATAATGGCAAATGACTAAGGTGTTGCTCTTAAAGAGGATGGGACCAGTTATATATTTACATATAAAACACCCAACTAGAATATTCAGTTAAAAAGACATATCTTGTGGACATAAAGTTGTCTTGCATGAGAAGTTGCTCATAGGATCCATAGTTGTTGGTGGATAGTTTTGAAGGCTTGGATGATGTCTCAAGTTCTAATTTTACTAGGAGAGTTACCGTACTTGCAACATTTGCAAAAATCAGATTGGGTAACATCATGTTAGATTTGGATTTCGATGATTTAATTCTTAAATGTTTCATTGTTTCTTTACCAAAATTAGAAAATATCATAACAGCAATGCAAACTATCTTGTCTCTAATTTTGGATGAGAAGGATGATGTCTCTAAGCTATTGCTATCTAACCTGTTGGCTATTTGGAGAAAGGAGCAAGATGTTTATCCAGCAACACATGAGTTGTCAAAGAGATTGGTGGAGCAGAAAATTGAGAAAATTAAAAATCAGTTGACAGAAAAGGAAATGATTTCTTATGGTTTACAAGTTACAGGACCTCCTAAAATGAGCAATCACCAATTGAGAAAAGAGCAGCATTGTTTCACATGCCAAGATGCTTGGACACCTAGTCACATATGTGGGAACAACTAACAAGGTGGGTTAATCACTCCCACATGTTCATCTGTTAATTTTCAGATCAGAAATGAACAATAAGCAAAAGAAACAAAAGAGTAGACAAAACAGCAATTTATCTTGGCAAAACCCTTCACAAGGGAAAAACCTAGCAGCAAATTTTTCTCTTATAAATCAGATAATAGTGCAGAAATAGCACTGAATCAGGCCGTAGAAAGGCCGAATATCATACAATGGACAAACACTTGAAGATAGTGAGAAATTCTTAGTCACCAAGAAAATAAACTCTTCTTCTTGAATTCAAATCTGCTCCTTAAGTGATAGGCAACCAAATTGAGATGGAAAATTGATTGAATAAAGTGGAGACTCCATCTCCAATATATACAAGACATAGGCGAGCTCTCCTCTTGAGCCAAACTAGACAATATAATATTTGATTTATAATAAAAAGGCGACTTGCCTTGAAGCTTCATTCTTAAGGAAAATACCTCACGCAGCTACAAAAACACTAACACTCCCTCTTAGCTAGGGAGGTATTTTAAAATCTCTGGTCATGGATTCTCTCAACATCATGTCCACAATGGCTACACCCAATTGTGGAAAAAAACATAGCTCAGTCTCAGAGATGTGAGTTGTACAAGGGCTTTCACCTCATATTTCTCAGTCTCAAAGAAATATACAATACAAGGGCTTTCACCTCATATTTCTCCGTTTCAAAGAAATATATGCTACAAGGGCTTTCACCTCATATTTCTCAGTCTCAAAGAAATATACGCTACAAAGGCTTTCACCTCATATAAGGGCTTTCTGTTGGCAAGAGACACTGCAACTGTCATCTAGTGTTGTCATTGATGGCAACCCTATGCATTGATATGGTCCGCATATCTTTATTCAAGCCTACCGGCAGTCAAATTGAATTCAATCAAAGCATAACAGTGTATCCGATAACTTAGCATTCATCGATCCGTGAATACATTTCAGGTTACTATTTTGTGTTGCGAATCTCAGGCAATGATTATGGAGGTATTATCTATCTTGTGTTCAATACGCAATGGCTCGTACCAACTATCACAAGAGTTAGGAAACTCGGTTGACATATTCTCAGTTCTTCTTGTATTAAGGCCGACTTTATAAATATATTAAGTCACGGATATATCTATATGCTTGTATATGTTTGTATGGGTCTTAGCCAAGTTGTGGCCAACCACTGAGGATACGCATTGTATATTTCTCCTTATGTGTGCCGACAGTTGTAATTTTGGTGAAGCCGACAAAGTGCAATCAAATCTCATATAGCGGATATATACTTGATCTTTCGTATCATTTTGGTGTGTGTACAAGTTGTGTGTGTCCGAATTGCGAGTTAGAGCAGAACGGAGGTGCGAATAAGCTCAATTTCACTTGCGCATAGAAGATCTGTATGGTGTGTATTAGCAGAGCATAACAATATTGCAGAATCAATCTGTAAGACAGCAAATCATTTTTTGTATTTAATCTGGAACTGTAATCAGGCAATTTAGATGCTATCATCTCAACTCAAATATTCAAATGGTCTTAATCTGAACTCTTTTCTTTGAGCAGCAAGCTCTAGGCAATGCGCCTCAATGCAAGTGCATTCCCCTTTTGTAATCTTCAATTTTTAGTATACTCAGAATTATACTTGTGGATTGGCCATCCACCGTGGTTTTTCCCCTAAGAGGGTTTCCACGTAAAAATCTTGGTGTTATGGTGTTGTGTTTACTTTTATGTTTATGTATTACTGTTGAATGTTATTAATGTTGTGAAGTTAAAGATTGTTAAAAGTTAATTATTGCACAACACTAATTCACCCCCTCTCCCCCTCCCTCTCTGTGTGCCTTGTTTCCAACAATTGGTATCAAAGCTAGATTCTCAGAAGAAAAAGTCTAACAGCTTGGGGAGATTTTGGAAAGAATTTCAATGGATTCAGACAATATCGAACAATAGCTTATGGTAGCTCTAGATGATCTTGACTAGTCAAAAGCTTAAGTCCAGAAACTTCAATCGAATCTTAAGGATGCAGAAAAATTCATTGAGTCTCTAAAAGACAAGATCAACAAATCAAGACACAAGAGAAAGTAACTCTGCGATCAGATTCAACAGAAAGAGAATAAGAGCACTGAAGATGAACAATCAAGCAAAACCTTGAAAGAGAAGAATGAAGAATGCCAAAAGCTTACCCAAGAGAATACAGTCCTGAAGGTTGAAATGGAATCCATTACGATGAGAATGACCAAAGAGATTGAAGACAGAAAGAAAAATGAAGAAAATCTTACTCAATCCCTGAAAGAAAAATCTGAGGTATGTAGTCGATTGGATGATGAATTGGAAGTGTCAAGAAACAATGAAGAAGCACTTGAAACATAGTTGGATGATCTCATAAATGAACTTGCTATTGCAAATGAGCACAAAGAGAAGTTCAAAGCTAGTTTTGCCATGCTTGATGAAATGATTGATAATCAAAGGACTCATGATGACAAAAGAGGTCTTGGATATGTAGAAGGAGAAAGCTCAAAAAATGGACAACAGAATCCTAGTCAGAGGAATTCAGGACAAAGACAATTCAAATGAGGAAATCAAATGAACCAACCTAGAAGGTATCCGGTAAGACAACCTAATGCTCAAAAGTTTAATGGATACTGTTTTAATTGCAAACAGTTTGGACACATGTCTTCTCAATGCAGAAGTAGGATGAATCAAAGTGGTCCACACTTCTCAGGTCAATGTTTCAATTGTCACAAGATTGGTCATAAGTCAAATGAATGCAGAAGTATGATGAATCAATTTCATAGGAGTATCAGATGTTACACATGCAACAAACTTGGCCATGCTGCTAACCAATGCAGATCAAGAGGAAACCAATGGAACAATTTTTCTGGAAAGAGAAACGTTGTATGCTACAACTACAACAAGCTTGGTCATATTGCAACACATTGCTGGAACAGAAAAGGTCCGATAAATCAAAAGAGAAATGTGCAAAAGGATGTGAAAGGAAAAGGTAAGATCATTGTAGATGAAATCGGGTAACAAATGCAAAAGAAATGGATAAAGAAAGAACCCTCTACTAAAGAAAGTATACCAGCTCCAAAACCTGCTTCTAGGAATTCCTCAGGGAATTAGTCTCAGGCCCTTGGCCTAGGGGGAGCATTAAAGTAAATCAGATGAACCCCTAACTGGCAAGTGATACCGGATGTGGATGTACTCAGTAGATGCACAAATGATCAACTAATGCTACTGAACTTATTATTGCAAGTGGTATGTCAAATTGAAGGTTCACAGATGATTTATTTGTCACGATGTTCAAATACAGTGTAACCGGATGTATTAGGGCAAGTGCATTTATTGCGACAAAAGGTTTAGGTATACAAGTGATAAAAGGTCACTTTTACTCCTCATTTGTCACTTTGCTACCTCAAGTGAAAGACGTTGGAGAGCTTCAAGCGACCCTAAGGCGAATTGAGGTGAAAATCAAGTGTGAAGGAGATTCAGCGATTAATTTCGCATCCAGCGGAAAAAGGTATTTATCAAGAACTTCTTGGTTTTTGTGATTTGCAAGATGAATACTCCTTTAGTGGTCAAAGTTCACGACAAACCTCGTCCCCAATTTAAATTGCATCCCCACAAGTCTTTAGAGACAGACCCACTAGGGGCATTTTCGTCAATTCCGCATGGAGTGATACATACAGAGGATATTAGGGTTTATATACATGCAAACATTGAGGATCTGGGAAGCAATCAACTTATGAATTTGTACAATAATCATATAGTTGATGAGGATTTCAGTATAAAACCGGAATATCAAATCCTGGAATCGAAGAAATTTATTTCGATGGTTAAATTTCCCGTGTTCATGGAGTCGGAGTGGGTCCGCTATCTCGAGTCGGGTGCATGACGAATTCATGTGGCTTACTATTCCCTTCAAAATCACCAAGGAAGCCATTAGTGTAGTAACAGGTTTGAATTCTTTCGGTGGTCTACCTGTCCTAAAGTCAGTGAAAAATCAAACTGTCACCAACGCCAAAGGCTCAACATATGACAGGAGTGCAATGACTGTTGATAATATTGCTGATATAAATGTCAGATTTGCATCTATGGCAATAGGCTATAAGATTTACCATTCTAGCCAAGAAAACTCTGTATCCGATACGGCAATTTACACCGCCTACCAAATGGTCAAAGAAAACATGGACTATGATCTCTGTGAATTATTAAGAAGCCAGTTGATGGAAAACCTTGTGAAGATCAAAAAGGACAAGAAAAATTCATTTAAGTATGGCAGTCTGCTCTTATGTCTATTTTGCTATTTCATGGAGGAATTTCCGGGTGTTGGTAAAGTTCAATGGCAGAAGAACATTTCGGTACCTGAACAGATCCGCAAACTACTGTTCAATTTCACAGATATGAAAACCAGAAATTCAGAAATCTGGGATTATTTCAAAACCTTTCAAGACAGAATGCAAGCAAGGGAAAGAATTCCCACCACCATTGTGGAGAAATACAAAGACTCAATTTGCTTCATGGTGAACATTGATCAGTGTCTGATGGAAGCAGCAGATCCAAGAACCGTTTGGATCATGCCGATGGGCTATGAGGTCGAGGAAAATATTTAGGAAATGTATGCTCAGCATCTGTTAAGCAAACCTCGTGATCCGTCTGAAGAGAGATTTGGCACTTATGCAGAAAAGCATACCCAAATCCATAATGAGCTCAAGAGACCAGCTACAACTAAAAGAATAAGAAAAGAAGTCAAAGTTATTGCAGAATGTTTGGGTGTATCCGCAGAGCAACTAAGTGAAGTCAGGGAGAAAAGGGAGAGAGAAGTAGCAGCAGGGCTTACTACCAAAAAGGGAACAAAAGCTCAATCATCTGGCCTGGCAGCACCACCTATCCAAATTAGAACAACTAGAAGCTCGGCATCTCACTCTGCTCCTGCAGTGAAATCCGCTCCTGTGAAAACTGAAGGCAAAAGGTCTGAAAAGGAAGACCAGGGAAAGAAGCGCAAAAGCAAAAGAGTCTACATGACTGTTTATGATGATGAGGAAATAGAATCCAATGAAAATGTCAAGGAGGTCAAGCACCAAGGTACTAAAACAGCTTCGGTACCAAAACCCTCCGGTGTAGATACTCAGGCGAAGAAGAAGACCAAAATTAATGCACCTGGTATGTTTGTTGACCAAGTCGAAAAAGCAATGATTTCAGATGGAAATCTTAAACCGCTCTCTCAATGGTATGAATCTTTCTCTAAATCTGACAAAAGAATTTTAGAAGAAGTTACAATAAAATACATGAATACTTTCAACAAAGTTTTGGTTGAAATTATGTCTAGCCTCCCAAAAGGTCTGTATGACATTTTGGAACCAAGGAGATGAAGTGCCCTAAATGAAGAAGAAAGAATGAGAGAAAGAGTTCTTGCAGAATTATGTCCGGAAATGTCTATGGAAGAAATGAAAGCATTCCTGAACAAATCTAAGAAGCAGTTCAGAAGCAAATCAAGGGTAAATAAAATGATGATTGGTCTAATAGATGAGTTCACTCAAGAAACACATCAAATTCTAAAAGAGTTGTTATTAAAAGACAGAATCAAAATTGTATCTGAGGAGACTCATGCAAATAATGTCTCATCTAATCCAATTCAAGATGCAAAAGTAGAAAACCCTAGTGCCACCAAAGACTTCGAAATCTCACCTTCGAAAATCAACACAGAAGTTGATACAAATATGAATGCACAAGTTAAATCGGCAGAGAATAGTAAAGAGAAGTCAAAAGCTTCAGCTGAGGAAACACTAGTTGAGGAGAAGAAGGATAATGTCAAAACCGCTCCGATGTCAACAAGAGACACTGTTGAGTTTGTAAAAAAACTCTTGGTTGCACAGAAGGAGGAACTGGATCCGGAATTGATTGAAGGTCCTATTCACTTGTCTACCCTAAGCCCAATTTAGAAAATGAAAGTAGCAACGATTGCTCAAGCTCAGGCCAGAGAAGAGCTATTTCAATCACACATTGAGGACAATGAACTACTAAATCTGGCATCTGTTGTACTGGAGAAAATAATGCCATCTTATAAAAAATATCAGGCTAGCTCATCCTCCTGTGAACTAAAAAGATTAATCGATTCAGTTGAGACTCACTTTGAGTCATTAGAAAAGTCAGCCATGGCAAAAGTGTAGAAAGAATTTAATGCTAAGAGGTTCCAAGGAGTAAAAACGCTGATTATCCAAGACAAAAACTTCTTACCTACATGCATTAAGAATATGCGGAATGCTTTATTAGAAGGAGGGAAAATCTATAAAGCATGTCTATCTTTTTCAAAATTCACAGAGGCAAATGATAGGAAGATCAAAGACTTGAAAGACAAGATAAATGCTATCTCTGAAGCATTTGATCCGGTAGACTCCAGCATTGGGAAAGCAGAAGGAGAAGTGATGTCTCTGCTCAATGGCATAAAAGGTTTGCAGCATGAAAATGACAAGATTACTGCCAGAAGCTATGAACTCTGAAGCATAATTAGTCCCGAACTTGACATACTGTCAAGTGCTCTAAAAGAAGGAGAAGACTCTATAGGAGTTGCTAATCCGACCAACCTGGAGACCGCGGAGACACAATCCTATTTGATATGTGCTCACATCACAATCTTGGAAAGTCTGAAAAACATTTGGGATGTAAATTTGGTGCAGCTGAAGAAAGATTTTGCCAACATCTTTCAGCTCATGTAAGGTACAGTTTTTGCAAAACGGTTTTTGGCAATTTTTATTTTTATTTTTGGCATTTGATCCCGACCTTTTCCATTGATGTCAAAGGGGAAGAAGAAGTGAAGTGAAAAATGCTCAATCATCTCGAGGGGAGAATTGAATTTTTGAATTTTTGGTAGCAGTGCAGTGTATCTTGGTACTTGGTCCGGCACTTAGCCATTTTTCACTAAGTGTTGCCATCAATGCCAAAGGGGGAGATTGTTAGCAAGAGACACTACAACTGTCATCTGGTGTTGTCATTGATGGCAACCCTATGTGTTGATATGGTGCACATATCTTTATTCAAGCCTACCGGCAATCAGATTGAATTCAATCAAAACATAACAATGTATCCGGTAACTCAGCATTCATCGATCCGTGCATACATTTCAGGTTACCATTTTGTGTTGCGCATCTCAGGCAATGATTATGGAGGTATTATCTATCTTGTGTTCAATACACAGTGGCTCATACCAACTATCACAAGAGTTAGGAAACTCGGTTGACGTATTCTCAGTTCTTCTTGTATTAAGGCCGACTTTATAAATATATTAAGTCACGGATGTATGTGAGTTATTTAATTGAATATCTATATGCTTGTATATGTTTGTATGGGTCTTAGCCAAGTTGTGGCCGACCATTGAGGATACGCATTGTATATTTCTCCTTATGTGTGCCGACAGTTGTAATTTTGGTGAAGCCGACAAAGTGCAATCAAATCTCATATAGCGAATATATATACTTGATCTTCCGTATCATTTTGGTGTGTGTACAAGTCGTGTGTGTGTCTAAATTGCGAGTTAGAGCAGAACAGATGTGCGCATAAGCGCAGTTTCACTTGCGCATAGAAGATCTGTGTGGTGTGTATTAGCAAAGCATAACAGTATTGCAGAATCAATCTGTAAGATAGCAGATCAATTTTTGTATTTAATCTAGAACTGTAATCAGGTATTTTAGATGCTATCATCTCAGTTCAAATATTCAGATGGTCTTAATCTGAACTCTTTTCTTTGAGCAGCAAGCTCTAGGCAGTGCGCCTCAATGCAAGTGCATTCCCCTTTTGTAATCTTCATTTTTTAGTATACTTAGAATTATACTTGTGGATTGGCCATCCACCCTGGTTTTTCCCCTAATAGGGTTTCCACGTAAAAATCTTGGTGTTATGGTGTTGTGTTTACTTTTTTGTTTATGCATTACTGTTGAATGTTATTAATGCTATGAAGTTAAAGATTGTTAAAAGTTAATTATTGCACAACACTGATTCACCCTCCCCTCTCAATGTGCCTTGTTTCCAACACTTTCACCTCATATTTCTCTGTCTCAGAGAAATATGCGCTACAAGGGCTTTCACCTCATATTTTTGTCTCAGAGAAATATACATTACAAGGGCTTTCACCTCATATTCCTTCGTCTCAGAGAAATATACATCTTAATGACGCTATGACTCCCTCTGGAGTTGGATTGCTTTCCTCAGCACCAAAACCTTAATCCACTTCCTGGACATGATCTCAACTAGTGCCTAGAATTCTCAGAATCTAACTCCCTTTGAATGCCATTTCCTCTTCCAAAAAGTATCCTTTAGATCTCCTAAAGGTTTCCTCCTCTTCAAAATAACTAGTTGTAATGACAATCTGTATAGGCTCTCTTGACGAATACCAATCACACGAGCTGAATTTATGTTGGAGTTCTTTTGCCATGCAAGAACCTTTCCTTCAGAGAAGGCAACCTTGTACCCTTTGTCCTCCAAGGCTGAAATGGGGACAAGGTTCCTTTTGATCCCAAGTACGAACAATACATCACTCAATTGAAGAGGGATACCCAAGTCTAGCTGGAAGGAAGCAGCCCCAGATTCCTCTACGGTATAACTAGCATCATCTCTAATTATAACCTATAAATTAGAGACTTTCTCTACTAAATCTGTAAGATGCTCTCTATAGCCTGAAATGTGACGTGAAGCACCACTATCTATCAACCAAGTATCACTGTCAAAATTTACATTACTTGAAAGAGCAGAGATGAATAGGAATCCTTCTGAATCGACTTTAGAATGACTTGACTCCATCTAAGATATCTCTACGTCAATTTTTGTAGTAGAAACATGTTGTGATACCTTTAATTTGCAATCTCGAGCAAAGTGTCCATACTTGTCACACCTGTAACATTGAATGTGAGAGAGATCCTTCTTCTTCAGTTCTGGAACAGAATCTAAATTTTTGTCTCTATTCCTCTTGAAGGAGCCTCTTTTTTCTTCTCTTCCTTTGCCTCTAGTAGCATGTGCAGCAAGAACTTGATTTTCTTCATTATGAGAGTTTCGCCCATTTCCTCTTGCTGCCAATCTGGTTTCTTCTTGAATACAGTCAGCTCGAAGGCGATCAAACTTGGGCAACTTGGATCTCCCACTGATGCTCTGAATAAAAGGTTCCCAAGATTGGGGAAGACCATTTAGTGCCAACATAACAAGATCTTTGTCTGCAATTATATCCCCAATAGTGCTCAACTGATCTCTCAAATCTGAAATCTTCATAAAGAATGAAATGACTAAATCTTCTTTAGCCATTTTTACATGATGAAGTTGTTGTCTCAAAGCAAGGGCTCTGCTGGTATTGTTGATCTCATACAGTCCTTTAAGAGTATCAAACATTTTTTAGCTGTCTTCATCTTGGAGATGATCGGTACTAGGTGATCCATCACAAAGTCTATCATGATCTTTCTAGCCTTCGTACCATTTTTCTTCCACTGGATTTTCTCTGTGTCTTCAGACGGCTCAGGCATGTCATTTTCTACGAATTCTAGAAGATCATTCTCCTCTAAGGCAATGAGTACCCTAGGTTTCCAAGAGTTGAAGTTTAAAGCTCCATCAAGCCTATCTTCTACCTTGACACTAGTCACCATCTTCTTTTTCTGAGTACCCTAGGTTTTTGTTGTAGATTTGCTCCTCCAAATATCTGATTTTTAGATCTGCACAAATTCACCTTCAAAGTTTTCCCTTAGGTCTGCAATAATTCGCCTTAAAAGTTTGCCCTTAGGTCTGTGATAATTCGCCTTCAAGATCTGCTCCGAATGGGAATGCTATTCAATGAAGAATGCTTAGTCAAATTTGATCAGATCTTCCCTAAACCCGCTTTGATACCATGTTAATTCTCAGATCAGAAATGAACAATAAGCAAAAGAAACAACAGAGTAGACAATACAGCAATTTATCCTAGCAAAACCCTTCACAAGGGAAAAACCCAGGAGCAAATGTTTCTCTTATTAATCAAATAATAGTGCAGAAATAGCACATTGAATCGGGCCCTAGAAAGGCCGAATATCATACAATAGACCTGCACTTGAAGATAGTGTGAAATTCTTAGTCACCAAGAATATAAACTCTTCTTCTTGAATTTGAATCTGCTCCTTGAGTGCGAATCTGCTCCTTAAGTGATAGGCAACCGAATTGAGATGAAAAATTGATTGAATAAAGTGGAGACTCCATCTCCAATATATACAAGACATAGGCGAGCTCTCCTCTTGAGCCAACCTAGACAATATAATATTTGATTTATAATAGAAAGGCCGACTTGCCTTGAAGCTTCATTCTTAAGGAAAATACCTCACGCAGCTACAAAAACACTAACACGTCGCAGCCAAGTGATGATGAGAATAAAGAAGAAACTACGTCAATAGAGCTTGGTGAAAATGCCTCCATTAAAGTGCATTCATCTACATATGTTGAGGATGTGTTTAATGAAGATGACAAAACAGCAGCCTTGGGTACAAATTCAGATCTATCTAATGAATTTGATGACACGAGATATAAAGTTGTTGAAAAAGAGCATGATGAAGGTGACTACATTGAAGCTTCCAAATCAGCTTATAATGGGGAATTCTTATCTCATTTCAATGAGGGTAGTTTAGATGTGTATCAATTTGACTGCCCAACAGAGCCTATGGAGAAGAGTGTTCATGGTAGTTTCAGCCTTTTTGATTTGGAGGATAACTTGTTTAGGGAAACAACCACTCATGAGGAACCCAATGAACATATTCTTTCTAATCAAAGCTACCAACTCTTAAGTCCATTGGATCTAGGTGTTTTGGCACCAAAATATGATGAAGAGACGATTTGGGATGAATTTCCTTTTGAACAATGTGAAAGTGAAGTCTATTTAGAGAATGAAGATGAATCACATGATCCCATATTGTCTGAAGAACCAAGCGACTTTGCCGATTGGGATCCACAACCTAAAGAATTCCAAGGATTGAAGAATCAACTACCAGCCATGAAAGAAGAAAAGACAACCCCAAGAATCTATGAAGGACAAACTTTGAAGGAGAGGCACATGAGACTTGGGGCAGCCATGGTGACACCGCTGAAAGGTATGGAGAAAATTCTGATTTTTGTATGCCTAATAACAACAGTTAATTAACTTTGCATGATCTTGACATCCATGAGAATGGTTGGAAGAAACAATTGTCGGTGACAGCTGAAAATGAAGTGCAAATTTTATCTAAACTCGATGGCACGAAAAGACTTGTGGAAAATTTAATCCAAAAGACACAAAGAGATCAGAGTGAAAAAATTGTTTCCTTTGCTGATTTGCAAACAATAAAGAGCACAATGGAGGAAATGAAATCAGCATACTTGCACATGATCAATGATAGAGATGTGGCTACCAAGCTTGCTAATGAGGTTTTATCTATGTCCAGGGAAACAAAGGTAAAAGTTAGTGAGCTCACCATTGAGCTTAATTCCATGAAGCTTGCATTAGAGGGTGCCCAAAAGGCACTTCTAGAAGTCGAAGATCAGCTTTATGTGGCCAATCAATTAAGTGAGCAAGAGAACAAAAAGAGAGCATAAGAAATCAAGCAGGTGATTGAAGAGCTTGTCAAAATTCAAGAAGATATTGATATAGAATGTTGGCGTAACAATTAGCACCTCTGGAGTGCGAGTTGGTACGGACATCTATGCACAGTGCGTAATGACTGCTCTTCAAATTAGGAGGGGAAGCTCCCTCTTTTGCTGATATGCGTTCTAAAAGTAAACTATTCTCAGTCCTATCTTTTTGACTCAGCTGGAAGAGGAAAAGGTTAAGAAAACCAAGGACGTAGCAGCTAAGGATTCTCTCTGGTTTTGCAAGTCTTTATCTACAACTAAAAACTAAAAGCTCTAGATAGTAAACTATCCAATCTCCTCAAGAAAACAGAGCATGAGAAAAAGGAGCAGGAATGTATTACACGATAAACTTTAGGTACAGATTCACAACATGAAGGCAAGGTGGGCTCAACTATTTGCTTGGCTAGGAAGAAGTTTATTAAAACAAACAAATATACGATAAATTGAGTACAGCTTCACAACATGAAGGCAAGGTGGGCTCAACTTTCTGCTTGGCTGAATAGGTTTATTGCTACACACATCAAACAATAAGCTGAGTACAGATTTGTAACGTGAAGGCAAGGTGGGCTCAACTATTTACTTTTCTGAATAGGCTTATTATAAACAAACAAAAAGGTAAGCAACTAGGAGAGCAAATTGTATTAGCGAAACACGCATACAACAAATGATCAAACTAGCAACCCCATTTAACTACAATTCAAACAAACACCATAATGATAACATGAAGGCAAGGTGGGCTCATCTATTTATTACTATAGTAATCACTCATGAACAGATATAGAATAACAATATTACAGGCAAGGTGGGCTCAGCATATATTGATATCACGTGCAAAAGTCATTTACAAATGAGCTGAAAGCTCTTATTTATAGACATCAAAGGTGTAGGCAACCCTAAAATCACTTTGAGTCAACTACAGTCTTGCGAGCATGCAAGATTTTATTCTCTAAGTCAAAATAAAAGAAACTATACAGTTAACTGGAAAGCTACCATCAGTTAACCGATACAAACAAGACTAATTGGACAATTTGAAACATGCACGTCCTTATTGAAAGAAAAGCTAACTAATAACTAACATCAGTCAACTAAAACTAACTAAAACTACATCCTGCGAAGATATCTCCAAGAATGAGATAGGCGTGCCTAATATCAACAAGGAAAACTCAAGAACTGACGTTGAGTTAACTGTTGCTTCTGACTCATCCTCGTAAATAACTGCAGGATACAACTGGGCGTCTACTCCAAGCCCTCTCTATTTATCATCTCGTCCAGGAATTTATCGATTGTATCATCATCTGGCACTCTGACACTGTCCACAATGACCAACTGCCTGTCTAATTCCTTATCTCCATCCTCGATCGCCCTCTGACTGTCTCTCACCTCTGTAGTCACCTTCTTGAAACTAATAGTCAACATTGAGAACTCCTCAAACTTAGATGCCTCAGGATCTCCACCTAGGTTATCACGAATCAGCTCTTCGAACTCAGTCTAAACTGCCTCCAACTTGGCGTATGTACCATCTTCACGCCGATAATGGCATGGGATCTAGGTCATGAACTCGCTGATAAATTGAAGAGCTGAAGCAACCTTCTCTTGAATTATGCCCATCTTAGCAAAAAATCTGTCATACGTTTCCACTTTGCAAAGATACAATTCTCTCCAAGTGAAAACCTTATTTTTATCTTCTGTTGCTTCATGGCGTCATAGGCAACTGTAAGCTGTGATATGAGAATCAGATCCTTTGGCCTACGCTCTGCTATGAATATCTCGAGCTCCTAAATCCTCTGTCGAAGACTATGTGCGTCAACCCTCAACTAATACAACTCTGTAAGGAGATGTCGACCAGCAACAATGAAGTCCTCAATCCAGGTATCTAAAAGCTTTCCTCGATTAATCAAGTAGCAAATCCTCTGCTGATCTACGGCTGTCTCTCGAAGCTACGGGAGTAAAGGTGCTTGTCTTGCATTCCCATGAAGCAAACTCGAGATGTACTATCGAAGTTGCCTGACTTCAGCCTTGAGGGCTGCCTTATCTTCACCATCCTTCATGACACGCTCCTCCAGATTACTCACGACGACCTTGAATAGGCTCACATCGGTGTGTCGAGTACTCTTTCCTAGATTTTCTTTGACGAAGGTAAAGTCACCAACATCAACCCCATCTAAGTTCTTGCCTTCTGGAGGTATAGCAACTTCTATGATGAGCTTTGCTTCAGGATTCTTCTCAATGTTGATCGGCTTCTTGGCCCTCTTATTCAACCTGTCCTGATAAGGATCACCAAACTCGGACAAGTCAAGCTCATATGAAGGCATACGCCTTTCTCTCCCCAACAACCTTTTGAGCCGAGATGAATGATTCACATCGTTTTCCTGAAGAGGAGCTGCTCCTGTTGTGTCAACCACTGGCGAATCAACTGGCATGAAGGTCTCGTGTACTGGAGATTCGAGCTCCAAATCAATGTCGATAGGAGATGATGAAGGTGAAAAAGGTGGACCTAGAGATGATGAATCAGCCTCAGTTTGTACTATTGGCTCTGCTGGAACTACTGGCTCTGTTGGGACTACTGACTCTCTCTTAACCTGTTTCCATTTAGTGATGCTCTTCCCTTTCGAATTCACCCCAACCTTGACTCCTTCAGGGGGCTTCAAGATAACTTTGACTCGAGGCTTCGCCCTAGAAGTAGAAGGCAATGAAGAAATCACTGCTAGCGGCTCTGTGGTTGGAATTACCCTTTGCTTCCGCTTGCTCTCAAGGAAATACATGCTTGTTTTAATAACTGATCTGGACAAATCCTTCACTAAATTATTCACTGGAACATACCAATCAGGTTGGCGAAGTGGCTAGCGAGCGACTTGGTCTTTAATGAACGAATTGAGTACTTCTCCATCATCATCAGACAAACCCTCCACATCTTCTGATAGGAAATCAGCAATCTGTGGGAGAGTAAGCCTACAGTAAAGACGTCGACGCACCTCAAAATCATCCTCGCAATTGACCCAGAAGTCCTCAAGCGCTGCCGAATGTGCATTGCTTCGCTCCAACCTTGCTAAATAATGAGCCAACAGATCATAGGTACGCATCTGAGGAAAACACTCGAGCCAGAGTTTCTGTAACTCGTTCACCATTAGCTTGCAATCAGCAGTTGTCTTCCACTTGTAAATACCCAATCCGAAAGGAAAGGTGAAAGTTCGCTTGTGTCGATTGCGAAGGAAAGTGTGAACCTCGTGTGCTTGTCTCATAAACTCCATGAAAAGAACTTTGTCTGACGGGTACCTTGGAAGCATCAGAGGCTCGCTCTCTTGTGTATCCATACACATGGATATATGTGAAAGTAGGGAATTGGATGAACCAATCTGCCCAACTCTCCATTGCTGACTTGGCCTCTGCGGAAATTCTAACATGCATCTCATTGTCTAAATCCCTGACTGTCCTCATAAGAAAGTGATCATTCACCGCCTTAAAGTCCTATTCAACTTTCGAAAACTCTAACTGAGAGTAGTATTCGTGCACTCGTTGAACGCCAAGAACTCCATGGGTCTTTAATAGTCTAAAGCTACCTTGAAACGCAACCAAGTAAACTAGAAAAGTCACCATATGAAATTCGTGCTTTCTCAAGAACTCTGTAATTTGCTGGTGAAGACATTCATTAATAAACATTGCCCAGTCAAAGGTTTCTTTCTTGTCAATAGCTCGACAGATGAGGTAGAACATCCATGGTCGGAAAACGCTTGCATCTTCCTGACCTGATAGTCGGTTGAGTAAGGTTATTAAAATGGCAATCTCGTCCTTAAACTCACCACGCCCAATTTTCTTTGGCATGTTGGTTTTTTGAACTTTCAACCATCGCTGAGCTACTTTCTTTTGTGATCTATCCTTGTCCTCTTCCCATATCCTGTCACAATCTGGAATGGATACTATAAAGTGATCTGGACGCGGAGGGATAGAAAAGCATTTCTCAATGTCCCTCGGTTTGAGGCTACAAACAACCCTTCCATCGGCTGACCAGATTTGTCTAGTAGATGATTCATAATGCTTGATGCAAGCAATTACAAACTCTAGATCGAAGACCGAGATGGGAATGGATGTTGCTGCAAGTAACCCCGAACGCTCAAGATTCCTGACTGTAGTGCTGCTAGTACCCTCCAATGTACTCAAATTAATGACGAGGTAAACATGACCCAACTCAGTATCGGTAGTTTTCAGAAAATTATGAACAAAGACCTGTTTGGCCTTGTAATTTATGGGATTGTACTGCATTTTGAAAAACTAGATTATAGACTGTAAAGTTGGGTATGTTCGGACAACTTTAGAAAAGGCTGAAAAACCTCGGGTATAGGCTAAAAATAGCAAGTGGAAGTGAACTTTTTTTGAAAAAATGTTGAGATATGGGTTTTGTGCAGAATCGAATTCTAAGGCAACCCCGTTCAACAGATTTGCGAAAAAACGAGATTTAGACCTGCATTCAAAAGGTTTTCAGTTGAGATTTGAACTAGCAGTTAGGGGCATTGATGGCAATTTTTCCCACAAGAATCTGGAACATGGGTTTTGTGTAGAACTGAATTCTAAGACAACCCAGATTGACAAATTTGCGAAAAAATGTGTTTTAGGCCCACATGCAAAGAAAATTCTAGAAAAAAGCACAATGCTCTAGAATAGAGGCAACGGGGCAATTTTCACAAAATAATCTAAGACATGGGTATTGTTGTTGATGTTGAAATACACGAACCCAGATGATGCGTTTCTGAAGATTTTGCCGTTTTCTTTGACATGTGAAGAATACCTAAGACGAGAATAGAGGAAATAAGACAGAAGATAGAAGTTTTATGTTTTGTTTTAAATCTTCTTTTGTAGAAATTCGCCTATGCTTGAAATGGATCTGATGAAACCTGCATGCAAATGGAAAACAAAGTCTAAAATATTCTTCCTCTGAACATTCTGAATCTGTAGCTATGAAGAACACTGAATTCTGACACCTGTAGCACCTTCAGATCATTTTTATGCTCAAGAAAAGACATTTTTAATCAACTCATAATGAGAAATAATGGACACCATATGCAAAATATATAAGAATTTACCTTCAAAGGCGTGTCAAATGCATGCACAGCCTTGGAAAGTGCGCTTGAACTCTAACTGGACCTTCAAAACCCACGCATGGCCTATAATTGGCTTTAAAATTAGTTAACTGAAAGAAGAGTATGCCCTAATTAAGGCGCCACCTTTAGCAATTCAGTCAACTGGCACATGCAAGCTGATCTCGCTCAGTTACAGACTAAAAATAGGCTTAGAAGAAGTCGACTTGAAAAGAGTTGAACTGAAGAGCTAATTTTAGTTAACTGAAACCACCTCTCATGCGCACTTCTCTTGAGTTGAAAAGTCAACCTTTGACTTTAGGCGCCTCTTTCCAGACTTAGCCAATTTCTCGAAAATTTGAATTTGAAAACCTCACCGAAGCTCACGCTTGACCACTAATTCCGATTGACTGACATGTCGGATTGACTGGCTGACAGTTTCGTTGAAGAGCAAGATCAAATCTAACAAAAGACTCCTTGAAGTGACAAACCCTAATTCATCCATCTAAGGCCTCAAAAAGAAGGGCACGCCTGGCCTTCAGGGATGCTTTTCACCTCAGACTTAGAAAATTTTCAATGCATTTTCCATCATTTTCACAATGATTCTGACCTCACTTCACTTTGCATTACCCGGTGTTCGGCAAAACCTCAGAACTAGCTGATTGGCTCACTGCAAAGCTGGTTGGATTATGAACAAGAGCTCTCGGAGAGCACTTCTCGTAAAAACATCGTTTGACAGCTTTAAAACATGGGCGCCCCTGGAGGCTTTCAATGCATTTTCCATCATTTTCACAGTGATTCTGACCTCACTTCACTTTGCATTACCCAGTGTTCGGCAAAACCTAAGAACTAGCTGATTGGCTCACTGCAGAGCTGGCTGGATTCTAAACAAGAGCTCTCGGAGAGCACTTCTCGTAAAAACATTGTTTGATAGCTTTAAAACATGGGCGCCCCTGGCCTCCAAGGGCGCTTTTCCTCCCAAACTTTTCCATTTCAAAAACTGGC
The DNA here is from genome assembly GCA_007115665.2 of Sequoiadendron giganteum. Taxonomy (NCBI): domain Eukaryota; kingdom Viridiplantae; phylum Streptophyta; class Pinopsida; order Cupressales; family Cupressaceae; genus Sequoiadendron; species Sequoiadendron giganteum. The sequence goes on along the minus strand of CM021108.1, from coordinate 601,822,325 downwards.
TAAAATCCACTAAACCTCCGGCTACAAGCTACTGTGAAGTCATCTGGCCTGACTGAGATATGCAACGGAAAGCTGGAACCAACACGGATAGGATGAGCACTTGAAACCATCAAACAGACTGAATTCAAGGAATCAAAACCTTGGGCGCTCCTGGCCTCCAAGGGCGCTTTTGGCATTTCTGGCCATGACTGAAACCCCAAGTTTGACCTCTAATCATGGCAACTCAGCAACTCTGATTCACCCGCTGACGAATGCGTTGCGAAGCCGGATCAAAACTGAAACAAACCTTCTAAGTGTCACTTGATCAGAAAACTTCATCCGGAGCTCCAAAAAGATGGGCGCCCCTAGCTGAGAGGCACGCTTTTTTACTCCAGACAGTCATTTTCAATTTCCCCCATTTTGCGTTCAATCTTCAGTTTCAAGTGATAGACAGATCCGTCGGACTAGCTGGCTAGCTCATCGCGAAGCTAACAGGATTCTGGAGAAGACATCTTAGAAGTGACATGTCTGAAAAAGTTGATCTAGGCCTCCAGAATCAAGGGCACCCCTGGCTCACAGGTGCACTTTTGCATCCAGACTTAGAAAATTTTCAAGCATTTTTACCTTCTCGAAAATCCCCTCCAAGAAGAAGCCTCTTTTCGGACAAAACTTTCCATAGAAACATCACCAAAGCGTTTTGAGCTTAGCTTTCGACACCTGGTACTTGGCCATCTGCCATTGTTGAGCTCAAAGATCCTAACTTTGCACTTGAAAAAACGAAAAACTACCCACTAGGCTTAAACTAAGTTTTAACTAAATCTGACTTCACCATTGTGATCGTGAAGCAAAATCTTCAATTTTTTCAAATTTTGCTAGTATCTTCGTGGCATCACACTGACTCAAAGTCCATACTTGATTTGCCCAAAAACTATGTTTTGACATCATTTTAACAAGGTTTAGACCATTTTAAGCAAAATGCCTTAGTGAAGCAAAAAAATTGGTTTGGGTAAAACATAGAGCAATGTCCTAAAATTGCATGTTTAGATATGGTGAGAGTTGGTTTAAATTAGAAAGTGGGATTTATCTTCAATTTGTTGATAACCCACTATTTGAGATGGAGAATGAATTATCTTTTGATAATCCACTCTTTGAGTTGGATGATGAAGCACCTCTTGATTTTGATAACACAATGAGATTTGGGATCCAGGTATAGTGTTCAGTCATAAGGTGGAACCGATCGATTTGCCTATTGGACTACCCAAGATCGTTGATGGTTTGCTTCCTACAATGGACCAAAATGGATTGGATCATTATGATTTGATGGTTGAACTTGTGGGTTTACCACAAGGAGGAGAATACTGTTGTGGTTTAGAGTTTGATAGGATGGAGACCATTGGTGTTGAAGCTTCAAGCATCATCAGATGCACTCTCAATAGAGTCCACATGAATCTTCACAATAGCGCAACATCAGCATGGTGGAGTTACATTTTTGGTAAGTGTTTATGCACAAGATCAACTTCATGAGCTATTGGTGACTAATGATGATGGGAGAAGCATACCATGGGAGGTTATGGACCCAAAAAGAAATGATAATGCTGCTGTTACCTCTTTTTTCAGTCGTTTCATGAGTTCATTTGAGCTCCTGCAAGTGGACAAGAGGGAGACTTTAAGCAAATTTCAGAGTTCTTATGTGTTGGTGGCTCTTGGAAGGGTGTTTTTAGCCAAGGGAATGATTAGAAAATTCATTTGGGCCAAGGTTTTTCAGTGTTGCAGAAATTGTTCTTTCTAGGTGATGTACTTTGAAAAATCAGACTTGAAAAACTGCAAAGGAATTCATTTTATATAACATTCAGGTGTTGGAAAAGGATGGCATATACTTCCAGCTGTAGAGGGGGAATACTACAGCCATGTTAATTCTGATTTGGATCAGAAATCAGAAGTTCCACAAGTGATAACGGGGAATTTTGGCACAACTTTCCAGATTTAATCTGAGTGGTGCAGCAAAAACATGGTAAAGCAAATCTATGTGATGGAGAGTTTGCTAATTTCATACAAGGTATTGTTATACTTCTGCCCAGAAGAGATAAGGAGGTCTTATTCGCAAGTATGTTGCAGCATGGAGCTTGCTTTGTTTAGAGTTGAGTTGATGGTTCAGCTGGCAATTGCTTGAGGGCAAGCAATTCTAGGGAGGGAGGAGTGTAATGTCCCCATTTTTTAGCCATTCTAATTTGCAAGATTTTTCCTAGCTCCTGTTTTGACCGAAACAACTTAGTGTTTGATGAGGGGAACTCCAAGGTTCTTGGAGCATGCAGGTTATGATCTGCAAGGATGTTTGTTGTCGGCAGTGAGCTTAGTTGGTTTTGACAACTCCTATGACACTTTTCGAAGTGAATTCTGGCTTCTAGTATGTTCTCCAAGATTCTTGGAGATAGAGTCTATTTATAATGTCACCCGGTTGACTCTGATTTTCATTATTCATCATCAATACCAGTCCAAAATAGTTAAATTTTGATTCCGATGTTTGGCAGTTTCCACAACTCAAGTGAATTATTGAGCTTTAATTTAATTATTTCACCAAGGTTGCTTTATTTTATAAAATAATTTAAAAAGCAACTTAGTGTAATAGCTCGTTGGAAAGGGAACTAAACGCTTTAAATCATGGATGCTTGAAAAAGGGACCTTGCATATCAAATATAATTATTATTTCATTAAAAGGGTCTTTTGGGGCACAAAAATGGATATTTTATTAAAAAGCGAATTTAAAAATATATCTTCTAGAAAGTTCGGCAGAAAAACTATAAAAGGAGATTTAGAGACCTCATTTGGATATGCAGATTTTTTATTTCTTCTTGTGAAACCCTTGTGGTTCTATGGGATTGAACTTTGTTCATCTCAGCTTTCTCAAGGACGAAAACGCTCTTGGAGAAGATTAGCCACAATGGTGAAAGATCCTCCCTAGTTAATACTGTGCGACTGAGTTACAGTTGTGCAGATTGGTTTGTCAATAGATTTATCCAAAATCTACGCTTGTGTTAAATGTTGAAGACTTGGAGCAATTTCATACAAAGATTGCCTATGAGCTGAATGTCACCAATTGAAAGATTTGTTGGTGAAATTGCATAGGTTTTGTCCTTGGATCAAACGATTGAATAATTTGTGAAGCCTTGCAAGCAAGACAAATTATTGGAATTTGGAACTATTGGAAAAATTGTCAGGTAAACATTGGGACGCTATATTTGAAGTTTACAAAGCCATATTGCTTGTGCTTCATTGTTGTTAGTTCTAATTTTACACAAAAGGGTTTATGGTGCAAATTAAGTGGGTTTTGTGAACAATATATTGGCTAAGGGAGACACTGCCGATTTTGGGGAGTTAATACCGATTGAAAACATTTAATTGCTGGTTGTACCATCTCTATATCTGGCCATACCATCCCAGACTGAGCATGGAGTTTGTGAGGGTCAAACTATACTTGTTTCATATTTATATCACTGAAAATAGGACAATTGAAGGAGTGTGTGGGCTTTCAAGAGTGGAGCACCTGGATTTTAAGTTGTTTTCCTTTCCTAAAGGTGGCGCCTAGGTGTGTCCAGCATATACACATTGATTCTTGCTGGGAGAAATCAGCTTCATAGGTGATTACACACCATTTTAAAGACCCAGTATTGATGGTTCAAACCTGTATCAGACCTGTATGCAAACAGCAGTTTTCATTCTTCAATGGTTGCTTATTTTCTACTCAAATGTGGACCACTTAAGAGGTCAGACAGAATATTAAAAATTTGTATATGTATTGTCCTTGCTGTTGTACTAATGGCTCTCAGATATATGTATTTATGCTCTACATTTTATTGATAAAGGTGGTCAGCCATCTGTTTGTTTAATTGTCTATCAAATTACTGAAGATTTGAATTCCAAAAAATAAACGCTGTGAAATCTGGTCATCAAAACATTTCAACTACATTTCAAACCAGCTCTGAAACTATCACAGGAAGCATGCATGCCAAGTGTTTGACAAAATGCCAGCATCCTCAAATCAAAAAAAATTAAGTGTAAAACAGGGTAGGTTATTACAAGAATGCTAACCTTGAGAAAAGGAACTACAATCAGTTTGGGCAGCAATTTATTATTTCACTAGAGGGTAATGGTCTTTGATCACATGGCAGTAACACCAATTCCCTAGAGGTATCAATTCCGATATGCCAATGACTAGAAGAATATTTTGTTCCTTGCAAAAATTTAGTTCTAGAGTAGGTTTGCATATATGCCGATCTTATAACATGTCTTTATTGTTGTGCTTTAGAGGAACAATGTACTAAAATATAATTATGATGTAATAAAGTGTATTCACACTTTAATATACTCGGGTATTACATGTAGGTTATTTAATAGGGCTGTTGTAGTAGTTTTAACTGTTGCAGCTCTTAATGAGTTTGTTGTACTGTCTTTTAATATGGCAGGTGTACCATTAAATGTGGTAGATGGAATAGTACTTTTCTAATTCTATATAATGCTACTACTCTTTGTGGAGTAATCCTTTCAATCCATTTTCTCTCATCTCATTTCTTTGCATTTACTAACATTGGTATCAAAGCTCCAGTTAAGGGTTTCAAGTTCAAGTTTGATTGTGTAAAGAAAGTAGGGATGAGGTTGTGATCATTGGAAAAGGTCACAAGGTCAGCTAATTGCAAACAAAAAATCACATAGAATACAAAATTTGGAAAATCCCCATTTTCATGCCAAAAATTGTGGGTTGTGGGCTAGGAATTATGGCTATGATTTTTAGTCACAACTCTGCAAAAATCACGACTAGAAGAAAACAAAAAGTGTGTCTAGAAATCAACAAAATCATGAGCAACCAAAAACAATCAAAATCACATTTTTTTAGAACCAAAATTGTCATTTTTTTACAACAAATCCTTCAAAATCACATGTTGAAAGGTCACATCTGGTTTGCAAAGGTATCTCCACCACAAACACACATTGGAAGATCAAGATATTTAGTATATCATGATGATTGGGGCATGTGGAATTTTTTTAATAGCTCATGGTTTTCAAAAAATTGCAACAATTTTTACGGCACAAAATTCATCATTTCTGCTCTTATCCTCTAGCTTCTATGGCATGTAAAATTTGCAGATTTTGTATAAGTCACAATCACAAGATTCGCTAAAACTTTTGGGTATTTTTTTGTTGCTCTAGTTTAGGACAATTATTTGTAAATTCTAGGGTTTACAAAATTCAATTTGAGGAGGGCTTTTAATTTGAAGGAATTTGCCAAAACTTGAGTGGGGTTTCAAAATCTAGGGTTTCAAATTCAGAAAGATTTCAAAAGAAATCGGGATCACATTTAAAAATTGTTGGGAGAGCTTTTCTAGGTCATATTTAAAGGGGTTGTTAGGGTTTCAAGAAAACTTATTTTCTAGGGTGCTAGGTACATGGCCAATATACAGAATTTGGTATTACCAAAAGCACAAATAGGAAAGATCATAATATCTAGTCACAAGATCTTCACATCTGCTGAGTATTGGATGTGTGATGGAATTATCCTAGAGACTAAAACCAAGTCTACAACCAACCCAAATGATTTTCAAGAGCATCATCGAGAAGCCCTATTATGGCTCAAGTTGTCTGTGGTTGATGATTTAATCCCCAAAGTTTGGAATGCCGCATCTACATTTACATTATGGGAAAGTTTGAAAAACAAGTATCAAATATCCGAGAAAAGTTAGGTCATGTATTTGAAGAATTTATCATTTTCTACAAAATTGCTTGAGGGTGGATCACTATTAAAACATATTCGAAAAATCTAGGAGGATCTTAATGATCAGCTTGCCACGGTGAACAAACAAGTGGACAAGGAAGATATGATCACTCTAATCATCAACAACTTGTCACCCTTCTATGAGACCTTTGTGCAGTCACTAAACCTATGAGTGGAAAGCTAGATTTTGACCTTTTGACAAGGTCAGTTCATACTTATTGCAAAAGGAACAATGACAAGAGCAAATGAGTGGAGTTACTTCTAGGAGTTCAAAGAGTGCACTTGCTGCACTATCTCAAAGTACAAACCATAGATCTCATTCTTCACCTTCACAACTGATAAGAAAAGTACTATGTGTCTATAGTCAAAAATTTGGGAATGTAAAGAATGATTGCAAGAAATGACACTATGATCTATCCCGCAACAAGCAGCAAAATGAAGTTAATGTTGCAGATACTATTAAGGAAGACCATGATGAGGATTTTGCAATGATGGCTCTTTCAGACAGTGCTAAGAGTATTTATTGGTTCCTTGATTCAGGTACATCCAAGCAATTTACCTGTAGAAAGGACTTGTATGTCAACTTTAAAGTTAATGATAGTCACAAAGATCTTGTTTTGCTTGGTGATGGCAAGTCATATACAGTTAAAGGAATAGGTAATGTAAAAATTGCACTCAACAATGGCTTCAACCTTTTGGTACAAAATGTAGGCATATTCCGGAATTGAATAAAAATTTACTCTCTATAAAGCCAAATTATAAAAAATCCTAACATTCTAGTTCAATTTCATGGGACACAGTACATTGTTTCTATTGTCAAATAAGATAAAGCAATTGCTCAAAGCATTAAGCCAAGCAATGTGTACAAATTTGCTGATCCCATTTTGCATGCCAAACTGGAGGAATGGTGGTTCAATCATACATCTAAAGAGGTCAAGACACAAGTGAGTACTGTGGCACCATTGACAAATGCACCTTCCAATTCATGGGGTGTTACAATGCATCAATCTTTGGGTAGTGCTTCTCCACATGTGTATCAAGAACACAAAACTGAAGGTCTCTCCACTTCAACTGGTTCAACCCATTTAAACTTCATCTCCAGTCAAGGCTTTGTCTGTGCACCATTCACCTATTATGCCTCAAAGGCCTCAATTTTACTTGGAAGGAGAGTTTGATGACGACTTCACCAAACCAAAAGCATCACCTCAGAAGAGAAGCAAACAAATTGATAACTCTATAGCAGCACAGGTTCACTATTTTCTTTCTGCACACCTGTCTCATTGCCTAGTGTCATGATGCTTGCTCATACAGATATTCCTTCCTGTTTCTAAACATCTCAAAGAGCATATTGTAATTAATGAATAAACCTCCAGATACTTCCAATTTAGTCACTAAGGGAGGCATTAGAAAATAATAATTATGTAATAAAGTTTATTCACACTTTAATGTACTTGGGAAGTTAGGTGTAGGTTATTTAATAGGGTTGTTGTAGTAGTTATAGTTGTTTCGGCTCTTAATGAATCTGTTGTTCTGTCTTTTAATATGGCAGCTGTACCATTAAATGTAGTAGACGTAACAGTACATTTCTAATTCTATATAATGTTGCTCCTCTTCTTTGTGGAGTAAGCCTTTCAAGCCATTTTCTCTCATCTCATTTCTTTGTGTTTAATTACAGAACGGTGCTTATCAAGCTTATGAAACACCAATAAGTATGCAGCTAAACAATTGTAATATGCTGTAAGACAACCTACCTTATGGATGTAAAAGAAAATACACTGTTGCATATTTTTCACTATATCACATAATCCCTATGAGGAGCGTGTTAGAAAATTTAAGCCACAAATGCTAATTCCACATAACCTTTATGCAAGAAACTATGGTAAAATAGTATGCAGAATCCTTAATGCAAAAATAAAACAACACATCAAACACAATGATAACACTAGGTGTACCGTGGGAAAAACCCACCCTCCAAAGCACCACAAACTCAATGCATTATCTCAAGAATGAGATTACAGTACACTTGCAGAGTTTTTCATGCAGAACTTTAGCACCATTAACCAACCTAATTGCACTCCTCATGTCATCAATGCAAAATCATATGGGAACCACACATCCCACTCCATGCCTTTCACGAGATCCTCTCACCACATATGCAACCTCCTTGAGATGCTCCAATGCATACACATACCACTACCCATATGCTTGTTTTTAAAGGACAAGCTTGCACAAAACCACTAAGTCATATTACATAAACCATGAGCCCAAAATCATGTGTTCAAACAATTCAAACAAGAATGGCCTAAAACAATTCAAACAAATTACACTGTACATTCCCATTTGATCAAACTCTTAATTGGATGGACTTTATTATCTTCACAAGCCCTTAGAAGTTTCACACATTTAACACAATTCGATTACATAAAAAATTTCATGAATGAATATAATTTTTTGTAGTTGTTAGAAAACATAATATGCACCCTTTGTGTTCACGATTATTGCATTTTACATACTAAGAAAAATATTATAGGTACCTGTACAGGAAGTTCTTCCACATAAAAATCAAATTCTTCTCCCCACATAGGATTTCTTGAGCCAGGGACCATGGAACTGCCCACAAACAATGGACAACTATTAAGAACAAAAGCTATTCTAAATTGAAGTCACATGGTGTCTCCTCCGACTAAGCTTCTTGTGTTTTTTCTCTATTAATTTGCAGAAAGACTACAAAAGAACATGATACTAACGACACAAGGAGAACTAATTTGTCAAAACTTAAAGTTCAATCTCATAGAATATAATATTTTAGCCAAGAACGGATTGCTGCCAATTATGTTTCCAAGCGTTTGAGCACACAGACCTCCTTTTTATCAAGCACATAAGAAAGAAGGTTCTTGTCTGAAAACAAGGATAAGCTTACAAGCAAAACGTTGATGTCCAGCTGCAATTTGCAATCACTCTACAACGCATTTGTTGGAACAGGTTAAATGAAAGCAAACATTGACTTATTCTAAAGCATATGTTGAGCTCTAGTGCATCCTGTAAACTTTCCTTTTCTGAAACAAAATAAACCATATGATTTACTTTACATATGAAGATGTATTATACAAGGCTACAGACAAAGCCTCTTTGCTATATAAGAAAATTTAATTTGAAATCATTTTAAGATTGACAGCATTTGCTCCACAAGCAAGAGAACAAATTATAAATGCACAAAGGGCTCAGGTTGGTACCAAATCTACCTAATAATGCATTAAACTCAATAAACACCGGATGCAATTGGTGAAAAGACTCCAAATTTATATACTCTACACAAGTAGGAAACAACATCATCAGATAAAGGTGTCTAATTAGAATAAATTAGACAATAAAAACTAATAACTCGACCCATTTACATCAAGCATTGGCCACTGAAGCATGATCTGTAATCAGCCTGGATATTTAGATGCATGACTCACCAATAGGGGTTAGATTTCTCCCTTGATGTTGTTTCCAGGTTCTATGCTACTGAAATAACAACCTAGAGCTGTAATCAATGCCTTCTACAGCTCTACAGCTGTCTCTACCTCATATATTCATTATGTAATCTTAAACATGCTCACTCATGTCTACATTTATAGTGTTTGATTTTCATACTCCATGTATACTGTTGCTGTAAATTTAAGATTTCTCTATTCACAAGAACAAAAGGTACAACAAAGAGCATTTTTCCTGTTTAATTTCATATGAAATTAGATTCATTTCCTTTTGTCTGTTATGGGCAAATACCATGCATGTCATAAGCTTAACATATCATTATTTAGGTTTCTTAAGTGCTGGAGATATCAAGTTGTTTGCAATAGAAAGAAAGTGAGAAACCAAAAGATACCGTGCTTACAAGAAAGAATGCTAGACACGGAGATTTACCCTGAAGAACCCAACCTGTGAAGAAACTCCAGAAGAGTGAGGCCTTCCCTTCTCTTTTCACTATCTCCTCTAGATATTTATGAGTTTACTGACATTTCAGGTCTTCAAGGATACTAATCAGCATATTAACAGTGTCCTAACACTTGAAATGCTTTTGCAACTTGCTGCAATTACACCTCTACTTCCTAGAGCACTTCCAACCAAAATTCTCTCAATCTCTACATAATGAATGGATTAAGGAAAGAGCTGAATGGAATATAATTGGTTTGCAATGATCCAAGAGTTTGCATTTTCACAATTACAACAAGGCTTGAATGAAGAATTCCAAAATCCATAGAAGAAGAGACGAGGCTTAGTAGCCTTGCTCCAACTGTTATTAATGATAATAGTTACTTGGTGAGATGAGTTTAATAACTTCTATGATTAATTTTTGGATCACAGCTATCCTATTAAAAGACATTTGAATCCTATAAAAGCTTCATAATAATATGATAGGGATTTACCTTCTAGCTTATTGAATTAGGTACACTTTGTTCATCACATCTCCACAAGTGAAAAAATTTATCTTGCAGTCTTCTGTCCCTCCCAGTGTCTTTTCAAAAATCAGATCATTTTTGGGGTCTGTGACACCTTCAAGCTTGTAAACTAATACCTTTTTGCATTCTTGGGTGCCTTGGTCTTCCCCTTGCACTCTTTCGATGCCAAAGCCTTAACACTTGAATTCTGTGTAATGTCCCCATTTTTGCTCACCTCAACATCTCATTGATTAGCCTATTATTTGACCTTCATAGGCTAATACTCATAGTAAGAGGGTTTTGTTTGGCAGTTATCGGGTTGTTCTTCTTCTCCAGAGCATGGTAATGTTCAGGATTGGGCTTTGATTGCGTTTCAGAACTCAGTTTTGCACACTTACTATTTATAGTAAGTCACCTGGTTATTGGAGTCCAGTATTACTATTTGTGGAAAGGCACTTGAATGCTTAGTGAACACTGTAGTTGACCCCTTGGCACAATCAAAATCGAGAAATGATGATTTTAGTGGAAGATATATTATTTAATTATTATTAAAGTTTGGCTTTAATAATAATTAATTATTTATAAAAGTGCATTATAAAGTTATATTCTAACTTTCTGTCATTGGGGCCATTATGACTTAAAAGATCAATTACTAGGTCAATTAAAGGGGGCGTCCACTTTATGACATTTATAAAAGTACATATCATAAAGTTATGTTTCAACTTCATTAAATGTGGGGGCCATTTAATGATAAAAGGCAAATAATTAAATACATGACTTGGGCATTCATTTAATGCTAATATATAGTCTACATCAAAAGCAAGTTAAAAAGTATATTAAATGATTATTTAAATGCATTGGAGTCGTGCCTTTCCAAGGAGGATATATAAGCATTCATCAAAAGCAAATAATATTCATTCTATTCGACACTTGACATTTTGAGAGCATTTTGCTTTGTGAGAGAAAGAACCAGGGTTTCTGCACTTTATGGGCATTGGAGAACGAAGTATCTTCATTGTGACCGCTTCCTGAGGTGGTGAAATATCTTCTGAAGGTTGCTCATTGAGTTGGCTGTAATCAGCAGTCAAATTTGTGCATATTGGAGGAGATTCTAGCAAGTTATTGAAGGGTTAGAATCAGAAAAGCAGAATACATTGCTTGCTGATTATCCTTGATATCCATCACCTTGCTGGTCCGTACACAGCAGTAGCAAGAGGCCATACATTTCTTCTTGATGGAGGCCGTACAGTCCTGTAGCTAAGGCGTGACTCTCCTAGGCCAGAACACCTTGATTTATGAGCAAATATCTCTTCCAATAGGGGCGGCTAAACACATGGTTCAGGTTTGCAGCTTTGAAATTGTGGAGAACCAGACATTTTCATTATGGCGTCTTCAACAAGGGTTTGCCTGTAATCTGAAATCAAACCTAGATTCTGCAGGAGTTCTACAATGGCAGCTTCGGGTATGATTTGTATTGAATTTGCAAAGGAATAGAAGTCAGGTTTAAATATATATAAATACTTGTATTTACAACTGTGATAAATCAGATTTAAGAATCTTGATTCTGCATTAAGGGTGTATTGAACATTGTCAAGGATATCGTAATCAGATTCAAGTCTATTGCTTTTTCCTTCATAGTCGTTGCCTTGTGTTTGGTTGTGTTTATATTTGAATCTTCTTGCATAACCTGGCACAAACTGCAAAATCAAACATAAAACAAGAAAACTACGAAAATTCTGAAAATAGACCAGCAGTTCCAAAGAATTTATAAACAAGGAGAGCAAGGGCTCTTACATTCTATCAGTGCCTTAGCCTTTGTTCTTGCACTCTGTTGATGCCTGGCCTCTTCTCTTACACTCTATTGGTGCTTTGGCCTTTGGCTATTGGCGAATCCTCTTATCCCCTTCTACTATAGAAAATGTGCTATTTGGCTAGAGTGATGCTCTCCTTTGGGAAATGCTTTCTATCAGTGCCTTAGCCTTTGTTCTTGCACTCTGTTGATGCCTGGCCTCTTCTCTTACACTCTATTGGTGCTTTGGCCTTTGGCTGTTGGCGAATCCTCTTATCCCCTTCTACTATAGAAAATGTGCTATTTGGCTAGAGTGATGCTCTCCTTTGGGAAATGCTTTCTATGTCTTCCTTGTTGCTCACATGATTTCAACAAGTGAAGAAACATTTTGTGAATGGCTGAAAACACAATCAATTCTACATAGCTGCACCTATCTCAGGTCTCACAATTCAAAATCAGCACTAACAACAAATGCAGACATTCATGTAAAGAGAGAAAATTTTCCTGTAAAGTGGAATATATGTGCCAATCATATACCCATGAAATATGGAGTGCTACTCACCATGGGTACTCTTCTCACTTTGCTATCAATGACCAGGTGCCATGCTGCTTCTCTTTCACCTTACAAGAAACTTTAGAGGTTATGAGTAAATTTGTAGATGCCTATTAATCCATAATATACTGCTGTCATCCTGACATCCATTTTGAACAATCTGCGGCAATCATATTCCACATACATACAGCAACTCAAAATGCATGCTACAATCTCACCACAGCTGTAACAACTTCTTGCATGCATACCATAATCATCATTTTGCTTAGACATTCCACAACAATTAATGAGTAAACAAACATGTGATTCTTTGGTCTTCCATCTATACTTGGAGTGCTTTCTCAACTTGGAGTCCCTCTATTTCACCTATCTTGTCATGTGCTACAACAAGTGGCAAGGAAAACATGCATTACTTGCATTTCAATCATGACAATGAGAGATGCAATAGGCTGCTCATACTACTGCTTCTCAAACAAAACTCATAGCTGCTCCATATTCACTCTACTTGTTAGGAAAGGTGTCTCAACCTTGCTCCTAATGTTGAGTATATGACGAATGCTGTTTTCAAATTATAAAACACAAAAGCCTAATTTATGGACAATACTTTTTTTGGGGGAAAAACAAAAAAATCCCAATTGTTTAGCATCACTTCCAAGGATGCTTGTTATGTAGATCTTTTTGAGCTCTACAATATTTTTTTTTTAAAGTAGGCCCTGACAGCCTCTTGGATCAAAAGTTATGGCCTCTGGAAGTTGGGTCTCATGCATCGGAAATGTAAAAACATATCGGACATAGAAAAAAGCTATAAGGGGGAGCTACACTTGTTGGCTAACTTATGATGCATGTTACAACACATCACAAGGCATCTTTGAATGGAGAAAATGTAAGCCAAAATGGAGATAATGTAGCCAAAATGGAATGAACGAGTTGGTGAGTGGATTATGATGAATTTATGATGGGTGGAAGGAAAATGCTATTTTTAGCCTATGAACTCATCTTGGGATTTGGGTGTTGGTTTTCTAACTAGGCATCTAGGCACCACTTTATTGAGTGGTTTTAACTTGTGATTTTGTAATCACCATTTGATGGTTTCATATACTACTACTCTCATTTATAGGATGCTTGAGATGGAGGTATTGGGTAGTGAGTTTGTAGATATTGTTATGCTATTGGAATTACTTCAAATCTCTAGTTGGTGATACTTCTATAAAGGTTGACTCTACAACCGTATTTGTGATGAACCACCACTCTGATGATTTGTTTTCTCTGAATTTGTAGGTCTAATTTTTGTTTTGGTTTGTGTTTCTTCTTTTTGTGTTGAATTTGTTTGCTAAATATGCTAATAAGGAACCAACAAGCATATACATACTATGGAAACTTCAAATAAACTAAGCTATTGAAACCACTTGAGTACATTGCTCATTCCGTGTTCAAATATAATTTCTTCAATTACAAAATAAGATGCTTACAACATATTACTTACATCAGATTCGAAACTAGCTATATCATAGACCATACTTTAACTTACAGCCAAACATCACAGTGAATAGTGACTTGCTACAATACCCGCCCCTAATAAAATGCTGATTGCTCTTGAAGGATGAGCTTCTCCCACCAAAGTCTCACATGGCAAGCTTCCTAAGACCAAGGCACCCCTTTTAGGAGTGATTGCAGCCACCAAAGAGAGGCGTTTTATTTTCTTTTGCTGTTACAAACCCTCAAGAAAACGCAGCTGGCTGTAGCTTTCAAAAAGAGTCCCAAAATGCCTCAAAACCGAACAGCTCCTATATTAACACGAATGGAGACCGTGGCTGCCAACTGACTCAGAAAAATAGATCAAATAACCTACAAACAGCAACTTGTGTCTCCAAAACGAAGCAACCAAAAACTGATCAGCAACCTTAAGGTGGTGTTTCACACCCTCAAGTAGCTCCAAACGAAGAACCGAACCCCACCAGGCTCAGCCACTGCAAGAAATCAGGAAACCCTAGCCTCCTTCCTCCAAAGTTTCTTCAAGCAAAATGATCATCTAATGAAGTGGGTCGAACTTTCTCTCTTGTTATTTATAATTTAACAAAGGAAACACTATTCATTAAAGTGAGCACTATTCACTTGTTATAACTTTTTCCACTTTAGCAATGAATAGTAACTTTAAAATATAAAGTGATCCCTTCATTTTAAAGACACATGGTCCCAAGGCCGAGGATGGTGAAATAAAAGGTGAATATCATTAAATTAAGCACCAATATCATGCCAAACGCAACAATTCACCCTGCCACCATACTCCGGAGATCAACACTGCAGTTTGACGATCAAGTGCCCGTCCAAGTGACCCTCTATCCAGAACCATTAGCCTACGAGGGTCAACATGATAGGCTAATCCACTGACGTACGGGTGCCTAATTAGAAGGGGACATCACAGTATTATAATTGTGTTTGGTTTACTAAATAATACATTGGGCTGGAAGTGTGGGGTTTTTCTCCTGAAAGGGTTTTCCCCTCATACACCTATGTTTTGGTATTATTTTGCTAATGTTTTATATGTGTTTCTCATTTTTGTATTGTAAAGATTTTTAAAAAATTGCAAAATACTCTCCTCTAAGATTAATTTTTGAAGCGTTTCCACGTACCTTACTTCCTTTAACTAATTGCTCCTACTAATGGATTGTGTTTCTTTCTTGTTTTGATCAACATATAGAATACAAACAATTTTGGAGTCATTTCTTAGGTAAGCTACACAATAGGAGTGCTACTTTGTTACACCTCATTTCCAAGTTACCAGATTACTTTTCCTTTTATGAGTAAATATGTTTTTAATGCAAGATTATGACTTTAATATGTTCAATGGATGAATGAAATATATGAATATACATTGTGATGAGATTGCTTTTTAAATGCTTTAATGATGCAAATAATATATGATGAATATGATTTTCATGTTATCAACTAACTTCGTTCATGTTGCACTAAGTTGGATGCAAGACAAGCTCGAACCCTCCAAAGGGGGAGGGAGAGTATCACCCAGGAGAGGAGTTTTCTATGGAAACCATTGTCATTACCATCTAAGTAAATGCACACACGTATTGCACTGGGTAGAGTACCTCTGATGAGTCGGTGTCACTATGTGATGAACTACGTTGTTATCCTTTTTGGGTTTATAGGAATGTTAGGGTTATTATCTTTGATTCCTTGTGATTGTTTTGTCGATTTGAGTCATAGTGTTAAAATCCTTTTGATGGGCTTGAGATGTTTATATATTGTGTATTGGATATATATATATATATATATATGCGATGGCCGCGATGGTATCTAAACTTGGTAAAAGAACCATGCATAGTGGTGAGTAATGTGCCACGCATAAAACATGGAATAAATACCATTTCCTAGCTGTTATGAAATCGGCCAAAATCGCCCAGCAAGGGGCGTGTAAATTGCAAAGTAATGTGGACTTATTTACCATGTAAAAGAGCAAAGTAAATCAGGGAACTTATTCTAAACTGTGCAGCCATATTGTAGGGAGTTTTGACTTGGTAAACAAGCATGTGCCAACTGATTTTAACGACTCAGCTAAAGAGTTATAAACTGCATGCATTTTGGACTGTAAATGTGTCGATTAGATGACTTTTTCTGCTGCCAACATTAGTGAAATAAGGTACCCGACTTGCCATTCGACCTGCATAGTGATAGATTTGGATTTGAGTTCTTGTTTTCTGTTTGAGATGTGGCAGAAAAAGGTAAAAGATGGCGTAACCTGCAGCTTATCTGTGGCATTGATTTTCTCATTATTTCTTATAAATAGAGAGGAGCATTTTACCATTTTTCTGTTCAATTTTCATTGTGTTCATTCCCGGTGAGATCATTTTGCTGAGTTCTTGTTGCTGTGTTCATTGAGAGCAATTTAGAGTTCATATTGTGAGTTGAGAGCATCATAGTAGTGTGAGTTTGCGAGGTTGGAGCGTTGCTTGAGTGTGGAGAAGCTGATTGTGAAGCTGAGTACGTAAGGTCAACAAGGAGAGTTGTTGCATTTGAGCATAGGGCTACAAGATTTCGTTGGGAGCTATATTTTCTAGGCATGCTTGATATTCTTACTTCTATTTTTCTCCTTTTTATTTTGAAATTGAGTTGAGTGCCATTAGAAATGGTTGTGCCAACATAATATGCATTCTCTTGCTGCTAGATCGTTATGAATGCTTGAGTTTTCATCTAGATTGTATATAAACCAGATTAGGGAATCTATAGAGCATGATATGAGTTTATCATGATTATATAAGTTTGAAAAAGTGAAGCTATTGAAGTGTAATGTGATAATTTATAATATGACAGTATTGTATATGTATTATTGCTTGCAATAAATGGATTGGAGTCATAATGTGATTATGTTGTCATTACTATCTTTGGAAGGATATTGTTTTATGAATACCTATATGTATGGTAGATTGTTTTGAGTAGAGAACTTACATTCTCAAAAAGGTTATATTCCTTATGTGAAAAGGGTAAATTCTTCCCTAGGGTTAGGGTATACACTTGAATAAGAGTTTATATCGTTTTTCAACAAGAGAGTTAGAATACATAAATACAACTTCATTATCTTCTATCCTATATATTTGACCTAGAGTCTATTAATACCTATTCACAGTATTCTAATATGAGAGTAGAGAACTTTACGTCTCGGCAAACCAAAGCCATAAAGCGAGGAGATTTGAAGGTGCGGAAGCACAGACTCCTCTTAAGTAGAAAATGTTCTCCAAATTAGATGTAAAACTTATCATACATTTAGATAGGTGAATATATGTGTCATAATGAGAGAAAGGATATATGATTGCCCACTTATTTACAAACGTTGGAACCTTGTATAAATTATGCAAAGGATAACTTGGATAGAACCATGAGAAAAGTGGAAATTAGTCGAAAGGTTCGTAATTGAATTATTAGAAGTTAATAGCTTGTTATGTTGACATATTATGGATATTACTAGAAACATACGACTTTATATGTTATTTAATGTCAAGGATAACCAGATTGGTTATGGCATTCTAGAAGGAAGGAGCCATATTGGATATGACAACAAAGAGTCTGAAAATCAATACAAAGAAGTAATCTTCTTGAATCAAGTTTAAATCTGAATTATTATTCATATCACCATATTGGCAATGCTTTAGACTGAGACCAGTTGTGAATACAATAATTGGTAGCATCCTCTAGATCTCCTATATGTCATACTCAGATCCGCAACCTAGTAATCACTCATTTTTGAGCAGCAATCCACTTTAATCAAAATCCGGAATGACAAAAGATATGTCATTAGTGAAACCATTTTACAAAGGGCTATCTTGGAACAGATATAGAAGTTCAATATCATACTTTAACTGTTATTGGGATTCAGAAGTACTCACATGGTCTCTTCCTTAAAGATTCACAACTGAGTCATAGACTGCACAACTATGCTCTGGTATGATATTTTCAAACTTCAAAGAGACCGTAACAATCAAGAATGATTAGGTGAAAAAAAAATAACATATAAAATGGACATAAACAGAAACAACTTACTACATAGCAATCCCAATCAAGAATCTTTGACAACCCTTGTGATTCCACCTCCAAAATAATTTTAGAGGAAGGCTGAGTAACAATTAGATGCAAGATATTTAATTTATCCAACATTAACCTAAAATTAAATAAAAATATTGCACCACAATTGGCCAGATCTTACCTTGTCCACTGTCATGGATTATACAATAAACATGAAAAGAAACAAATTTAATAGGTAATGACCAGAATTCATAGCCTGTATGAACTAGTTGAAGAGCATTGCAGTTCCATGTACTGCATTGATAGCAAAGGAAGACTATGTGAGTCACATACAAACTCACCAACTTTGTCTAATGCTACACTAATAAAATTACTGCACCAAATTTTATACAAAGTTCAAAACTTGCTTTGTAAAGTGTTATAGGGTGTAAGTGTGTGATGAAAGATCTTGACATGCAAAAACTTACCTCTGACCAACATAGTTATATTACATGTGTAATATTTATCACTAATGGATATTACTAATAATTATATCAAAATTTTCATGCTCAATAGGAAATAAAGAAAACTTCTTGCATATATGCCATTCAAATCATGAGTAAAACAAAATGCATGAACTAGTTTGGAGGGTATGAATTATCAAAAATGTTTGTAGACATGCACATACAAATATTCTGAATAAGAAACCTAGCTAGAGTTTAGCACAGCCATCTTCATGAGAAAGAAATACAGTAAATGATCAGAAATGACCAAGATTAAATCAATGAGACTTGTGAGTAGAGGAATATATGCATAAAGATTTGCAATATAGTGTTTAAATTTAAACACATGCTGCTCCAGATATTCTTTGACAAAGAAAAGAACCATAAGAAAAAAATTTGAGTAAGTTAAAAATTCAGACACCAAAGAAAACAACCTCAGTTACCTAAATCTTTTTTGTGAGCCACAGGTGATGACAGCGTAAGGATCCGATGTACCATTTAAGTTTGCACTGATTAAGTTCTTTGCTGCCAATAGGTCTAGCTGAAATAGTCAATGTAAGGTGATAAATCAAAAGACCCATTTGTAAAATCGGCCAATTTGCAAATCAACAACAAAAAAGTGTTTAGCAATATAATATAAGGATTTTTAAGATGGCAAAGAAAACTTGTCATGTAAACATGACAATATATAATAAGAAATCAAAATTTTACTAATGAAAACCAAAACCATACAAGTGCATTCCAATAATTGTAGGCGATTTACAAAAATGTAACATAGATGTGAGTTGCAAACCTAACTCTATACCTTTATCATGTACACAAATGAGCTCCGCCACTCCACTTTAGAAGGACCCGTCTACAAAATATGCACAAGCATAGCACATCAAACAAGGTAGAGGGAATCAACAACACCACTTGACTGGAAAATTAGTATTACAAACAAAAATCCTAAAAGAGAAAATAGACAAAAGTTCAAATCTGTTAAAGAAGTCCTTATTTAAAAGAGAGGAAATCATTGACAGAGTGAAAGAATTAAGTCTTCTCTCTCTTAACACAGCATGGAAACAGGCAATCTGATAAGTGAAGAGATCTGATTTTAGCTTGTTAATTGACTTTTCAGGTTTGTGAAATCAGGAAAGGTGATCTGGGCAGAAGCATGCAAAAATAACTAAATTTTTCTATCTTACCATTCTGCTCTTTCTTTCCTATCCCAGGTTGGATATTGATTCATAGGTTAAGGCAGGGAATTTTGATAATAGATTTCAAGTTGAGGGCAACAATTTAGTAAATCTTTCATTTGCCAAGCATGGTTTCACTTAAGCTATCAGTCAATTGGAAAAGAGAGTGAAATTTTATGTTTTTGCTTTAAAGGCCTGTTTATTAGGCACTCCTAAAGTCAAATAAGGGTGACCAACATGGGAGGGGAAGAAGGTCCATCTAATGCACCAAAAACTCAAATTCAATATTTCTATCATAGATAGTTATAATTATGAGTGATTATGAGGGCTAAATGGCTTTTGAGCTCTAGTACACTTTTGGTCTTTGATTGTGTCGTGTTACTACTCTGATGTCATATTACGCCTTTGGCGTAGGAAATTTTTTACTTTGACACATTTATTGTGGGCTTTTTTTTAGTCTACCTTTTTCATGGCCTCAAAACTTTATCAACCTAACAGTTTTTGCTAGTGTTGATGATTTGATGGCTTTGGACGATGGCTCCTCCAAACAAGTGCCCCCGAAAATTTGTTCGCAAGGTTTTTCACGAGGTATAAACTCTAATTCCCCTCAAATGTGGTTTTACCCATATTGTAATCTGATAGTGCCTATAAATGGCTTGAACATTTTACTTTAATAGGTTACTTTGTCAAGAGAATCCCCCTAAAAGCATGCTTAGAGATTGGGTCAACGAGAATTGGGTACCTCATGGGGTTCGTCTTGATGCTGTCCAAAACCTCACCAAGTGTTTTTTTCTCTCACTTTACTAAAGCTAGTCATGCAAAGCCCATTCTTAAGCATGGCCCATGACATGTCCATGCGTCCTTATGGTTTTTCATCCTTAGACTTGAGATTTTACGGTCTCTAATGAAAAGACTCTTCATGTGCTTGTCTCAATAGAATTCCCAAGTTTACCTTTACCTTGCTAGAATTTTTTGACCACAACTGTTGGCTTGCTTGATAAAGTTATATGTTGAGCTTGACAGGTTATTCTCATCTCATCCACAAAAGTGTGTGTGTTGAGGTTGACTTTTGTAAAGGCCTAAAAGACACTATGGATACTCAAATTGGTCATTTGAGTCATACTAGTGTGTCCTTTATCTTAATTTTCCAAACACTTGTTTCAAATGTCAATTCTCTTATCACAAAATCAAGGATTGTCCCTTGGTCTCCCCTCGTAATAAGCCTTTTGCTCAACCTATTGAAGCTCCTTATGAAAATGATGAAGGGTGGACTACAGTCGAAAACCCATAAAAATAATTGAAACCCCAACAATAGCCAAGCTCAAGCCAAAACTCCAACTAAAGCTAGTACTCAAGTTGTTAAGGTGATTTCTAGTGCTTCTTCAAACCCTTAGGACAAGGGGAAAAATGTGGTTC
The DNA here is from genome assembly GCA_007115665.2 of Sequoiadendron giganteum. Lineage (NCBI taxonomy): Eukaryota > Viridiplantae > Streptophyta > Pinopsida > Cupressales > Cupressaceae > Sequoiadendron > Sequoiadendron giganteum. The sequence continues at coordinate 601,801,214 of CM021108.1, read as the reverse complement.
CCTCTAATTGTAAGTTGTCCATTCAGCCTAAATTTTCTAGTACACCTCTATCAACCTCTATGTTATCTTCTCAGCTAGAGACTATTGCTCATTCTCCTTCCTCCTCAATGGTCTCGAGTCTGCCTCACAATCCACCAAGTCATCTGGAAGAAGGGGAATTTATCGCAAAGAAAAGAAGGTTGAAAATTCCCAACAATGAGTTGGTAAGTTTCTCTTGAGATGAACTGCTGCAAAATTGCTATTCCACTCTTGCCAAGTTGGATAGCAATAATATGCCTCTTGATTCTCACCAACGAATTTTGTCTCCAAGAACATTTGATGTCTTACTAACCTCCCCAAGAAGTATGTTGTGAGAGATGCTAGTCAAAGATTTGCAGCTCTACATATCCTTTGTTTGTAGGAGGTTAAGGTTACAAGTTTTTTTTCTTTTTGTTGCTTGCCATGTTATTTGGTCAGCTAGCTTTCTTTTCTATAGCAATCATGATGCGAGTCATGGAGGGTTTGTCATTTTTCTCTCTCCTAAGCGGCAAATGCATTCAGTTGATAATGGACTTGACCCCACCAATCGGGTGATTTAGACCCTCTTCAATATTGAAAATCATTATTTTGGCATAATTAATGTTTATGCTTCCAATGATGTTGAAAGATCTTTTCCATTGCACTAGATTGCTAAATCAATGCCTGCAACCACTTAGGTTTTGTGTGGAGACTTAATATGGTTGAGATGGATTATGATAAAGAGAGCTCTCTTCCCATATGTTGGACAACTAGCGAGAGGGAATCTCAATATTTCATGTTCAATAAATTGGACCTTTTTAATCCCAATATAGAACACTGTCATACTCATTCACATTGGTTCCATGAACAATTTCTAAGCTAAGTCTGACAAAGTGTACAAACGGCTTGATGATGCCATGATTTTTTCTCAATCCTTTCTCTTTTGTTGATTGTTTTCCTCTTTCGGTGGAGCCTTTGCCAAATTTTATTCTTTCCAATCATTCTCCCATTCAATTCTATATTGAGTAGCAAATTCCTCATTCCAAGACTAGCAAGACCCAATTTTTTCTTAACACCTCTTTGCTAACTCATCAAACCATGTTGACCCACGTTCGCTATGTGTGGAACCTTGACCCTAGGCCTTCTCAGCAAAGAAGTTGGACTGATTGGTGGAATGGGGCTATCAAACGCACCTCTCACTTCAAATCTACGGCCACCAATTCACTCAGTTTTGACACAATGCATACAAGGCCACCACCTAGAAGCTCTAGCAAGCTATCACCATGCTCAAAGCCAACCCTTTTTCTCCTACTTTGTAGTTGTGGGTGGCTCAACTCTACCATTAAAAGCATATTGCTAATAGTCATATAGCTAGAGGTGCCCAAATTAAAGCTCAATTGCATTGAATTAAGGTGAGTGACAAAGCCTCTAAAGAGGGTTTTCAAGCTCTTCATGCTCGACATACCTCTCAAGGTATCAAACAAATTAGGGATGGTCACCAGTTATTCAAAGAGCTCCTTCATATTCTTCAAGCCTTTGTTCAGCATTATGAGCAATCTTCAAAGGAGATATCTTTATCTTTGGATTGTGTTCTACAATCATCTCTACTAGATTTCAGATTGTCCTCTCCATTAGTGTGGCCTAGAACGTTTGTTTGGAGTGTATCATCTTTCAACATCAACATGTAGACACTTGAGATTAGTTCAAGGACATCACTCATCCTCTTTATTCCTGCATCTTCCTTTCAAGCATGGGAAGACTTTCTACATACCATCTTGGTTTTGTTTCTTCCTAAAGGAAGGAATGTTGTTCGACAAGATTGGATCATCTCCAGCATTCAATGTCAAGCATCTACCATCATTGCAGGACACTCTGTAATGTCCCCATTCTCAAAGTGACATTTCGATGACTTGATTCTAGCCCATCCAACATTCCCGTGGGTTAGATGGCATGATAAGGGAATGATTTTTGGCCATGAGAAACAAATTTTAGTAAAGATGTGTTTAGAGAATTAAGAGGGAATTATCCTTAACCAAGCAAAGCATAATGTTGATCTTATTTTATTATTATCACATGGTCTACTTGTAAATCAAAGCAAGCAAGGAGGTCTACTTGCAAGTCAAAGCAAGCAAGAAGGTCTACTTGCAACCAATATTTAATATTTTAAGAATAAAATCAGATCTCTTCCTAGGGCGGCTCATGGAAGCTTCCAAACTGAAATAATATAATATTCAAGGCAATCAAATCTTTTCTAGGGCGGTTCAAGGAGCCTTAGTAAAGAAGTTATTGAATATTTTATTTGAGCAAATTTGATCCTCTTGAAGGACTTGGGCTGGGTGCCTTAGCCATGAAGTAAGTGAATATTTTATTGAAACATATCTAATTCTCTTCTTAGGGCGGTTTTGCCTTGAGGCCTTATTTAAGAAGGCTTGGAAGGTTGAAAGAGCATGTTTTTTGTGTTGCTATTTTGTTTAGACAATTTGAAGAGAGGTGTCTCTTGACTAAAAGTAGTTTTCAGTCGATTCAAGGTGGTGCTCCCTTGAATGCAGTGGTATGGTGATGGCCCCATTCCACCATGTGAGATGAACTCAAACAAAATTCATCATTGAGCTTAACCAGATTGCTTTAGTGCAGTTCCAGTTGTAGATTGTGATTTTGTTTTGTGGCACTTGCTAGAAGAAGGGTTTTCAAGAAGTTCGCTTGGCAAAGAAGGTCATTTTTGGGCGATTTCCAGCTTCAAGTATAATCAGACTTTTGTTGCAGCAATCCTCAAATTGATTTCATCATCCTATGTAAGGAGTTTTTGGCATCTACAACCTCCAGTGGGCTGCCACAGACGTTTTTCAGTCATTTCCAACTGGGCACATCAACCCACTTCACTTAGCCTCATCTTCCATTCATACGGCTAGGGTTTGGTCTTGTGCTTTCGCACCATTGGATGTAATTGAAGGTCTGAAACTCAAATCAGATCTAACTGACTGTACTTTCCAGCCCCTCAGTTTTCAAATTGAATAAAAAAGATAAGCTATCGTTGTTGGGTATGATCATCTTCGTTTGTGTTCATCTTTGTTGATTGCCTAAAATATATGTTCAAGTTCTTTTCTTGCTGTTTATGCTTGGAAACTTTCAAACTACATGTTATAAGAAACCCTTGTTGTAAACAAAGTTAAGAGTTTAAGTGCAGCGAAGGGAAAAAAGACAGATTAAACCTTGTAAGGGTTCTTACACACTCTACATTGAGGGGGTTGCATGGTCTCGCTTCTTCTCTCTTATGGGGGGGTCTTTTTCCTCGCATGGGATTTTGTCCTTCTCATTCTTCAATGAGATCATTTTGTTTTCATCTCTCTTTTGAGGAGTTTTGTCCCACGGAGTTTTCTCCTTTTCTCCGTTTGTGAGAGATTGCATTTGTACATGGGTACCTAGCATGGCCTAGTAGTCGAGACCCATCTTTGCATCATTTGCATTGGTTTGTTCCTCCTTAAGTTGCATTTAAGGGGGTGTTGATGTGAATTAGATATTTTACCCAACTGGTCCATTAGTAGGTCCTATTCACATGTTAAGTTTACTTAGGTCCTATGAATCTTTCTAAAAGTCTTAGTTGTCATTTAGATCTTATCTTATCTTATGGCATTTAATTCTTGAATCCTAGGTCATTTAATATTTTTTGAGTTAGGTGTCTCATGACATAGGATTAAGACACTTTTCATGATCCTATCCAATCCTGTGTCTCACCTTGGCTATATAACCAAGGAGTTCTCATTTCTAAAACATTCCATGGCAATCCATTGCATTGCATATTGATCACATTTGATCTAATCTTATTTTGCATACATAATTGCAAATTTATGCTCTTGCTTTTCTCTCTTGTAGAAGATTATTTTTGGTTTTGCAAGTGATCTTGGGAGCTTGAGTCCTTGAGTAACAAATAAAATAATTTATTTTTTTAATCCTTGCTCAAAAATAGAACACAGAAAATAATAACCACTGCAAATAGCCATCGCTAAAAAATAGCAAACTACCATAAGAGTGGCCTCCATGATTCTAAAACATTTTCCACATTACAACCTTGACAAATTCTTTGATGCAAAGCATCATATGGAAAACAGAGTCAATGGAATAGGATTGAGATTTTAATGCTTTAAGTCTGATTTTTGCTTTCATGGCTGACTAGCTTAGGTAGGCATTACTTTTATGTGAATTCAACCATGTATGAGTGATGCCACCTTTTTAGAATGAATTCCTGGCCAACTTGTTTGATGGGCATGCTTTAGAGGGTATTCCACCAAGTTTGAGTGTTGATGGCACATTTTTTGAGTGTCCTAGCAATCTTCTGATGTGGGGTGGAAATCTGAACTGGTTCTACCATATCCAAAGTGGGGCAGACAATTCATGTGGCTACACCACCTTTATGAATGTTCAATAGAATTTTGAATTGTCTTCGCCACCCTTCAAAATGCCAAGCAAAACTTCCATGCCTAAGCCCATATTTATGAGGTGGCAGAAATTAGAGCTGGTCGCACCATTATCATGAAGAAAGCCAAATTTTCAAGTGGCTCAACCAAGCCTAGCACACTCCCAAAGGGAAATCACCAAATTTCTGACTAGGTCACGAATCTTCAATGGCTACAACTTTTCCAAATACTTAGCAAAAATTTCAAGCAATTGCACCATACAAAATGTGCACCTCAATGGGAATCTCACATGACTTTGCCCTAGTAGAATGTTGTATTACTTTAGCCATGTTTCAAGGTAGGGTGGAATTCTTCAAGGACCCTACAACTTTTGTTTTGAAGGAAAGCTTGACAATTTTTAGAATGCATGTCTAATTTCATATCTAGACACTTTATTTGACATTAAACAGCAATATTAGTTTTTCTCTCTACATTTACAACTAGCACTTCGAATTTTTGCACTCAAGTTTTGCCATGTTTTTCCCATATTAAACCCAAGTAATTGAATTTCATTTACATTTTTAGCACACCATGTCAATGTCATGGAAATGGAATGTTACTATGATCAATTGTGCATTCCTAAAGGATCAATGAGAGTGAATTAGATTAAGGATTTGCATAGAGGCAGAATGGGCAGTCAGTTTGGATGTAATAAAACACAAGCACTCTTAGAAGAAGAGAATTTTGGCCCAGAATACATGAAGATATTAAGAGACAAATGGAGAAATTCAATGTTTGTTTGTTAGACAAAGAAACACATGGATCTTGGGAAGAACTAACTATCAATTTTGTTCTTGAATTTTCCAAGGACACAAAGAGGTAATTATTCTATATTTTTTATTTTTTATTTTTGGTAGTTGAAAATTTTTCAAAAATGGCACATTTAATTCTCTAAAAGAAAACTAGTGATGCTATTACATGCATAGTGAAATTAGTCTGTAAGGAAGTTGTTAAATTGCAAGATTTTTCAAGGAGCATATCCTTAGACAAATATATTATATAATAGATTTTGGGATCATTTTTGGAAACAAAGTTGCAATCTGTCATGTCCCCTTTTTAGAATTAAAAGAATTAATTGAGAACTCCCAGTCTATTCTTTATTTTCCATAGGCTAAGGGAAATAATTTTATAATAATAGTTTAAGTTGAGCCCAGTCACTTTATTTCCAAAAGGGCAACTTAAATATTATTATTAATTTAATAGAGTGATCATCTAAATGAAACATTATAGAGTCTATGTTATATTTTATTTTAAAAAGTGTTTTTAAACGCTTTGGGGGGGAAAAGAAAAAGTGTTTTAAACACTTTGGAGAAAAAGAAAAAAAAATTTAGGAGGGGTGAATTGGTCATTTAGATCATCATCAATTGTCATTTTGTTGTTCATTCCATTTTGGAGATTGAAGCATTCAAGTTCAAAAATCCTTGATGTAGGACATCCTGAGGAGGAAAACACTTTTGATTTCCATTATTGGATTTGGAGATGCAAACCCTCCTGTCCATAATAAGTGATTCCATGCAAGGATCACGTTTGTGCTGATTGAGTATTTTCAAGCAAATCTAATCAATATTGTCCAACTGCTGATCCTGAAGGAAATTGAGAATCATTTGCTACTGTACAAGATCAAATCTGCTGGTTTCTAGTCATTTTTATTGCTGATTGTGAAGTGTTTGTTGCTGCTATACCCTGCCACACCATTTGTGGGGGTAATGCATGCTATGTAGCTGTTGCGCAGCCCCTTTCCTAGCTGAGCCAAGGTCAGATCTGCCCTCAAAAACATTTCTAGCAGCTACATTCACTGCCATTCATCTTCCTTGGTCGCCATACCACATAGGAGCCTACCGTACCCTTGGTTGCAATCCATAACAGCATTATGACAGCTGCATCAGCCCTACACCAAGCACAATTAATATTGCTAAGGATCTGTACAGTTGTACCATGAAGTTCATTAATTATCAAATCTGTTGTTCATGATTAATTGTGTGGTGTATATAAGGGTTTCATGTTTAAATCAGTTGTTAGTATATCAGATCTGCTATCATATTTATCATATTTTCATCATATAAGGGTTTCCAAGTTTATGTCAGCCATCAATATTCAGATCTGCTATCATAATTGAATATTTTTGGCATTTGAGGATTTCCAAATTCACATCAGCATTGTGGATTGTTGGATCTGTTGTTTCAACAATGACACTTTGATAAATGAGGGTTTCCTAAACTATTGCTGCTAATTCTACTGCCGATCAGCATCTTAATTATTGGAGTTTGGCATCTACATTTCTATTTTACATCTATTTCAGCTTGCATTCATTAGGAAAAATGAATATTTCCAAAGGTTTCTGATAGGGGGACATTACACAATCTAATTCAGCACAATGTCCACATCCACAAACACATAGGCAAACAGGCATACTAAACAGAAGGTTCGCAGATATTTGATTAGAAACGAACGAAGACAATGGAATTTGACATTGACTTAAGAAGAATTTTCTTATGACAATTCAGTTAACAGGCCTGCAGGAAAGATGCTATTCAAGATCGCAAACTGAAGGTCCCCAAAAGGAGTGATTGACTTGATAAACATGCTAACAAATAAAATAGTGTGGCTGTAAATAGCTTTGAAAAATGCATGCAGGAATTGCATACGAAGATGAAAGAGAGATTGCAACAGAGTAGCGAGAAATGTAATAAGGGCGATGGAGCAAAGAGATAAAAGCTATTTTCTGAAGGAGAAGTAATGTCGGTGCATCTGAGGAAGCATAGGTTTCCAGAAAACTTATAACAAGTTTTAGTACAAGTAAATTGGCCCTTTGAAGATATTGAGAAAATTTTCCAACAATGCCTAGGAGATAATGCTGCCAGAAGGTTTCGAGTCTAGACATTTCGACCATTTTCAATATCTCAGACTTACATCCTTATAGGAAAATCGTGAAGTTGAAACTGATGAGGAACAACTCATAGATTCGAGAAGTCAGATTCTGAAGGAGAACAAGAAAAGGTTGATGTAGTCTCGGATGGAGAATTGGTGAGAAAATAAGGTGCCAGGACATGAGGAATTTTTGGTCCGTTCGAAAGCGAAAGGGCAACAAGAAGAGTCGTGGACCCAGTAAATTAACTTGGGCGGATATGCTTTCTTGGGTGGAATTCACGACAACAATACCATGAAAATTCAAGCTTCCCCAATCCATAATGTTTAAAAAGAAATTTCCTGGAAAGATCCCACAATATATTGAAAAAGAAAATTGAAGGTTAAAAGCACTCGTTCGAAACATCAACCCCTTAAATTTGTATGTGTGTGTATGTATTTTTTTTTTTAAAACCTGTCGTTTAACATAGAGAAACATTCAAAGTGAACCAAAAACACCATTCCAATTTTCAAAATTGGGAAAAAAAGGAACATTAAAAAACTTTACCTCCTTAACCCTCTCATGGCTGGAAAGAAACAATTCTGGTGCTTCCACAGAATTTGTAATGTGTTCAAAATTAGTTTGAATTGGCAGTGCTTGTTCCCACGAACAAATGCCGTAAATGTGAAAAACTGTGAAGACTACAATGACGACGATCGCTGCCGTTAAAGACACACTAAATTCGCCCTGTGAAGGCACCAGAATTTCAGCAGCCGTTTGCATTCCCTCCATTGTATTTATTGGTTTTCTTGTTTGATCTGCATCATGTTCATTGTTGAAGAGAAGGTTTGAATGTTGGTTCAGAAAAGTATGGCGAAGTTAAAGTACGCAAGATGTTCTATCCTGGGGTTGCGTGAGCGTACTCCTTTTAGAGACGTCGCGATTCGAACCTCGGTTGGTCCTCACACAGTCGACAACGTTTTATGTTTGGAAAAAATTCGAACAGTGGTGTCTTCAAGTCTTTATTATTTCAAGTTCAAGTTCAAGTTAAATATTTTCTATTGGTTCCTCCGCTGGTAGGGAGCAGGAATTTTTTACTTTCTAATAAATTAATCTAAATTTAAAATATATATATAAGTTATTTTATTGATTAATTTATATGAATAGTTTTAAAGTCTAAAAAATGATATAATATATTCATTTTTTAATAGGCAACAAATGTATGGTAAAAGTAAGATGTACAATTGTATATAGGTTCCTCTTCTTTTATTTACTATCTTAAACAATCGTAGTTCAAAAATAATGATGCAATATATTACTTCCTTAATGTCAAAGTTAGCATGTGTATCGTTATGATGATATGAAATTATAATCGAGTGGCATTCATTTAATTTACATCCAACAAATTCTATTATGTCAAAATGTGTAAGGTGTGGATCCATTCATAAGACCAAATTATTAAAACATTTATGATATGGATTCATTCATTTAAACACTCTCTTTCATCTCTTCTACTAGCTTATAGATCAGAAACTCTAAATAATTTGACATAGAAAGAGATGGAGAGCAAGATATATTATGAGAAATCAAGTAATTTAGAGATAGAAGAGGAGAGAAAACTAGAGGAAAAAGGGGAGAAAATATTAGAGGAAGGAGATGTCATGGAAGCCTCACAACACAGGAGAGTAGGTTGTAGATCATTGAATGTTAAAAATTCAAAAATTGTCCAACAAATAAAAAAATTATTACAATATGATGAATGAGAAAATAGCATAAGGCTTCTAGTCATCGATGGAAAAGCACAACTCGGTTTTCATTGTAACACATTTTTATATATGTTTGTGCTACTTCCCCTAGTTGTGGCAATCTTTATTTAAGAACAAATCGAGACTTTCCAACCTTGTTAGTGCTCATGAATCCCATGTCCATTATCGATTAGGTATGTTGTACTCATGGTGCATTTGACAACAATCTCAATTATAGGGATATGTGTCGATACTACAAGTAGTTTTGGAGCAATTATCAGCTAGCGTGTAGGATTGCACCTTGTCTTTGAATTTCAATCATATCCAACTATTCATCTTTCTTTGAGGAAATTTAAAAAATTTCCTTTCTTATATTCTTGCAAATCCTATTTATCATCTCTTGTATGCTAAATGAATGTTGAGAATTTTCATAGTTTTGTATGTCTTTAGAATTGTGGCCAAAATTATAAAATTAAATTAAAATTGGGCTACTAGACTCACCGTCTCAATGTATTTTTAACAATGCTTCTTTCTATTTATCCTTTTGAAATAATCCCACATTTAGGTTCAAAACTTAGAAAGTAAGGAAATCCTCAAAATCGTCAACATCTAAATTGCATGTAATCCAAGATACATTTATAATATCCAGTAACACTTTGGCATGAGATCCATAGTGCCTATAATGTTTTAAGCCTTGAGCCATGACCTTCAAAAAATCTTTGAATAGATGTTTGAAGAGGACCATAAAAATTAATCCAAAATATGAGATAAAAGAGTAAATGAGAAGATGTTTTGCTTCCTAAAGTTGATTAGTTTTTCACTTAGAATCCTTAATAGAATTTTTTTAGTTGCGGATTTTGTTAGCAAGTGTTATGACTATGTTTTTCTTTCATTTAGGTTTGTAATGTAATCAGTTTAATGAAATGGCCTAATTTGAATTTTTTTAATTGAATTATTCTAAAATTAAGAATGAACGATAAAAGCATGTCTAATGAAGAATTACAAAATGCATGTACATTGTCCCATAACATAGTCATTTGAGCCTCTTTGGGAAAGTGTTATACCCGATTCATGGAAGTATGTGTATCAAAAATTCTTCCTAATGGCATGACCGTATATTAAAAAATATTAGGTTCATCTTAACATGAATGTAAGGTAAATGTGAAAGGTTGCACAATTGACAAGATAGTTACTACTTGTATTAGAATTGAGTGTTAAGTTCACAAACCCATACTCTATGATGTGAGCAAAAGCAAGCATGCTACCATAAAGAGAAGAATAGTATGCCAATGGGATATCCACTCAAAACAAGGTAGATGAGCATACCAGGGATACTAAGCAATAAATGTATAATTGTAAGTGAATGATCATACAATCTAATCTTTAAAATGGGAAATTAAATAGGTATAATTGTTTGGAATCCAATTCCATATGGAATTTTATATAAATGAAGTAAAAAGTAAATTTATAGTAAGAGTTGAAAGGGTAATTGTAGTATTAGGTTTGGTTGACAAAATAATATACATTTAAAACTTGGATCTACGAGAAATCAATAGAGAAGACATGGTCAAATTTTAACTTCCCATAGTTTCAACTCTACTATATTATCCAATCTAGTGTATCCATTCCCTTGCTTTGTAGGATGTTGTGGTTGCATTGTAGATATGTGGTTTTCATTGATGTCAACACTATTAGCATTAATGTCTTTAAGACTGTATATGTCGAGGATATTGAGAAAATTGTAATAAAATATGTTATAGGTTGTCTGTGAAGCAGTGAAGATCAGTATGGAGGAAAGTTCAGTATGTTGATAACTAGATGTTATGGATTAAAGGGATTTTTTCTCAAGCCTATCTAGTTTCTACTCTGAAAGTTTCAGAGGTGCACATGAAGATTTGAGGAAGTTATAAGTTTCTATGTTCTGACAGCTATTTTGTTACTGCAAATGGTGTTCATGGAAGAAGATAATGTGATTCTGATAATCTGAGTTGTTGCATATGTTATTGAAGTGTTCGTGGACGTTTCTAGATCATAATTTATCTATGTTTCACATCTGCATTGATCACTGTGCTCGCGATCCAAGATTTTCTCTTGTGTGTTCATGTTTTTCATGTTTGTGGCGTGTGTTGTGGATCTTCAAGGAAGAATCTTTGAATGTATTTTGTGTTCGAGGACATTGTTTTGGGTCTCTACTATGTTGTGGCCGACCTTGGTTGATGCACATTGATAATCTATTGTTTTGGGCCGACAGTTTGCATTCATTTTATTATTGTGTTGAAGCCGACATAAAGCAATATAATTTCTTGTTGCGGATATATAAAAGCGATAGTTTATCTCATTTGAGATAGGTATGAAGCGAAGTGTGTGAGTGCTATGTGCGAAAAAGGTTCAGATCATTCGAAGGAAGAGCAGAGTGTGAAGAAGAGTGAAAGAAAGTGAAGAAGTGTTCATGTGCTTAACCAGAACTGTACTCAGGCATTAGCAGATGCTACTTTCTCAATTCAAATTCTTCAGATGGTTTTAATCTGAATATTTTATGTAAGATAGCAAGTCTTCCTTTGAGCAATGAGCTCTAGGCAGTGTGCCTGAATGCATGTGCATTCCTCTTATATTCTTCTTATACTTTTAACAGGGTATAACTCGTGGATCAACCTCCACCGTGGTTTTTCCTCTAACAGGGTTTCCACACAAAAATCTTGGTGTTATGTGTGTTTCTGATGTGTTGTTGATTCATGCTTTCACTGTTATTAATCAGATCAAAGATTAAAGGTTAATAAGTTTAATAAGTTTGAAATTTTGTGACAACTGATTCACCCCCCCCCCTCTCAGTTGTCCGCCCTTGTGTTGCCAACATGTTTTATGAAAAATAAAAACACTTTCCAAGGCCTATAAAGAGTCTATAAATATAGCATTACACCAATCATCACCTACATGGCCCATACAAGACAACAATACACCCAACTAAAATATTCAACAACACATTTTCGAGCTTTTGTGATGTTTTATTTAAAATAGAATTAAAACATTGTGCATCTATGTATTTCTTAAGTAGAGCAACTAAATAGTTTGTTAAGCTTACTAAAAAATTTAATACACCCTTAATGATATTACGGTAAAAATCTTAAGTATTTGATTATATTTTTGTTAAGAAAAGGTGTGTTGTCCACCTTGCATAATGTTACAAAGTGATATTTATTTATTTATTATGTGTTGCACCTAGGGGATCTAGGGATACGTGTATCACATGGGTCTAGTATTCTTGGGGCCACTCTGTGTGTTGTATGTAACATTAAATTAAATATTTAATGTGGGGTTGCACATGGGAATAATGTTTAATATTGGGAAAACTTACTATTAATATTAAATGAGGGGTTAATGGTTTTGTAACTTCATGGTATTAGTCACATGGTTTTGTGTAATACCACTTGGTGGTTTTATATGAGCTTGCTTCTATAAAAGCAAACACGATAGTTGTCTAAGGTTGGATTTTTGGCTACTTGGCAAGTTAGCTCTTGTTACCATTTGTGAGGGTTGAAGCATGGAATAGGATGTGTGGTTACATGCTTGTTCACATGGAGTACTTGTAGAGGGCTTGAGTTTCAAAGGTGTTTGCACAAAACTCTAAAGATGTATTGTAATGATTATTGTTGAATAATGCATGAGTGATGGATGCTTTTGGAGGCTGGGTTTTTTCCCCTTGAGGGTTTTCCCAGGATATATTTTGTGTCATCTTCGATGGTATGTTATCTATTCTTTTGCATATTTATTTTGAATACTTGTTTGCATAGATTTATCTATTTAGGTTATATGAAAATTATCTTTGGTGGATGCATATTTCCTTTCATTTGGTATCTGAGTCATGGTTGTGGTCTGTATAACCCTTGTTGGAGTAGATATTATGTATAGTTGAATCCAAGACTTGCATGGAAAAAATGAAGACATTGCAAGATATGAAAATTTTATGTAGGTGTTTTTTTGTAAATTTGGGATTTGGGGTTGCAAATTTGTGGTTATTTTTTTCAGATTTGGGTTTATGAATCTTTGTTAGAAAAAGGGTTTTAATGGATGTTCACCATGAGGGTTTTGTAGGGGAAATATTGCAAATGACCCCTTGGGACAAAACTGACCTCGACATTGGATCTAGGAGGCCTTAGAGATGAAGATTGACATAAAATTCAACTTAATTTGGTTAAAAAAATAATGCAAATAAAATAATTGCCCCCTGCCCTAGTTGTACGACATCTGCAAAAGGCATCAAAATAAAAAATTTAAAAAATCTACCATCTATAAATATTAAAATTCTTGCAAAATATTTTTTTTAAACCTTATTTGAATTAAATTAAAACTACTATATATATTTGGGGGGCAGGGGGATCTAAAGACCCCCCCGTACTCACAGGTATTGGCACTGGCAATCTGTCACTGCTAACAACTGCTAGTGTCGACTGGTTGGTCATCAGTCAACAAGGTTGGGCTGATGGGGCTTTAAGCCCCCCAACTTTCAACCTCTGATCCAACAGGGCCAAGCACCAACAAATATTAAATAAATCCACCCATATTAATTTTTAAATCGTTGACATTCAAATTTAAAAGCCTATCTATGAAATTTAAAATATAAAAACTTAACTAGAGTTTATGATAAATTGGGTCCACCCTATAGTCGGTGTTGCTACCACTGGCGGGCCACCTAAGGGGCACCACCAACTCAGCCTATAGGCCTAATTGGACAACTTTTTTCTAGGGGGCATAAATTTTGCCTAGGGTGTCTATTTTTCAACTTCTTATACTTGTTGGAAAGATGGTTTTGTGCCCTACATTGCAGTATCAATGGTTTTCTATATTTTTTTGTTTTGATAGTGAAATGATTGTTGGAATTCAAATGTTCCTTTTGGGCTTCGAGAGGTCATAAATTGTGCATACAGAGTTGGATTTTGGACTTCTTATAGGCGACGAAAAGCTTGTTCAGAGAACTACACAATGGATCAAGTTTGGAGATGTTTTGGCATGATTTATTTGTTGTTTTATCTATTTGAGTTGTTTATGGGTTCTTTTAAATATGGTAATTTTGTGAGCTTACGACTATTTGGATCTTGGTGATTTGATGTTGGAGTCATTATATACTCACATGTACATCTCTGATTACTCTCGTTTGACATGGTTATTAGTATATTGTTGGATTTGTATGTTGTATTATTGCATCTACAAGTTGTGCAATGTTTTAGGTTGTTTATGCTTACAAGTTGTATTTATGACTTGGATGTGGGTTGTTTATGCCCATAGATGCTTCAAAAATCTCCCATTTGTCATTGATGACAAACAATAAAATGTTGGACCACCAAACTAGTCGGTTGCACACAAACACAAATCTCCTCCTTTGAATGATTTATTTGTTGTAGCATTTTCTTCACTTTCTCCCCCTATCAAAGATATAACATTCTAAGATCATTATTCTTTATGATCAATTTAGTATTCTAAGCTCAACATTTTAAGTTCACTCTTTGCTCCTTTGACATCAATGGCAAAGGGTCAACATTCTCCCGCTACAAGGCGGCACCACTTTTCACACTAATGCTGACATCTACATATGCATCCTTCTCCTCCTACCATTTAAAAACTTGTTTCTCGGATAGACTCCCCTTGAGTCTATGCATCATTGTCTTTCAAAATACTTCACAAGCCCACTAATCCTTCTTGCAGCAAGGAGACCAAGCTCCCCTCACCTTATGCTTCCTCTTGATTCAAGAGGAGGGAGCAACAACTCCCAACTTCTACCAAAGAAACTCAAATGTCTCCTTAGGAATTGGCTTTGTGAATATATCTGCAACTTGCTCTTTTATATCGGCATATTCCATTTTTACTTCCTTCTTTGCAACCTTCTCCCTCAAGAAATGTACTTGATTGCAACGTCTTTTGTTCTTGAGTGCATCACTGAAATATTTGAAATATTTTTTGCACTGGTGTTATCACAAAGAACAATGATAGGGTCTTCAAACTCAATTTCCAATTCCTTCAAATTATGCTTCATCTAAATCACTTGAGTGCAACTTGATGTTGCAACAATGTATTATGCTTCTATTGTAGATAGAGAAATTGATTCTTGTTTCTTACTCAAGTAGGACACCAAAATGTCACCAAGGAAGAATGCACCACCACTTGTGCTCTTTCAATCATCATCGCATCCTACCCAATCTACATCTATGTATGCAGTTAGAGTGAAATTTTTACTCTTTAGATGCCATAGTCCAAAATTTTCAATAGCCTTAAAATACTTGAATATCCTCTTTACTGCTTTAACATGGGTCTCTTTAGGTGCTACCTAAAATATGACAACCATTCCAACGACCTGCATAATGTTTGATCTAGATGTTTTCATATACAACAAACTGCCAATCATGGACCTATACAAAGTCTGATATGTTGAAACAGATTCATCATCTTTACTTCACTTGCATTCGATAACCATAGGTGTTGCAATCGGATTGTCATATTCCATCTAGAACTCACTTAACATTTCTTTGATATACTTGTGTTGTGAAATGAAAATTCCTTTGTTTGATTATACAATCTACAATCCAAGAAATAAATAAAGTTCTCCTAACATGGACATCTCAAACTAATTCTACATTGCCTTCTGAAATTCCTTGCACATATTATCACTACTACCACCAAAAATGATATCATCCACATAAACCACAACTATCAGCAATTGTTCTCCTTTTGTTTTATTTATAGATTATTATTTGCACTCCCTCTCTGGAATCTTTGCTACTACAAGTGTCCATCCAACCTTGAATACCAAGCTCTAGGAGCTTGCTTGAGTCCATACAAAGCCTTCTTCAATATGCAAATATAATTAGGGTTGTTAGAACATTGAAATCCTTTCTATTGTTCAATATAAACCTCTTCTTCAACCTATCCATTTAAGAATGTTGACTTCATCTCCATTTGGTATACATTGAAGTTCTTAAATGCTGAAAGAGCTAAAAACATTTTGATTGCCTCCAGTCTTGTCATCAGAGAAAATGTATCTTCAAAGTCTATGCCTTCAACTTGAGCATACCCTTTCAACACAATTCTTGCCTTTTTCTAGATCACTTCACCTTCTTCATTTAGCTTGTTTCTAAACACCCATTTGGTTCCAATCACACTTTTTCCTTTAGGTCTTGGGACAAGTTCCCAAGTTTCATTCTTCATGATCTAATTCAATTCTTCTTCCATAGCTCATATCCAACCTTTCTTGTTGCTTGCTTCTTTGTATGATTTAGGCTCTATATTTGACAGTAATACAAAGTGTACTTGATCACTTGAATTATCAAGTATCTTTTGGGTTTGAGCCCCAATGTCTTTGTCACCTATGATCTAATATGCAGAGTGATTTTTCTAAACATACTTTGTTGTAGTATTTAAAACAACTTCTTATGAATATTTAATGTTGTTGTGAATTGGTTCTTCACCGTCTTCTACTTCTAGAATACTAGTAGATTAAATAGTCTCATCAACTCTAACATTTTCACTTTCAACTATCCTCCTCAATCTTTTGTTATAGCATTTGTGGGCTTTACTTCTTAAAGAATAACCAAGGAAAATACCTTCATTTGATTTGTAATCAAACTTACCCAAATTTTATTCATCTCTCTTGATGTAGCACTTGCTTCCAAATATTCTAAGGTGTCTTACTAATGTCGGTCTTCCTCTCCATAGCTCATATGGTGTCTTCTTAGTCTTACACCTAATTTGGACTATGTTCAAAATGTATACAACAATCTATGTAGCTTCTCTCTAGTACATATTTGATAGACTTGTTTGACATAGCATGGTTCTTTCCATCTTCTATACAGTATAGTTCTTTCTTGTGGAGTTTTAGAGGCTGAAAACTACCTCTAGATCTCATGTTGTCCACAAAATCTATCATTCTTTTTAACAATGAATTCTCCACCTCTATCGGATCTCAAAACCTTGATTGTCCTTTCGGTTTCATTTTCTACTAGTGCCTTGAATGCCTTAAACTACTCAAATGCTTCTAACTTTTCTTTCAAAAATGTTGTCCAAGACATCCTAGTTTAATCATCAATGAGTATTGTGAAATACATGTCTCCTTGTGGAATTTTAGTTCTCATGTGTCCACACAGATCTATATGAACCAAATCTAATGGTTTTGATCCAGAATACTCCTTAACGGGATATTTTCTTCTTGACTGCTTCCCTTCATGGCACGACTTGCAATGGATTGATTGAGGCTTCTTAATCTTTGGCATTGAAATGTTTGGGAAGAAAGGGGTAAACCCTAATTCCATTAGTGTAAGGAGATTCATGGTTTAAAGTCCCTCTTCCCAAGCATTTCATTAAGAAGCACTAACCACAAATCTAAGAGATTGATTTTCAACCTCAAAGGTGAGTCAATCAGACCTGGGTTGGTGATTCTTTAATGAAAAATGATTAGGAATGATTTGAAATAATGCAACTAAAGGAACTATATGACCTAGTATACAAATTGTAGATTCCTGAAGATGTTCAGATTGTAACAACACTTTACAAGAAAATATGGGAGATGTCTGATGGTATGTACCTATCACCAAAATTTGATTCAAATGTGTGTAGAGGGACTGGTTCGCCCTGGGAAAATGGGTCTTTGATAGGGCTTTTGAAAACACTTTTTACAGTCCTCTAACATTGGATCTGAGATGCTGATTTCCAAATAGAAACTTTTCAGAATGACAAAAATAAATTTTTCAACTTAGTTTCTATGTCTTGGAAATAATGATGATAATAAATGCAACAATGCAAAATTTCTCTTCAAGATCTCTTTAATCCTTCTTCAATCTATAATCTGCACATACATAAAAAGGGAAAAAAAAATTGTATAGGGGTTTGCCTTGGTCAAACCCCAGTTTGGTAATTAAACCTTGCAACTCACCTGAATGAACACTTGTTGCAACTAACCACCCTTCAATGGCTCCCTTGAAGGATTGAAATCATACACATCTCTTTGAAGGAATTGGATCTTGCTTTCTTGATTTGCTTGAATGTATGAAGACCTACAATGCTTTGTTAGCCTTCACATGACAACATGAACACACATAAACTTGGACATGATATTAGGATCTTGATTGTTGTTGTAAATGACCGATAATGTTTCTCTTGAATGCTCTTAACAATAATATTTGCTCTTGAAATTTGCCTTAATGCTAGATCATGTTGCTTGTTAGATTTCAAATGATAAAATGACTATGTATTTATAGGTGTTTATTTAATTTCCCAAAAATTAGATTCTAAAAGTTGACACTTACAATTTGAATTTGGATCATTAAAAGATCGCCAAAAATATATTTTAAAATGGGTCCTAACACATAAAGGGGACCCATTCGCCCCTGGGTGAATGGGTCCTGGCCTATATTCCCAAGACACACATATCCATAGTAATTTAAATATTAAATGCATTTATTTAATGTTGGTTCTTCTTTCAGAAAATGATAAAAAATAATGCTTTAAAATGCATAATTTGGCAAATTAGAAGCTTAATTGAGTCAAATAAATTAAGGGACCCAAACATAGTGTGAAATTGTAAAGGTATACAATTTCCTACACTACAGGAATATCCTAGACCAATCCTCTCAAACTAATCTTTACAATATATCATCAAAATTCATATATCCTAACCTTTTGTGCCAAATCCATCTTTCATCTTTCTACGCAATGAGACAACTCTATCCATTCAACTCACTGCAATGATGTCACTATTTATCTTGCTTCCTTCCGCAATTAGTTCACCAATACTTGCTTCCTTGATTTCACAACCTTCAACACTAAAAGATAGCTTGTAGCCTTTGTCACATATTTGATTGACACTTAACAAATTATTCTTTAAACCTTCAACATACAGAACATCATGTGTCTTTGGTTTTCCACCATCAAGACTTAAAGGACCCTTACCAAAAATTTTGGCAATTGAATTATTTCCAAGGGTCATTAAACCACCTTCAAATTTCTTGAAATTTGTGAACTTACTTTTATCTCCAGTCATGTTGCTAGAGCAACCATAGTCTATGATCCATGTATTCTTCTCCTTCTGAGCATGTAGTGCAATTTGGGCTATCATTAACTTTTCAAACTTCTTCTCTTCAAGAACCTTATTCTAAACCTTTTTTGATTCATGACTTCTACTCTCAATAGCTTTTCTTCCATTTTTAGATAGTGAAGGACACAAAATTGTTTATGTAGTTCCTTGCAATGTGTCCAAAGTTGTTGCATTAAAAAAAATGATATTAAAGTTGTATAAAGGTGAAAATGTATTATTGTTGACAAAACTATTTCTCATTACCAAAGCTTTCCTACAATCCACAGCCTTATTTCCAAAATTATTACAATTGAAACAATAACCAAAGAAAGGAAAATTTAACATGGTATTGTTTCCTTGTCTTTCATATCTTCTTCTCTTGTTTTGCACTTTAATGAAGCCATCATTGTGTGTCATGCTTTCATTACTTGTCATGGTTCTTTCAAACTTTGAAATTTTGGAGCATGTTACTTCCGAACTTGCCTTAGTAGTCTTCATAGTCTATTATGTCACCTTCTTTTGATTCGGTTTTGATATGCGGAACTCTCTGACTTTCCAAAATCTAATCTAGGGTTTCAATATTGTTACCAAACTTCATCTGCAATTGTTGGTTTGCTTTCTCAAGATATTTTCTAATTGTCACAATTTCTACTTCTAGATTTTCATAATTTTTATCTCTTGATAGCAACTTTTCTATTTGAACCTCTTCGACTCTTTTTTCTTCTTCAATTTGTCTCTTCAATTCAATAATAATCTTTTTTGCATTCTTCAATTCCTTAGATACCTTTTATTTAGCTCTCACTTCTTCAATAATTTTTTCCTTCAGTCTTTTGATTTCCTTTCCACCACACATCAATTCTACCGTGAGATCTACCTCTTCTTCATTATTTTTGGAACCCATTTATGTATCTCCTTCAACAGTCTCAAAATCCATGGACATTAACTTTTCTTTTTCATCTCCAAATAGATCTTCATCTTCTTCATCAATGGAGTAGTTTTCTTCCTCAAGGTGATCCCATAAAATTGGTTTACAATTCTATTGAGGAAGGAAAATTGCAAAAAACGCCCCCATAAAGAAAATTTTAGGTTTTGCGGGGTTCGAACGAAGGGGGAGTTCGAGCGAACCCAAAAGGGGTTCACTCAAACCCCCCTTCAAGTGAACCCTATTCAATGATGGGACCCACATTTTTCATGTTTTCCATAATGGAAACAAAGGAATTTTTTGAAAAAAGTGGGGTTTGCTCAAACCCCCCTTCGCTCGAAAGGTACTTTTTCCCCCTTCTCCCCCTCTTGCACCATTTTTTTGTAAAATTCAGCCCTTCGAAGCTCAGGTTGAGGATCAAAACGGAGGAGACTTCACATACCCAACTAGATGATGGTAGTCCTCGAAACGAGCTATCCAACAAATATAATTTTAATATGTTTTGGTTTTATTATATATATTTTTTAGTTTGATTAAACATAGGTTTTTCACCAAAAATCAAGCTCTTTGTTCTGCACATGTGGAAAAATCATAGATTATTAAAAAAAATGAAAAATATCAGTGCACTAGATATTGATGTCCCTGATCCAACAAAAAATAAATAAATTTTGATACATACAAAAAAAGTTATGTTTTAGCCAGTGAATCATGTATAAATTGTAACTGGTTTGACTTTGAAACTTAATTAAGAAAAAAATATTCAATGAAATTCTATGAAACCAATTCTATGCAGTAGATATCGTAGTTAAGAATCTAAATTTAAAAAAAATTATCCTTTATAGAGAAAAAGTTGTGTTGGCTAGTGACGTCACTCTTTAAAAATGGTGTTTACTATTTAAAAATAGTTTTTGAAGGAGATGGAAAAATAAATGCGATCTAATTCCAAAATTTTAAAAAAATATATATTTAGAATCTACAGACAAAATGTCACAAATCACTAGTTTGCATTATCTTCAAATTCGTCATGGTTTAGCCGCTATCCTGAAAGTGAAGATTCAGTTAAAAAAAATCAGTTCAATGTCCAGTTTGGCCAAAGATTGTAAACTAGTATTGTGGGATGACCCCTCATTAGTGTAGAAACTCTTACATTGTCTGAAATGACTTCTTTCCATTCTTTTACTCCACATTGTTAGTATTCTCATTGGAACACTTAGCCATAAAATTTCCTACTTCTCCACAATTGAAACAGTTGAAAGGTAATTTTCCTTTATACTTACCAAAGCCTCTTTGTAGCTTCTTAACAAAATTTGTTTTTTTTGGATCTGATCCAAAATCAGAATCTTGATCAACCTGCTACATAGATGCTTTGAAAGCAGCCTCTTTCCTTATAGAATCTTCAATTTCAAATCTCATCTCAAATGTAGTTAAAGTTCCATACAATTCAATCAATTTTAAAGCATTCAAATCTTTAGCTTCTTCAATAATAGAGATTTTAGGATCAAACCTTCTAGGGAGAGATCTAAGTACCTTCTTTACAACAATCTTTTCTTACAAACTTTCACCAAGACCTCAAATATGGTTGACAACTCTATCAATTCAGAGAATGAATGTAGTAATGTTCTCATCTTCTCTCACATTCAAGCCTTAAAACTAAGCTTTGTAAGTCTACATCTTTGCCTCTTTGACTTTGTCATCACCTTCATATATTGTCTCCAATTTATCCCATATGTCCTTTATTGTTCTGCACTACATCACTTTCACAAATTCAAAATTAGATAATCCACATAAGATAGCATTTATTGCCTTAGCATTGAGTTCACAAGCCCTCTTTCTGACCTAATCCCTAGGAGGGTTTTCATGAGGTTCATATCCTTTTACAAATGACATCCATATATCCATTCCTAAATCCATCAAATAAGACTCCATCCTAACCTTCCAAAATGCAAAATTGGATCCATCAAATATTGGTGTTTTGTTTCCTGAAAAACTTTCTTCTGCCATCCTAGACCTACCTTAAGTTGTTAGACTTCTTCAAAGGAACTTGGCTCTAATACCAATTTAAGGGCAGACAATCTATTGAGGGGGGTTAAATCAGTAGATCAAATCTATTTAAAACCCTTAACTCAAATGCACATATCACAAATCACACTTAACGAAATCAGAAATCCAATGATCAAGAAACAACATAAGCACACACATTTGTACACATGAACACTAGATATGCGTGGAAACCCAGGAAGGGAAAAACCACGGTGAGAAAAGTTGCTTGGATATATTGTCCAAATCCAGCCTCATAATGCAGAAATGTACAAGTGAATTTTACACATTGAAGTAGGAACCAACCTATTGGAGACATAAATCCCCTATTGTGTTTGTAGGCACCAACCCATTGGAGACACAAGTCTCCAACTGGAACAATACAATAGGTAAAACACCAATCCTACCAAAATATAATGATAAAGCTTGTGAATCTTCAAGGTGACTCAACATGTGCCAGAGTTACAATTAATGCTCTTCCTCATTGAATATGATCTTCTAATACATGCACACACACTAGAATGCAACTCTCCTTCACCTTCTCTTTAATTTGCACCAGCAACCAACTCTTCACTTCACACGTATGTAATTATAACTCATGCAACCAAATACGAATACATGTTGATGCATCTAAACATTTGAAATATATACATGACATTATTTTAACACTGTTCCATGTCGGTCAGGGATCCACAAATAGCAAAGACTACATGGGGTGGACCTAAATTCAAATTACATGTAACATGTAACACAATGGTCCAAAATTAAATTTTCTTGCTGTCGTGCACTACCACAGAGACCTTAACCAGGTCCTATCTTAACACCACAAGCGAGATTTAAATTTCGCACGCAACTAGCTATTACCACACATGCCTTGAACTTCTTCTGGTTGACAGATATACACAAAGAACCTTGTGTTACTTCAATCTTTTTGCATGCTAAACATATCCTCTGAAAAATTAGTAATCTGGTAATAGTAGTGTAGAAATACTCTCCTTCCAAACCACAAAGCAAAGATGCAATTTTGAAATAAATGTGGACCATAATTGTATTGCTAGAGAAATCTCTTTTCCCAAAAGATATCCTTGAACTAAAACATATTGATACAAACTTCTAGATCACCACAGACATGGAGAATAGATGCAAGTAAGATATTGCAAGCATATAATAGCAATTGATAATATATTTATTGATTTTGCATCATGACTATAAAATTAACAACATTGAATAGACTGAACTTTTGACATATAACACTTTAAGTCAAAGGGAATATAATGAAAATTTATGTAAAAACTCTTTCATCCTTGACAAACTTCTGACTACAAACTTTGACATCAATGACAACCGATGTTGAATAGTTACAATGTGACTTTAAGTAAGATATCCTCTAGAAAAATTGGTGGCATCCTTTAACCTATGAAATCAAAGGGATTTCATTTTATGATATCTAGTACCTCCGTGGGTTTTTTCCTCAGATCCACAAGCTCAAACATAAGTGCTCAAAATAATTTTTTAAGTGAATTTGGTTAAGTGTAGATGATGATCTAGATGAAATAATTTACTCATTGATATCCTTCATAAATAGAAAAATTTGACCACCAAGTACACATGTATCAGGCAAAGAGCCTCTCTTCACACCTTGTTTGTCCACACTCAATGGAGGGTCGTCAGGTTTTGTAAATTTATCCCTAGCTGACCTGGCGTCTCTAGTAGCAGGGTAGTATTCACCGTCGACAGGCAACCCTGTAACTTCTGCAATCCTCACTTCAGTGGCTATGATCTCCAACCCTTTTACCATGGCCTTTCCTTCAGACAATGTCTGGGCAAATTCAATGCAACGTCTTCATCAAAACCATTCAGCTTCAAGAAATAATCTATCCATCCATAATTTATGAACTTGGCCAGGCAAGGTGCATCATGTAGTAATACATCATGAACCATGCATTCATTTCGAATTAACCCACCTCCCATTGTTCAGTTATGTGCAATCAAACAATCGCTCTGCAAAGTTTTCCTTCTTGCAATCTTCGTCTAAAATCCAAATTTCTCCTTCCTACAACGTTGCCAAATTTCCAACGCCAACATCGTTTGAATTTTACCTTTTGGCTTAAGATTATGACAGGAGCAATAAAGGCAGTATGGAGTAATAAATGAAGGCTATGATCAAGGAAAATGGCGGTGGTTGATGTCATTTCACACATTCAAGCCGTCATCTCACTCATAATTCAAATCAACTCAATAACTTAAACTTTACTGACGTGAACCAGTACAGACAGACATGCATACATGGTATTCACACTTTTCCCCCCAACCTAAATTTGCACATGTGTCCTCACATGCAAGGTAGAATGACGATTTGACAGGGGCAGGGAATAATTACATGTTATGGCAAACGCCCATATTAATTTACAACAATTAGATGAATATACTAAAAGACAATTAAGATATAATAATTGATGCACACCTACCTGAATTTGTGGAAGATTTATTCCAAAGATTATGGAGAAAGTACCGGTCACTTTTCAAGAAATTAGTTGAGCAATTAATGAAAGTAGAGTGGAATGAAGCGAAATGATGGCAGTGCGATGGAAGAGATAGAAAGGTGTAATGGATGGGCGGATGGGTGAAGAAGTGGACCCCCACAAAAGTGGAAGTCTTTATTATGACAATTTACATATCTTAGTTAGCCAGAAGGAGGGACACTAGGTTCGCTTCCTTCAGCTACAGGAAGTTCAGGTACTACATGTTGAGTGAATTGTTGTAGGAACTCCTCCTTGGAAGTTAGCTTGTGATACAACCTGAGGCGATGACCGTTGACAAGCAGCCTAAATCTGATAGGGTCAATGGTAGTGAGCTGAACAACTCCATTGGGAAAAGCTTTAGCAACTTCATACGGTCTTCATACAGTCCTACCCACCTTTTCTACAATTTTCCTACATTGTCTTGATACCTTGAGTCATAGAGCAATGCCCAATCACCTAGCTGGAGTTTCTTATCCTTGATGAATTTTTCATGCCACCTTATTCTTTGATTCTACACTACCTCTGTGTGATGCAAGGCTACCTTCCTCCTCTCATCCAAAGCATTCAACTACATGATTTTTTCCCTTTGTGCCTCATAGATATCCATCCCCAAGTCTACTGTAGTCCTAAGAGTCTTATGCTCAAATTCAATGGGCATCATAGTTGTCTTTCCATATAGCATTTCAAATGGAGTGAATCATGTAGTTGTTTTCTAGGTAGTTTTGTAGGTCCAAACAGCTTCTGGTAGTCTGCTTGCTCAATCCTTTCTATGAATGGCCACCGTTTTGGTCAGAATGGCTTCAATTTCTCTGTTGGTCACCCCAACTTGGCCATTGGCCTGAGGGTGATAAGGAGTAGACCTCTTGTGCCTAATGTTATACTCATTGACCAGTGTTGTAACAAGGGTTGAAGTGAATTGAGCCCCTTGATCAATCACTATCTCTCTTGGAACCCCATACCATGTGAAAATTTCTTCATAAAGAAATTATTCAACCTTATTGTCTCTTGCATACTTCATGGCCTTAACTTCTACCCACTTGGTTACATAATCAGTGCATACCAAGATATAGGATTTACCATTTGATGGAGGATCAATGGGTCCTACAAAGTCCAATCCCCACTTATCAAATGGAGTGATTACTACTTGGGGATAAAGTGGCATCTCATCAAATTTGGTTGGCCAACCCATCCTCTGGCATCTATCACACTTCCTTGTATATCTCCCTGCATCCTTGTGGAGTGTGGGCCAATAATATCATGTGTTCAAAATTTTCATTGTTGTCCTCTTGGCTGCAAAATGCCCTCCACAAGGTTCATTGTGACATGCATACAAAATATCATATGTCTCATCTTCCCTCACACATCTCCTCATGACATGGTCTGGTCCAATGTAGAACAAACATCCAATAATCCATGAGAAAGGAAAATATTTTTCAATGAGCACCCTCCTCTCTTTTGGAGAGAAGTGAGGAGGAACTCTCCCTGTGACCAGATAATTAGCTATGTCAGCATACTAGGGTGTCTGCACACTGATGGAAAATAGATGCTCATCAGGGAAAGAGTCATCTACAACTTGATTGTCTTCTGATGTATTCATCCTTGAAAGGAAGTCTGCAACAACATTGGCCTTCCCTACTTTATCCACAATGGTTATGTCAAGCTCCTACATCAACAATAACCATCTTGCTAGCCTACTTGAGATCAAGGGTTTATTCATGAGGTATCTAATGGCTGCATGATCGGTGTGCACAAAGATCTAGTAGCGTGTTATGTAGTGCCTGAATTTGTTTAGGGCATAGATCACTGCAACATTTCTTTTTTCTGTCACTGTATAGTTGAATTTAGCTCCCTGCAAATTTTTGCTGACAAAATAAATAGCATTTTTAGTAGCTCCTTCTTTTTGCCCTAAGACTGCTCCTATAACATATTTTGATGCATCTGTATGGATGTGAAAAGTGTTGGTATAATAACTAACACCTCTAGAGTATAAGTTAGTACGGACATCTATGCACACTGCGTAATGAGTGTTCTTCAAATTAGGAGGGGAAGCTCCCTCTTTTGTTGATATGCGTGAAAAAAGTAAAGTATTCTAAATCCTATCTTTTTATCTCATTTGGAAGAGGCACAAGGTTAAGAAAACCTAGAAAGTTGCATCTAAAGATTTTTTGGTTTCATAGATCATTAACTACAACTAAACTAACTACTTTAAATCTATCCAGTTTCCTTAAGAAAATAGAGCATGAGGAAATGAAGCAGGAATGTGATTACACGATAACCTTCAGGTACAGACTCACAACATGAGGGCAAGATGGCACAACTATTTTCTTGGCTAGGAAGAAGTTTATTAAAATAGACAAACATACGATAAACCGAGTACAACTTCACAACATGAGGGCAAGGTGGCACAACTATTTGCTTGGCTGAATAAGTTTATTGACACACACATCACATGATAAGCTTTAGGTACAGATTCTCAACATGAAGGCAAGGCGACACAACTATTTTCTCAATCTAAATAGGCTTATTGGACACAAAACATAAGGTAAGTAATTGGGACAGTGTATTGCATAGACGAAACACACATACAACAACGATCAAACCAACAACCCCATTTAACTAAGATGAGCATTCACCATAATAACTACATGAAACCCAAGTGGCATAACAATTCATCATCATAACCAATACTCGTGAACACATACAAAATAACAATATTATAGGCAAGGTAGGCTCAACATATATTTCTATCACGTGCAAAATTTCTATTTACAAAGGCGAACCAATCTTGAAAATAGGCATGTTGCCAACATCGCAAAAATTCTCTATCACAAGCAAAATTTAATTACAAATGAGCAAAGAGCTCTTATTTATAGACATCAAAGGTGTAGGCAACCCTAAAATCACCTTGAGTCAACTATAGTCTTGCAATGCATGCAAGATTTTATTGCTAAACTCTAATAAAGCAAACTATACAGTTAACTAGAAAGCTACCATTAGTTAAATGAAACATCTAATCTAAATGGACAATGTGCAAGAATGCACGTTCTTATTGAAATGAAAACTAACTAATAACTCCAATTATACAAAGATGTTTCCAAGAAAGACATAGCGTGAAATGTGGAACAATGAGTTAACTCAGAAAGAAGCATCGAGTTTAACTCTTGTGTCTAATGTCTATCTTGGAAAAGGTGGGACGTCTTGAACTGAAGTTCATTGGCCGTGATCTCGAGCAAGTAACTCCTCCACGAGGTTAGTGATTGCATCACCATCTAGAGTTCGTCACATGTCTCAACTATCAATTCATTACTTGTCAGCAACTCAAGCAATCCTGGAAATCTTTGCACACTTAAACTGGCATTTCATTGACTAGTAACTCTGGTGGCTCTGTAATTGAAGTGATGGCCACTGTTTCTTCTGCAGCTTGATGCTTCTCACGTTTTTCACGCTTTTCTCTATGGAAGAGTGTTGCATGATGAAACCACGAGGTCTAACCGTGAACACTCTGGTTGTGAGAAATGTACATGAACTTGTTGCACGTGCAGACTTCCCATGGTATCAACCCTCTAAATTGACCTTGGAAGCCAATCAGATATACAAGGCATGAAACCATGTGGGCTTGAGTGACTATGCCTATCAACCCTCTAGATGTGCTTGATACAAATCGATGTCAGCTTTTTTGATAAAATCATGAATTAAGACCGATTTGGTCTTGAATTCAGTCTATGTGAACTGCATTATGAAAAACTCACCTGTTGACTGTAAACTCGATTATGTTCTAACAACTTTCTTTGGAAGCTTAAATGTCACCTGATGAAGCTAAAAATAGCCTGTTGGAGGGCAATTTTCACCAAAAAATCTGAAACGTGGGTTTTGTCCAGAAAATGTTTCTAAGACAACCCACAACGTCAAAAATGTGAAAAAGTGGCATTTAGCTTGACATGCAAAGGCTTTCCTGAAAAAAGCAACTGAGGGCAGCAGGGGCTGCGAGCGACAATTTTTCTATAAAAAATTGAGATATGGTTTTTCTCCAGAAGATGATTCCAAGACAACCCGCAATGTTAGATTTGAAAAATATCGACTTCTACTCCTCCATGCAAAGGAATTTTAGTTGAGAAAATCAAAGATTCGAGAATCGATGCTCTGGAGTAAATTTTCCTGAAAAATTCTAACACATGGGTATTGTAGAGGAAGTCGTGCACAACCAACCTAGATGATTGGATTTGTCAAAAGTCATTGAATCTCGGACAAGCGAAGAAAACCTAAGATGAGAATAGAACTTAAGATAGAAGATAGAAGTTTTAATGTTCTACCTTTCCCAAAATCGCCATCTTGTCTTGAAGTTTGCTGATGAATCTGGACTTGTACCTGCAAAAGAATACTTTTGATGTCTTCACAACTAACTGCTGAAGAAATTTGCTAATCTCAAGAAGAAATTCGCCTTCTGCTCAAGCTGTGTGAGAAATAATGGATGCCATGTTGAATAAAGAGAAAATCGTAGCATTATGGCGCCACTGCAAGCTTTAAACCCTTATTTAAAAAGAAATCTTCTGATTGGACCCCACTTAATCGAACTGCCACTAACTCAGAGTCCCAAATATTAAAATAATATTAAAATATTCAGTTAGCTCTCACATGCGAATTTGAGACTAAACATTAAAAGAGGCGCCAATAATTAATTATTGAAGAAAATTGCCATTTTAATGTTTTGCATGCAAAAACTGAATTAATTATCAATTTAATTAGCTAACAAAAATCCCAGCATCTGCATGCACTCAGCAAAATCCACTGATTCCAAAAAGTCCTCATTTGACCCCTTGGGCATCCATTTGCAAGAGTTATTAACTTTTTGACTCTCTTATTTTATAGTTGACTGAGAAGTTACAGTTGGCCATGTTTAGCTCTGATTTTCGGGAGACTGAATGAACTTGTGACTAATCTGAGATATCCACTGTGAAGCTTGCATAGCAAGGATGAAATTTCTGCTAGGAGCTATAACCACTAAAATCAATGTTTAACACCTCAAATTAAGCGCCTTTGATTAAATTGATGCAATGATTCCAGACTCAGCCATTTCCTCCATTTTGCCATTTGATGCTTCAAATTGCCATTACCGATGAATGATGAACCATGTTGATTGGATGATAGGTTCATTGCATGAATGAAAGCATTTTGCATCCAATGGTTGTATGTAAGGCACCTAGAAGCTGCATTAGGAACCCCAAAAAGAAGGGCGCCCCTGGCCTGTGAAAGCACACACACCATTTTGACAAAAGTGTAACTTTCATCCGGACGCCACATTTTGACCCCTGACATCGAGAGCTGGAGTGCTCTAATTTGTGCATCGTTTGTCTCTCTGCATAGCTGGATCAACTTACAAGAGATGTCTCTGGAGGTGACAAAGCAAGAAAACTGCTTCTAAGACCTCAACAAGAAGGGCACCTTTTTCAAGGAGATGTGTATTTCCCATAAGCCATTTTTTATTGCTTTCACTTTTCAGCATTACCACATTGACCTCACACATACGAGAATTTTCCAAATCCCGGAGGCTGACGACTAGACTCTTTGGATAGCTGGAGTAATTGCGCAAAAGTCTCGTGAAGACTGCAAATGCTAAAAACCCCATCTAGCAGGCCTAAAGGCTAGGCACCCCTAGCCTATAGATGTGCAGGCGTGTATTGCTGCATTTCTCCACCCTCTGATTCACGTGCTTGGTAGAACCTCTGTCACGGTCACTCGGAATATCAAATCACCTCATAGATTGATGCGCTGCAAAGCTGAACTAGATTAGAAAAGATCTTAGGAAGACCCCATCTGTAAATTCATCAATCTGAGAGGTCAAATTCAAGGGTGCCCCTGAGCTACAAGGGCGTAGAAACCATGAACATCACAACCTCTATGACATGCCTTCTCCTCGTATCCTTAGCTTTTGACCTTGATTACTGGATTTCTGTACTACGTACATCTTTACTTGATAGCTCGTCAGAAAGCTGAGCTAATTTTGAAGAGATTGAAACCATTTGCAAGCACATGCAAACATATCTGAGCCTCCAAAAAGAAGGGTTCCCTTGGGCTACAAGTTCACAAATTTGCATACTTTAACTACCTCCATGATGTGTATACTCCTCGTAACTTCTACCTCTTCCTTCGTTTGTCGGAGTTCTTCAATTCAGACAAACTTGCTCCATAGCTAGTCGGAAAGCTGACTGAAAACCAAAGAGAATGAACGTATTTGCAACCCAAAGTAGCTGAATCTTGACCTCCAAAAAGAAGGGTTCCCCTGGCTTGTAGAGGCGTAGATTTGCTCTGAATTTCATGTTTTCCATCATTTCACTCTCTACGAACACTGTATCAGCTACTGAGTTATCCATGTAGAAGCACTATGGCTGTCGAGGTGTGTGTATGACTATACTTCACCATTTTCACATGTACGAACACTATAAAGTTGATTTGCACGTTGATTGCGCAAGTGTCTACTACGTTACATAGTGAAAGTGTTCCCTATTTTAAGCACTTTTTGCCATTTGAAAATCCCCTCCGTCAAGAAGCATCTTTTTCAACATTTTTCATCATAGAGTGTTCTACTTTGAGTTTCAGGCTTAGATTTTGATACCTGGTACTGGCCAATTGCCATTGATGACCTCAAAGGTCCTAACTTTTCTCCCGAAAAAGTGAAAACTACCCACCAGACTTAAACTAACTTTTAACTGAAACTGACTTCACCACTGTGATCGTGATGCAAAATAAGCCAATCAAAATTAATTTTAGCCAATTTTGACAAGTTTCTATTTTTAGGGTTTTTGACCTAAAAATAGGGTCCAAAAACCTTAATTTTTAAAATTTTAAAATTTTGCCAATATCTCCCTAGCACCACACTGACCAAAAGTCCATACTTGATTTGCCCAAAAATTGAGTTTTGACCCCATTTTTATAAGGTTTAGACTGTTTTAAGCAAAATGCCTTAATGAAGCAAAAAAATTGGTTTGGGTACAACAAAAAGGAAGCTCCCAATTAGGATCCTTGAGTACAAGAGCATGAGTTAAAGTTGCTTTCAAATCAGAAAATTTCTTGTCACAGCCTTCAGTCCATTGGAATTCAACATCTTTAGTTAGGAGACTATATAATGGTGCTGCCATTTTGCTAAAGTCTTTGATGAACCTCCTATAATAACCTGCATGTCTTAAGAAACTCCTAACATCTTTTTGTTTTGCAGGTATAGGCAGATTGGTGATCACCTCAATCTTTGCAGGATCTACTTGAATTCCTTTGTTAGAGATGTGGTGGCCAAGAACTACACCTTCCTGCATCATCATGAAGCACTTTTCTCTATTTCAAGATAGATCGTGATCTTCACATCTATGTAGGACTCTCCTGATATTTTCCAATGCTTCATTGAAATCAACACCATAAGCAATGAAGTCATCCATATAGATTTTCATGCAATCAAGAGAGATGTCTGAAAATATGCTAATGACTGCCCTCTGAAAAGTTGCAGGTGCATTGCATAAGCCAAATGGAAGTATTGTGTAGGCATAGGTCCCCCATGGATAGGTAAAATTGGTCTTCTCCTGGTCCTCTGGTACAATTTGGATTTGGTTATAGCCGCTGAATCTATCTAGGAAAGAAAAGTATCGCTTTCCTGCAAGTGAGTCCAAAACTTGATCTATGAAAGGTAAGGGAAAATGGTCCTTTTTGGTGGTAGAATTAAGTTCCCTCTAATCAACGCAAACTTGCCACTTCCCTCCTTTTTTGGGCATAATCACCAATGGGGACACCCACTGGCTATCTGAAATGGGGTAGATGAATCCTACATCTAGCAACTTTTGTAGTTCCCCTTTTACAATTTCTCTTAATACAGGGTTAATTCTTCTTTGAGGCTACCTCACTGATGTACAATAATTTCTTATGTATATCCTATGAGTGTAAAGCTTAGGGTCCAATCCCTTCATATCATGATAATCCCACACAAATGCACATTGGTGGGCCCTCAATAAGTTTTCCAATGACAACTATTGTTCTTCACTTAGTTTGTTGTTAATATTTAGATAATTTCCTTCTAACACCTACACTTGTGTAGTTAACTCTACCATAGCTTCTTCACTAATGCTTGGTACCTTGAGTTCATGTGGCAGCAATGTATGAGACATACTTGTTGCTCTAGGAAATTCCGCTGTAGGAAGAGCGTCTACAGGAAGAGCGGCTGCAGGAAGAGTGGCTGTAGGAAGAGCGGGCAATAGTGTCTTCACTGTATAAGTAGAATCAGATGCATGAGACAATGATGCTTCCTCTACCTCATAATGGTTCTGAATTATGGTAGACAATACTTCATCTTCATCTTGAAGCTGCATGAAAGGATTATGCTTAACATCATAAGTTGTGCCATAGAATTAACTTCCTCAGCCTCTTCACCAACATGTGGCCATATAGGATCATTTTTATCATGGGATGGCTGAGTAGGAGGGTAGAGAATAAGATTTTTGGTGCCTTTTCCATCAGAAACGGTCATGTCTCCTATACGACATCCAATATAGGCATTTGTTGTTGCTAACCATGGCCTTCCAAGAATAATGGGGTACCTGCCTAGTGTGGCCTTAGGAGAAAGAATCATAAAATCTGCTGGGTACTCCCAAGAGTCTAGAAATACCACAAGATCTTCTACTATCCCATTAGGCTTAACAGTAGAACTATCAAGAAGCTGTAGGGCAGTAGGAGTAGGTTTCATGTTTGCAACATTTAGTTGCTGCAGGATGTCCTTAGTCATTACATTTATGGTTGCTCCCAAATCAATCAGAGCATTCTTTATCTGGATCATATTTATAACAACTCCTACCATAGGACTCCCTGGGTCATTGTATTTGGGAAAAATCACTTTCCCAAGCATGATGTCAGCCAACTGTCCCACCACATGAATTGCAGTGGGGTCTTTCTTCTTCCTGCCTAGCTTCTTAAGGCATGCTTCCTTGATTGATTTGCCATATATGGGAACATCTTTTATGGTCTGAAATAGAGGTATTTGGACACATTATATGCTTCAACAGATCTAAAATGTCAAAAGTTGTGTCCTCCTTCTCTTCCTTTTATTTCACAGTTTCCAGCCTCTTTCCAGCCTCTGGGGAAATGGTGGTTTTGGTTCAGTTTGCTTGACTGGGACTGGTTTAGGATTTTTAGGCTAATGGGGACATTCAAAGGCTCCTTTTCTTCCATAGAAAGTTCAGTGATAATGGGTGTGGAAGGAGTTGGAAAAGTAGTTCCTGAACACAAGCGGATGTTACTTACACTCACAACATATGTAGGGAATTGATTTGGATCAACAAAGTATATTGGTTGTTGTTGCGCTTTATTATTTGGGGTAGGTGTGGGTTGAGCTAGTAGGTGAGTAGGTTTAGGTGCATTTGAACTTGAAATAGTAGGAGGAGGCATTATAATAGGTTGTTGAGGCTAAGAAGGTGGTTGTATGTATTTGGTTGTCTGGTTTGGCCATTGTTGTCCTCCCCTCCATTGGGATGTTTGCTGCCAGTTTCCTGGAGGTGGGTGCCAATTTCCTTGAAACTGTTGCCAATTCCCCTGAGGTTGCTACCACTAGGGTGGAGATTTTTGGTGGTTGGTCCAGGCATTTAGAGGTTTATTCAATTGTTGTGATAGATATCCTCTATAATTGGATGGATATGGGGGTTGCCATTGGTTACCAGATGAATAAGAATTGAAATATGACCTCGTAAAAGATAGTGGCTCTAGTAGCATACCTTGTCTTGGATCCCATGGCCTCCTTTGTGCAACATAGTAGAATTGATCTTCTTCACCCTAGATTGGCTTGAACTCAAGTGCCATTTTCTTGTTGTCAATGTTAGCTATCATCTTGCATCTACAGTCCTTCTTCTTTTGTCTTTAATGAGAGCAATATTTTGCCAACATTGCCTCTTCCTCCTCTTGTTTCTTCTTGGCCTGAAGTGTATCCAGTTGAGTAGCCAAAGTTTTTATGATGTCTTCCTTAAATTTTTCCCGTAAGTGAGTAGTCTCCATCCTTGGAACTCCACTGGTAAATGACTTGCCCATAGAAGATTGGTAAGTTCTCCCCTTCTTTGAAGCTTCCATAGAATAGTTTTGACATATCTTCTTGATGTCCTCCCAAGGAACTTGGGTGATATCTCCTCCTCCCATCAGGTCCAAGG
The DNA here is from genome assembly GCA_007115665.2 of Sequoiadendron giganteum. Lineage (NCBI taxonomy): Eukaryota > Viridiplantae > Streptophyta > Pinopsida > Cupressales > Cupressaceae > Sequoiadendron > Sequoiadendron giganteum. The sequence goes on along the minus strand of CM021108.1, from coordinate 601,766,475 downwards.
CATCTGTGTATCTGTCATTAATTCCTCTTAAGAAAAGCAGCTTTGTGACTCTTCATTGAGTGTTTGGTGTGGAGATTTTTGTAGGCAAAACAAAAACCTTGAAATATAGTCTTACAGGCTCTCATCTTCCTTTTGTTGCATCCTAAAAATGTCATCTCCTCTCATGTCACTGCCCCTGGAATACTCCTTGTATTTCTCAAGGAAATTTGTCTTCATGTCTTCCCAAGTCTCCACAGTATGTCTGCCTAGGCTCATGAACCATCTTAATGCAACTTCTTTCAAGGTGGCAGGGAATAGCTTAAGCCTACGGGCATCAATGGTATAGTCATAACTCCTGCAGAGTATATCAAACTCGAATAAGAATGTATCAAGATCTTCTGTGACAAGTCCATAAAACTTAGGAAGGATTGAAGTAGGGGTATTTTTGAGGTTGTCTACATTCTGATGAGCAATGGGGAAAGGAAAAGTTGGTTGGTTAGGTTTGTTTCTATTTGCATCACCCATGCCTACCTAATGAAGTTCCAAAGCAAGGGGGTTCTCAATCAGATTTTGATCTTTAGAGGAAACTTGAGAACTAGTCAGATCTATAAATGTATTAGCAAAGAGGTGTGGCTCTTCTTCTTCTTTGTCTCTGGGCAGGTTATGATACTCAATTATCTATAATAGATTAGGATTGTTAGGAAGGAATCTCCCACGAGCGTCTCTCCTCCTTTCTCTATGCATACGGTATCAACTCACTATCAACCAGCTCACACAAATAATTGGCAAAATAATAAGGGGTCATTACTTTCCTAAATGAGGGGTATACTAAGAACAACTTCTAGAATTACTACAATAAGAAAAACTATCAATCGATCCAAAGAACTCCCTAGTTTGACACCATCCTCGACAACATCGCCAAAAATGTTGGCCTCCTACAATGATTTAACAACTAAAACCTGACAACTGTGATTCAGAGATTGGACATCTAACCTGAATAACTATTTCAATCATCATGAAGGTGCATTTAACTTGTCAACCTAGGGACGTAAACTTGAAATGGGTCAACACAGTATGTGCACTAGGAATCCAAAGTAGCTATATTTATCCTACAACTAAGAAAGACTCAATGCTGAAAATAAATTGCTTGGAAGGAAATAACATAAGTGTCGAGCATCAACCAATAACTAAACTAAGCTGAAATGCATGACAAAAATGAAAATTTGTGCGAACAAACAAGAAACTACTCTGTCTGCTTTGGTTGTAGGAACAGTCACAAAATGGAATTCTAGTGGCTGCAGGAACATACAGTACCAGATTCTTAACTAATTACTGAACAAAAAATAACAACTAAACTAAACTAAGGTACGGGACAAAATACTCAACAAGTGGCCCCCCTTGGATGAGTATCCCCTAAAACAAATGTAAACTCAAATGCACAAACTTATAACTTCATTTCATTCATTGGAAAACATGAGTACAATCGAGCAACATGGTTGTATTACTGAAAAACTAGGAATGTGAGTACATCATTAGATTAAGAAACCTCTTGATAACGATAATTTGAGTCTTATTTATAGAAGCTACTAACTAAGCACCTAGCAAGGTGGTCAACTCCATCAGAATAGGACGCCACATTAGGGAAAGCATAAAAAGTGGGGAGGCGATTACACATGCACGAAATTTGGTCAGGCATGTTTTCCTCAACGCATATCTAGCACAACAGTAATGCCTATATTTTCTCAACAGACAATTAAGATCATTTATAAAGCGTTTACAATTCTGATTTGAATGAGGAATCCCCCACTGCCAAGATCCTTTCTTCATTGAATGTCCACCTTGTTGACCGATATGGCAAATGACCAGCTGGAAGAATCTTCCTTAATTGCAGGCCTCTAATTATATTTGCATGACAATATTAGTACACACAACAACTGCATATTTGTAACTATCTCAAAATGGCATTCATTAATCACATGCAAAATTAACATAGATAGTTCATATAGCATGTCAATATCATTTAAAAGTTATAAAAATAAGTTCATATCCAAAGTTTATGGCTTTAAGGAAATATCATAAGGAGATCAACATCCAAGCATCAAAGTCTATGACAACTGCAGCAAATGGATAGCAAAATTTATCAAAATTAAACCATAAACTAGACTCATCAATACTCGAGAAGGGAAAACACACATTAGGTGTAAATAGGGAAGACATGAGTACAAACCTAATATATATAAACTTAGATTGATTACAAAGGAGATATGACAGATCCACCCTTATCAAAATTTCTTGTCCTCAAGAAATTAGAGGTTTATATGTTCAAAAATCTATAGGTATTCCCATGTTGCATCCTCCACCAAAATATATTTCTACCAAATCAAGTACTCCTTGATCTTGTTATTTCTCAATTTCCTCTCCCTTACATCTACGACTACTTCTAGAATCAAAATGGGTTTTTCATCTTCATCGACTAGAAGCCACTTTGCCAATTCTTCTTAGAATTTTGTAAGGCTCGTAAAAATACAATTTGTGATTTTCTACCCCACTTTCCTTCAAAGAAGATTGGTTGTATGGTTGCAATCTCACAAAAACCATGCCTTTGATTTTAAATTTTATCTCAATCCTATGAAAATTTGCATACATCTTATGTTGGTTTTGATATTTTTGGATATTATTCTTAAGAAACTTCATTATTTATTGGCTTTATTTGATCACATCACTTGCTCCCAGTGCCCTACTATCTTCCAAAAAGAGATCAATGAAGCTTTAATCTTCATACCCATACAAATCCATAAATTACATTATCTTGATTGACATGTGATGGGTGGTTTTGTAACTATGGTCCCCCAAGTAGAGCTACTTAATCCAAGTCTCCTATTGATCAACAAGATAATTTCTCAAGTAACTCTCCACCCATTTTTTCATGATATCAATATAGCCATCTATTTTTGGGAGGTAGCCGGTACTAGAGGTGAGCTCAGTTTTCACCAAAAGTAAAAGCTCTTGCCAAAACAAGATTATGAAGTAACTATCTCTATCACTCATGATGCTCTTGTGTATTCCATGAATTTTCATCTATTTATGGGCAATGGATGGTGCTATATGTGAGGTCAGTTCCCATCAAAAGGAAAAGATCTTCCAAAAAAAAATTAAATCAATTTTCTCTACCACTCACAATGCTCTTGGTTAATCCTCGAAGAATAGACGAACAACTTACGACACTTTAAAATATATAGATATGACAAAAAATGTTCATACTTCATTAATCTATCCACAACAACATATACACAATCCTTACCTTGGACTTTAGGAAGTCCCATGATGAAATCCTTCAAGACACTTTCCTATTTTTTTTCTTTGGGATGGAAAATGGATACAAAATAATAGCTAGAAATCTCCATTTCATTTTATTCTTCTAAAAAATGATGCATTCTTTGATATGAGTGAGGACATCATCCTTAAGTTACTTTCATGTGAACCCCTAATCTATTTGTAAGTCTTGAAATACCCAAAGTGGCTTGCTATGGGAGTGTCATTAACTACCTACAAAATATTTTCCTCCACCCTTCATTCTAATACCAAGAGTTCTCTTCCCTTTTAGAGTACGAGTTTATTATAAGTGATGTACTTATCATCCACTAGCTTCCCTTTGAACATATTAATTGTGAGTATTTTTAGAATACTCTATTATGATTTCACCCTTCTAATCTCCAAATATCTAAGACATGGAATAAATTTTTTACCTTCTTGATAGTGAATCAATAATATTCTTCTTTCATTTGACATAATCAAAATCAGAATCATATGCTTGGAGTTTTCTCACTCACTTTTGTTGTTACACATTTAGATCATTTTGATCAAGAGAATATCTCAAATTATCGTAATTAGTTTTAACCCCAGTTTGGCTACCCCCCAAGTATTCCTCAAAGTTGATGAATGTGTACATGATAGTCATAATTTCCTTATCATAAATGAAGAATCATCCTTCCACCTTTACAACATCTTGACTCTCAAAATATATTAAGTGATTACTTTGTATGAGCATGACCCTAATTCCTTGTCTCGATGCATCACATTCTAATGTGAAATAAAGAGTGAAATATTTAATTGCTAACACATGACACAATCTTATTACCTAATTAGTCTATTAAATGCTCATTGTGCACTCTCAGCTCATGTGAAATCTCCTTTCTTTTTTAGGTCAGTCAAGGACATGACTAGTTAGGATAAACCCTTAATGAATTGCTTATAGTAATCGAAAAGGATGAAGAATAATTACAACTATTTCAAGGTCCTTAAGGAAGGATAGCCCCAAATTTATTTAATCTTATCCCATGTTTTTCTATAGATCAAAATGCCATCAAAGAAGACAAGGAAAAAATCATTAGTTTCTTGTACAAAACCTAATTCATACATGACTAAAATTTGTTGGAGCATTTTTCAAACCAAATTACATTCAACTATAAACTCATAGTTCTCATAATGGAATCATAAAATTATCTTGTGAATATCTTCCTCTTAGAATCTAATTTAATGGAAGCTTAATCCGAGATCTATTTTTGAGAAATAGACTATTACATGAAGCTCGTTTATCAATTCATTGATCTTGGGAATTGGTTATTTCAATTTTTGATAGCGTTCTTGTCTAACTCTCTATAATCAATGCACATATACATTGTGCCATCCTTCTTTACCATAACCATAGAGGAAGAAAAATAACTTGAGCTAGGTTTGATGTGCCCCATTTTTAGTATTTCTTTAATGACCTTTTTAATTTCCTCCTTACATCTCCTAGGATGGTAGTAGGGAGTAGTGATGACAGGCTTAACACCCTCCTCCAATTCAAGGATTTTCTTAAATACTCTATATAGTGGTCTCCCTTGAGGAATGTTGTTAAATAATTTATTGTGTGTGTCCAAGATTCCCTATACATCCACATGATATGGTTTATTTCCTTCAACAAGGTTTTTTTAAGCCACTAAACACTAAGCTTCCCACACAAATTTCCCAAGATGGAAAATCCTCTCCATTATCTTAATCAATATAATCCTTGGTACTTTATTTTTTACTCCCTGTAGTATCATTTATTTTTCCTTGAGATAGAATTTTAGTTTTATGATCTAGAATGTTTGTGTAATATCTCCTAATGAGTGCAACCACTAGACACTTGGGACCCTATTCACATCTCCAATGGTGAAAACATATAAGTCCTCCATATTGTATCCTCCTAGATTTATATTTAGCTAGGAGATATTCCTATTAAATTTGATGGTGAAAATATCAACCACCATAACACTGCATCTTTCAAAGTCCTAAATCTTGAAGCCTCATTTGGTCACCAGTTCCTCATCAATGAAGTTATGAGTGGTATCAATGTCAATTGAGTATATTCACCCTTTGACCTTGTAGTTCCCCACAAGTGCGAAATGAATTATATCTCAAAGTACTAGAGAATGTGGTAAGAGTGCCTCCTAAGATGACCTTTTCCTCTTTTGGTTGATCTTCTTCTCCTTTTGTTTCCTATTTGAGTTCTTATTTATTGTGTGGTATAATTTCTTCATATCATGATTCATCATCAAACCTTACCTCAATGTAATGCACTTGTCCTTTCCCAATATATCTATATCCGAGTGAGCATGGATCCTTGCAGTTGAAACATAAATTTTTTGTTCTCAAATAGTTTCTCACATCAATATCATGTATTGATGGAAAACTCTTGGTTTGCTATATATTTTTGTGAAATGAATTCTTTGAATCAAGGTCTTAGTTTGGCATATATTCTTAAAAAATATAAGTTTTTGGTGCCAAATCCTATTTGATGGCCTCTTTTAGGGTATGTAATTCAAAATCCTTGACCAACCCCTTAAGAAATTCAATTAATCCTTTAATGAAGAGCATATTCAATATTTTCTCTATTATGTATAACACCATCCCCAACAAATTTTTAAACTATGCTACATATTTCTCCATTGAACCACACTATTTGAGATTTAACAAATCTTTGAAATAATTTGAAGGATCATTTTGATCAAAATATCTCAATCAAAAGTTTGCATAATTCATCATATGAGGTGACGGATCTATGACCTTGAGTGATTAGATCATGTTACCACCAGTCATGTGCAATTTTCTCCAAATGTAAAGTGGCAAAATTGATTGCTTCATCTTTAGTCATTGATCTGAGGAATATATATATGTATAGATTATGTACCTGCACACAAGATGTGAATCTATTAGAGAGTTTCAACTTACCCAAAGTCTAATGCACATCTCTTTCAAAATATTGTGGCATAGGATCAATTTTTCAACCATTTAGGTATTCTTCATGGTCATATAATGTGTAAGTGAAATTTCACTTCAAATATTATCAAGAAGGGATTTTTTATTATGCATATCAAGCCCTAATATCATCAAACAATGAGTTATAAAATTCAAATTCTAAAGTCTCCACCTCATTATTTAAAAAATAAAGTCAAGTTAGTCTTGCAACTAAAATAAGAATAATATTTTATGTGTGGATTTGAATGGAATCTAATTTATTACCCTCATAAGCACTTTCCTCACCTATTAGTTGTCTAGGAATATTCATAGTACTATCCATCTTGTGAAGCAACTGTGCCATCACATCAATCAAATAATCAAATTTTTTTTTGACCAGACTGACTAGGTTATTATTTGCATTCATCGTCCTCTCTCTTTATACTATATTATTATGCTCTACAAAGGGTTATGTAGGAGTTTATCGAGTCTCTATACATTCTCTATAGATCGGCCTTGTTTCATGATGTTTGTCATGTGATGATTTGTCATTGTCCTCTCTCTTTCTACCATACAATTATGCTCTATAATGGGTTATCATCTACAATCATTTTCCTCTCTCTTTATGCTATATTGTTATGCTATACGATGGGTTATGCACAAGATTATTGAGTCTCTACACTCTCTATAGATCGACCTTGTTTTTTTATCTTCCTCAAGTGATCATTGGTTGCACTGTCATTGTATTGCATAAAACTAAACTAACAAAGTTGAACCCTAAATACATAAGATAGAAATATCATCAACTTTGATGCCACTATAATATCCTAGGCCAAAACAATAATTCAAATTTGATTCTTAACATTTCGCACATTATTTGAATGACAATACTATAGAACATAGAATTCACTTAGATATTAGACAAATTAAAAATTACTATTTTTGCATCAAGAATATCATTACACTGAAAACAATAAATGATAGAAATAACTCTCAATATTATTATTATAATGAGCAAAAAATAATAGGTGTAGCTCCCAATCATTTCCTTATTAAAATAGAATCTATAAAATACATGCAAAATATATTGTCACTTCAACAAATATAATAGTAATAAACTATCATGGACATATCCACAACAAAAATAAAACAACACCAATAAAATGTGGTTGAATCTACAAACAATAAAGGTCCAATGTGACCTATAAGTTATATCATGCTCTATAAAAATGGATGGTATCCTTTGATCTTTGATATATTTGTAAATTTTCATCCTTAGATCCACACACTCAAACACACAAGTGCTCAAAACATATTTTGAATGGAACTTAATTAAGTGTAGATTATGGTCTAGATGAAATAATTCATTCTTTTATATCCTCCACAAATATAATAGGTTGGCCACCGAGTACACCCACAACATCATATTTGAACAAGGATCATGGGTGGGAAAGATTCCATTATGGAAGTAATGATACCAAAAAAACTACAAGAAACAATATGACACATGTTGGAAAGTTAGAAGGGGAATGAAAACATGAAAAATATTAGATATTGGGGATTGGCCATAACACAAGACTCGACTAAAGGACAATGCACTGGGGGTCGAGCAATGAGCATGATAAGATGAAGAATTCTAAAAAATACAACAATGAGGCATGGTGACAAACAAAATGTATGATAAGATGGAAAAGTTTGAAACTTTGACATGAAGACAAGGGTGAAGTTTGAAGAAAAGACATACGCATGAAGGGAAAACACACAATATATGAAAATATGAAAAACACAAGTATATACCTAATATGTATAGACTTAGATTACCTTGAAATGAAACAAGAGAAAAAAAAGCATAGTCAAGAAGGAAAAACACATATCTATGGAAACAAGGAATATATACTTGTAGAAACTTAGATCGACTAGAAACAAGACATGATAAATTTTCCATGCTCAAAATTGCTTGTCCTCAAGAAATTATAGGTTTAGATGTTCAAAAATTTGTAGGCCTTCCCACATTACATCCTCCACTGCAAGATCTTTCTATTGGATCAAATACTCCTTAGTGATTTTTTTCTTAGTTTCCTATCACTTACATCCATGGTTGAATAAGAAATCAAAATTATTTTTTCATCCTCACCAATCAAAGATAAGTCATTTGAGAGTTTTATATGTTTTCCTAGCACCTTTTTAGACAAGATATGTGAAAATATTTTGTATATTGCTTCCCTTCGACAACTCCAACTCATAGGAAACTTTGCCAATCCTTCTCATAATTATGTAAGGCCCATAGAAATGTGGTTTGAGATTTTTCATTTTTCTTTTCTTTAAAGAAGATTGCTTATATGACTACAATCTCACAAAAACCATGTCTTTGATCTCAAATATTCTCTCAATCCTAGGACTGTTTGCATATATCTTCCATTGGTTCTAAGCCCACTAGAGATTATTCTTGAGTGAATTAATTTTTTTTGGCTTTGTTTGATCACATCACTTGTTTCTGATGCCTTAGTATCAAATATAATGAGATTAATAAAGCTTTGAGTTTAATACCTAAATAAGACCATGAATGATGTTATCTTGATTGACATGTGGTGTGTGGTATTGTAGCATTGATTCCCCAAGTAAATCTATTTTATCCAAGTCTTCTACTAATCAACAACATAATTTATTGAATAAATTTATCCATTTATGCACAATCTCAGTTTGGCCATTGGTTTGTGGGTGGTAGCTAGTGTTAAGGGTGAGCTTTGTTCCTACCAAAAGGAAAATCTCTTGATAAAAAAACTCACAAAGTGACTTTCTCTATCACTCGTGATTCTCTTGAGTAGTCCATTGAGTTTCATGTCTTCCTTGAAGAATATATAAACCAATTTGTGGTTCCTTAAAATCTAAAGAGATGGCAAAGAAATGTGCATAATTTTTTATTTTGTCCACAACATGTATACAATCCCTATCTTGGATTTTAGGAAGTCCTCTGATGAAATCCATTAAAACACTTTCAAATTTCTACTGTGGGATGGGTAAGGGTTTCAAAATACCAATAGGGGAATGTTTATTCCATTTTATTATTTTAACAAACAATATATTCTTTGATATGACCGAGGACATCATCCTCGATTCCCTTTTATGTGAACCTTTTCTCAATATATTTGTAGGTCTCAAAGCACCTAGGGTGGCTTGCCAAGGGAGCATCATGCAATAAATACAAAATATTTCCATTCATCATTGATTTAACACAAATTAGACTATTCCTTTGTAGAGAATAAGTTCATTATGAACTAGGTATCTATCATCAAACAACTTCCCTTCCAACATGTCATCAACTGCAAACATGTTCTTGGCATACTTTACTACAATTTCATCCTTCCAATCCATAGATATATGGCACATGGAACACATATTTGACCTCATCAACAATGAATTAACAACAACATTCTTCGTCCCTTTAACATACTCAATATCAAAGTAATAGGCTTGGAGTTTTCTCACCCATTTTTATCTTCATTGATTTAGATCCTTCTGATTGAGGAAATACCTCGAGCTATTGTAATTAATTTAAACCACAAATCAACCACCCACCAAGTACTATCTAAATTTGACCAATATTTGTATGATATACAACATTTCCTTATCATAGATGGAGAATCGCCTTTCCACCTCTGTGAGTTTTGAACTCTTAAAAGCAATCAAGTGCTTTTTCTATGTGAGCACAACTCCAATTCCTTCTCCCATTGCATTACATTCTAGTGTGAAATGAAGGGTGAAATATGGAATTTATAACTCATGACATGAGCTCATTACCTATTTTATTCTATAAAATGTATGTTATGCATGCTTAATCCACATAAAAGCTCCCTTCTTTGTTAGGTTAGTTAAGGGTGTGACTAGTTGGGTGAAACCCTTAACAAAAGTCCTATAGTAGTTGCAAATGTTAAATAATCCTTTCAACTATATTAAGGTCCTTGAGGGATCCCAATCCAAAATTACTTTGATCTCTATGTCCACTTTCACTCTCTTTACACCAATGGTATGACCTAGATACAAAATATTTGTCATAGCAAACTCACACTTTAACTCCTTAGAAAACAATGTTTGTGCTTCCAAAATTCCCCACTCATCAATGTGTCATAGGTGATCCTCCCACATCTTGTTATAGATAAAAATGTCATAAAATAAGACAAGGTTAAACTTTCTTAGTTGCTTGTAAAAAATATGATTTATGCGTGAGAAGTTTTTTGAAGCATTTTCCAAACCAAATGATATGATTAAAACCTCATAGTGCACATAGTGACACCTAAAAGTCATCTTGTGAATATCCTCCTCTTGGACTTTGATTTGATGGTAGCTTTACCTAAAATATATTTTTAAGAAATAGACCACTTTGTGAAGCTCATCTATCAATTCATTGATCTTGGGAATGGGGTACCAAATTTTTATAGTTTTATTCTTTGGTTATGATGTGCCTCATTTTTAGTAGATCCTTAATTATCTTTTCAATTTCATATTTTTGTCTCTTTTGGTGGTGGTAGGGAGTAGTGATGATGAGCTTAGCTCACTATCCTCCAACTCAAAGACATGCTCAAAGCCTCTATTTGGCAGTCTTGTTAGAGGAATGTTGATGAATACTTTATTGTGCTTGTCCAAGATACTCTACACATCTACGTGATGTATCTTCTTTCTTTCAATATTTTTTATGTCAATCACCAAACACTAAGACGCCCATGATAAATCCTCTATATTCTCTTAGCCAATATAGTTCTTGGTGCTTTATTTACCATTCCTTGTAGTACCACTTCTATTTCCTTTAATTGAAACTTCAATTCACGGTCTAGAAGTTTTGTGTGATCTCTCCTACTGAGGTAAACCACTCCATATCCATGTCTCCTATGCTAAAAACATAGAAGTCATTCCTCATATCATATCCTCCTAGATTAATATTTAACTAAGAGATATTTTGATTGCATTGGATGGTGAAACCATCAACCTCCATAATATTGAACCCTCCAATGTCCTTTGTATCAAGGCCTCTCTTGGTCTTCAATCCCTCATCAATAAAGTTACGTGTGGAACCAATATCATTGAGTAAAATAACCCTTTGACCTCAAACAACCCCAAAAATGTGAAATGGTTTGTACCTTGGAGTACAAGAGATCATGACAAGAATGCCTCCCATTATGGCCCCTTCCTCTTTTGGTTGGCCTTCTTCTCTAATATCCTATTTGGGTTCTTCCTCACTCTATGATTCAAGTTCCTCAAATCGCGATTCATCATTGTTAGTAAGAAATTTGGGGAAGCATAGATCAAATTTTTGAGTCCCAAGTATTTTCTAAGTGTTGCAATTTATACCCTAGACCCAGTCATATAAAGGTGAACACCAATAACATCAAACATATGATTAATTACTTATATATACCCACAAAATAACAAACAACATTATACAGATAAAATTATGGTATCCATTATATTAATCATATAAAAAATAGCACATTGTTATATCTTCCCCTATACTCTTGTTTAGTCCTTATCTAATCTCTATACATTTTTTTTTTCATATATTTATACATATAATTCTTCGTATACATCTATCACTTGTAGATCTCTCTCTCTCTCTCTCTCTCTCTCTCTCTCTCTCTCTCTCTCTCTCTCTCTCTCATTTTGTCATTCATATCTTCTTTTATACATGTATCCATGGGATGGGATGCGATCCATCTATGATACCCATAGTCTATATGGTATCTTACAATATTATGTTTCACAAGTGTTGTGTCCCAAGATGCGGTATGTTTTATTGATTGATGTCTTCACTATCCCACTTTTTGGCTAATATCATCCCCCCTTTCAAAATGTTGAATTTTCCTCAAGTCAATGCTACTATGATATAATTATATCCTTGTGGATTTCCTTTAGGCTAGTAAATATGGTATCCCAATGGGTTTTGGCTAGGTTTAGTTGTTGGGTTTGTATCTGAATCTGTAGTAAGATTTTATTTGCCTTACCTCCAACAATTTCTAAAGAATTTGTATCTTTTATGTAAGTTTTTGGGCCTCTTGAAGGATTCTAGTAATGTGTGCTAGCCTTAATCCAAATACCTCTCAGAGCTAGTGGAATTTGTTTCAGACCTTATTTCTTTGGTCTTGTAGTTGTTGGAACTATGCATGCATTACTTCTATCTATACCCTTGATTGGCCATCTATATCTTGAATGGAATCATAGGTGGTGGATCTTTGAAGGATTTGTCCTTCTAGTTGATCCATTTGGACCTTATTTAATACTATCATTATTGGCCATTGCAAGAAAAACTGATCTAAGGCATTTAGGTCCCCTTTAGTGTTCTCAAGGGTACTAATTTGTTCTTCAAGATTCGAGTGTGTGGTAACACAATTTTTCCTTTTCTCATCCATTGTTATCTTTTGATTCTTTGTTTGAAGTTGTTGTTAGAGTATCTTTGCCTATGATTGGGAGTGCTTATTACCTCATCTATCAAAATTCTAAGTTGTGTTGCCAATGGTTGGGATGAGTCTCCTTGTATCTAAGAGAAATTCCCTTGTATTTCCTTGACTAATTCCTCTAGTTGGTTGAAGCTCTCCACATGCTGTTTCAAAATTTCTTCTCGAGTTGTTTGGTGCTATATGTACCCTAATTGAAATTTGTGCAAAGGTGATATGTTACACAATTCTACTTGTGAGCCTACCAATGGCAATTGGAGAAGTTGTCAAAAGGCCACAATTTGGATCTATCTTTGTTTTTCCAAAAAGTCATTGATGGACTACATGGAGGATGTGGCAGAGGAGGAAGGTGTATTAGATTGCTGAGGGGAAGGAGAATATTGTTCTTGCTCTGAGGATGTCGCTTTGTACCTCGTTTCTTCCTTTTGTAGCCTCTGATAATATTTATTTTGATGCTTCTTTGATCTCCTTTTCTATTGTTTGGGTGATCTCTAGTTTCTCCATCATCAATTTATCGTGTAACATACCCATTCTTTACCCTACTATTTTTACCTAAGTTTTTAATTCATAGAGTGAATAATTCAAGTATCTAATAACAAAGAAATGAAATTTTCCTTTTAATAATATAATTGTACATTGCATAAATAATTTTCTAATATCATTGTAGAAATGAAATAAGATTACATAATTCCAAGCAAATGAAATTCATCTTTTCCAAGTACAGATTACAATAGATTCATGATCATATTCATTTACAAATACATAACTCACAAGAGTTCGATGGTCAATGTGTCCTCATCTAGATCATGTTCCTTCTATTTCACAAGTCTCAACTGCCATCTACAAGAGGGAGAGAATCACCCAAGCTCTTTTCCTCCAACCATGGATTAGCGATCGCTTGCACATCTTCCTAATTGGAAGTAGCCCTACCCTTCAATGAAGATTTTGGTATGGAAACCTCTAAAAATTGCCTACCTGAGTATGATGTTGTGTCCTACATATCTAATACAATCAAACAACTATGGATACCCTCCAACTATGCATGACACTCTTGACTAGCTATGCAATCCTGACACACTGTGAACCGATAAAGTGTATACAATGACTTATACACTTACTTTGGCCAAAGTTTGATACATTTGTCAACCCACATTCTAAGAAGTGATGTCATAAGCTCACCCACCCCCTTACTAAACTTGGAAACTCTATTGACCTATGAATAACTTTCCTCTTGGTTTGTCCCCAAGGTTTAATTAACATAAACAATATTTCATTCAAAAGTGATAACACACTTATATTGATCTAACTAACCAATAAGGTTTGACCCAACCTATTGAATACCCTATTACACATTTGTAACAATCTTGGGTCTGGTAACTACCTCTTATTCAAGTTTTTATCCTAACTCAAGGAAATAAACTATCCTACTTTCAAGGATTATGAGCATCTGAGAACGTAAGTTCTCCACTCATGTTTAAACTACCAAACATAGATATTCATAAAATAACATAATTCCTATTTTAGTGACCTCACATTTATGCATCTTTACCCTTCATAAATAGGCCCCTAAACCCCTTTATTATGCATCCCAAGGCCTATTTTTTTTATTTTTTGACATTGCAACATGTATTGAATAAATGCATTTAATTAATTTAAAGCCTCAAAACACATTAATCTTGGATTTTTAGGCCAAGACCCATTCGCCCCTTTAAGATCCAAATTCAAGTTTTGAATGTCAGCTATCGAGATTTAATATTTGGGAAATTAGAAATGAAGCCTAGAAAGCCTAGTCTTTTCATCACTTCAAATTAGATTTTTGTGAATAGCAAGAAGAAAGTTTGACATCAAGCAAGGAGAAAATTCAAGAAAGAAAAGTTGAAGTCTTGGAGCAACATTTCATTTGTTTTTACAGGTCTTCAAGCTCATTTTGTGAAGATTGATCAAGCATTGTTCATGATTGAAGGTTAATGCCTATGGTGGATCATGATGGATTCTAGGTTTTGGGACATGCAACTAGCCATTTCCCTTGATCTAACGACTTGTTTCCTAGTGATCGCATCTTATATTTTTATTCTAATAGACACCTAAAGCAAGGTATAATCAGATTTTAGATCTATTAGGGTGTTTAACTTCTCCCTAACTAGGTCTCTCCTTCATTATTCATGTTTATTCAGGGATCTTATTCTAACACACTTGAACAAGGTTTCTTTGCATTTTAGCTCTAAACAATCTTAGACACACTTAAGATTAGGTCTCACACACATATTTGTATTTTACATCTATATTTTTCATTAAAATTTAATTACCAAACTTGGGTTTGACTGAGGCAAACCTCTATACACCTAAAAACAACATTTTCTTTTGCAGATTTGCTACAGGTCCAAATCTGGAAGCAAAGATTGATAGGTATAGGAAAGAAGTGAAAATCAGAGGCTGCAGATTCAAATTTTGAAGTTTCAAAAAAGGCTACCAGGATTCGTTCGCCCTAGGGAAAACTAGTCCCAACATGATACTCAACAACAACTTTTGGTGATAGGTGCATGGTGTTTTACCCTTCTCAAATCAACTAGAAATTTATTTTTTTATTGTGTTATGCTTTAAATTGATGATTCAAGTTTCAAATTGCATAATGGAGTTCATTTAGTATTTTTAGTTTTTCTCCCCAAAGTGCATTTCAGGCATATTTACCTCATCTTGTCATAAGGAAAATAACCAAGATCTCCAATAGGGTTGACTCGCTTAAGGATTGAAATTCAATCCTACCTTTGGGGATCTCTTTTTCATAAATAAATAAGGAATATAGGTGTGCATTCTCCATTTACCCATTTTCCATCACCTACTTTTTCTTATGTTTCATTTTGGTGAACCCGATATTATACATCTTAATTTCTGATTTGGAGGTCATTCAAACCCTATATAGAGGACTTGCATTAGTTTGTATTGAAATTGCATTAATTTGTATTATATTTAAGGTTGTCAAAATTGTATTAGTTTACATCTCCATTAGGGTTTTAATTTTGCATTTTGCATTATTTAAAATCTAAAAAATCCAAAAAAATTGCACGCATAATACATTGATTTTGCATAATACTTTCATATTAGTGTATTTTTAGTCATTTACATTAGTAAAGTTAGTTAAAATTGCATCCAAAAAGATGTCACTTTCATCCATTTTTGTCCCTTCTTGCATTTGCATTTGGATAGTCAAAATCTAGAAAATTAGAACCTGAAACCATAAACAACAAACCCTAGTAGTAAGCCTCAAATTCAGATTTTAATTTTTGCAACCTCTATGCAAGGACTCATTCGCCCTAGGGAAAATTTGTCCTTGTACAGGTGTCCTGGCAGATTTTTGGGTGCATTTTTGTGTCTATTTCGGCTGTTACAACTATCTTTTGAAATTTTGAAATAGCCTAATTTGAATGTTAAAGAAATTTGTTCTTTTGATGAAATATTGAAGAAATTTGAAAAAGTTGTTTTCTATTTTAGTATTAGATTATCTCATATCTATAGTCATTTTCTTTATCTTTTTATGTTATTACATTATTTAATTATATTAGTTCTCATTTTACAAACATTAAAAATCATAAACTATCTCAAAACATTAAACGAGAAACTACACATTAAATGGTCAACCTTGGAGAAAGCATAGTTATTTGACAATGTCATATCTCTTTCCACAAGTTAACATTGTTAACAAAATTTCACCTATAGCTCAATTGGTAGAGCTGAAATGGTTGTTACATCTAAGATGTAAGGTGCTCAAATATTGCTGCTAATTTAAATCATTGCATAACATGGATGCAAACCAAGGGAATTCAATTTTTATTATGCAATATTTTACAATAGAAAGGAATTACACCAAATTGCATAATTTGCAGTCTTTTATTCATTTTGTAATAAAAGAATTCACAAGATTGCATAAACATTGTTGTTTCATACATTGAGATCAAAATAATGTTTGAATATCCCACACAAGTCGTGGTTATAACTGATTTAAAACAACAAAAAAGGAAAGCTATACATCTGAAGATATGAATTAAAGAAAACACATGGAAGGAAGGTATATCTATCATTTCCTGTGGTAGATTTTGGTGTTGATCTTTTGGTCTTCAGCTCCTATTTGCTCTTGATCTTCTAATTTACCTGCATTATGATGAAAAATTTGTTAGAGCTCTGGATATAAAATCTGACCATATGTCCTACCAATAGAAATATAGCCTTCATTCAAGATGCATTAAATCAGTTATTAGCTATCACATGTATCAAGAGAACCTAAAAGTGAAATCATCAGGAAGAGCATTGAACTTCATTATTTTATCTAACTTGTTTGTTCAATGTGCAGGTACAGGTTCATTGATCATTTCATGTCTCATCTTGCTTAACATCACAACATGTGGAGAAAATGTGGCTCCCACAAGGGTTGAGCCCAGCATGCTAAGGGTTGTTGTCATTATCTTGATTGCAGCCATAATCTACAAGAGTGTCATCAAAAGAAATCAAATTTTGATACTAGATAGTTACCAGAGCGAAGAAAAGGTTTAGGAACAGGGTTTTTGAAGTTTTCTTTGAGGGTCTCATTGCTTAACAAGCCGAGAATAAATATTTAAAGGATAGTCATAAGTATTCTAATGTTTTAATGGTAGAAAAATGTGAAGAATCAAAGATACAGTCATCATGATCACAACTAAATAGTGGCAGCATTGTAATATTCTCCCCAAGTCAGTGCCTCAATGAATGCATGATAGAACTTATTTATGTAAAGTCCAGAGAAAAGATTTTGTTTCTGCAGGTCAGCATGCTAGTGTTTTATTGCATACATATTATACAGGAGTAAGCAAAAGAATTCACATCATTTGTTAGATGATCCTTCCCATCATGAAGGACTTGGCATGCAAAGGTTGCACTCTTGAAATAACATAGAAGAAATTTTGAGTTTTGGTGCCAATTTTTTCACTCTATCAGATTGGTTTGTCTAAGTCTGTGTAATGTTCTTACTTTGCAAAGAATAGTTAATTAATTGCTCTGGTTTTTCCAAAGACAAAGGTAAATCTGGACTATCTTAATGGTTGTGAAGATGTTTCTTAAAGTATGATGGAATAAGAGATAAAGAATGCCAGTGATTGTCAACCTTAAGTACATTTAGTTTACAGTTTACCGGTTTCCCTTCAAGAGGATCAATATTACTCAGAAAATGATGGAAGCAAGGATAATTATTCAATTCAACTTGGGTTTTAATGTCTTTTTCCAATGTGCAGAATCAAAACAATGATGGCTAATAGCACTGTATAGGGAAATCATAACAGACCTAAAGGGGGAGATTGGTATTTTAATAGTCCACACAATGGCATTGTGGAAGTGTGACAGTAATATAGTTTCAACATATGGCATAATATAGAGGAAATGTTTATCTTTCATAGTAAACATTCACAATCAAGAAAATAACATGGCAGTAAGATATGTCATTCTTGAGCATGATTTGAAGAGTCTCAAGTCAAGGAAAGGCCAAGAATGACTATCATAGTCATCATAAAGAATGACAACCACCTTCTACATGATAGCATCATTGCAGGATACAGTAATAGGAATCCATGAGAATGGTCCACGTTAGAGTTTCAAGGACAGTCGAACACTACTTCAATGAGGCACATCAAGATAGAATAATGTTCACAATTGAATGATGCAAGCATAGGAACAACAAATTTAGATATCAAATATAAAGTCTCAAGCAAGGAGCCATAGTGCAAAGAGAAAAAAAATTATTGAAACCGTGACCTTTCTGTAGAATAAAAGAAAATGGAACGCAAAAAGTGAATGGAGGTCATAGCCTAGGGTTTCTAAAACCCTCAAGTATACCTAGATTTATCTCATCTTCAGATGTAGCTGAGAGATATAAAGTCTCAACCTTTAGGATAGAGATAGAGACATGTAAAGATCTCCTTCAAGTGCATAAACAATGAAGAAGTCACGGTCAGAGTATAAGTTTTACTCTATAGATTAGTAATATCTCAGCATTTTCATCATTTTCTTTTGAAAGAAAGAGAGAACAATGCTTAAAGTCGAGCAAGAGAAGCTAGATAGGGTAAAAGAATAAGAAATGCTTCATCACATAATAGCTTACCAAGGAATTAGCCACAGGAAGCAAAACACAAAAGGGAAGAAATGGAGTAACTTACCAGTGTATGATGCCTAAAAGGAAGACAACAAGAGCTTCAAAGCTCTATTATAAAGGCTACAATTTCAAATCATCCATGGCAACGGCGTAGGAGCTCGAGGGCAGAGGAAAAGTGAAATGCAAAATGACCATGAGCTTTTAGGTTTTTTTTTTTTGCTTATTCAAGGAAGCCCTAAAAAAATGGTCGACCACTTAGGGCATTTTTTCACATTGTTTAAAAAAAATATATGCATAAGTTAATACTAAGGTATTTTTATGCCCAAGTATAGAACCACTACTTAGGAAAACATAAATGCAAATATTTAGCAAACTAAATTCACATTACCTTAGTGCTTTTTTCGCATGATTAGGGAACCCAAATAACACATTGTAAACACGTATTTAAAGTTGATATCATTATAAATCACTTTAAATATGTGTCATATAGGTGCATGTAGCCAACTAGGTGACCCATAGTGAAGTGAGTTATAAGAGACCAAACCTTAAACACTTCATTTAAAGTTGCATGCTTAAAATGCCTTATCTGCATCCTTGAATTATGCGAAAAAAGCAAGAGAGAAGTGAAGTTGAGTTGAAATAGAACTAAAGGTAATTCATGCAGATTGAGTGATTTAAGAGCTCCTAGTTGACTTTTAGTCAAAGTAGAGTTATTTTTAGAGTCCTCCTTGGTCAAACTGACCATGAAGGGAAGTTTGGAGGTATTTTAGCTCAAATCACATGAGTTTTGACCCCCTTTTTTAGGGCTTTCTTCTTTTGCTCGTGAATCATTTTGGAGGTGGAGATTTTTTCGACTTCAGTCACACTTCAGTGTTTCCATGCACTTTGGAGCTAGTTTTTGTATATAGAGAGAAAGACTTATTCTTTTTTCTTAGTTCTTGCTTCCCTTATTCTCTTACGCATTGTAGAGAGATTGGAAAGACTTGTAACTCAACATTATTTTTATAGTTTTAATACAAAAGTACCTTGATTTTCAGTAGATTGTTTAGAGTTTTGCAGATTTTCCTTCAGGATATTCAATAAAAACAGAGTTTACCTTCACAATTTCTGGTGTTTTGTCTCTTTTAAATGATTTGATGCAAATTTAATGTGTTTTAAATCAGAAACCTTTAAATTTTTGTCTCATTTACTGATGCATGTACATAATAGCAATTTATCACAGGTCGTTGATTGTGCTCTTAAGTTTATCTCTTCTCATAATTTGTGAAAACCATGTTTTCCTTAGTAAGGAAAGATTAAACAAGGCCTTTTAGTGATATATTTATGTGATCAAGGTGCCCAAGTTGAGTTGTGTTAACGATTTTTTTGAGAATATTAGTTGGGAATAATTCTACATAGTAGTATTTCTTCAGTGCATCGCCTCCTAGAAATAATTTACCATTCGAGTTTCCTTCAATTTCATAGATTAATCTTTATCCCTTTTCCTACACAAGTCAAAAAGTTCTAGGAGATCAAAACGAGAACCAATCCACAATCTGGAGATTCACCTTCAATATGAGCAACGCACAGGCTTGAAGGTGTTTCCATGATTCATAGGATTATTGAGCTTTAAGCTTAGCATCTAGTGTGCAATCCTTGTGACAACAAGCATATCCATCAAGCCCTTTAGTAGTGATGACTTTGATATGTTAGATGAAGCCCTTGAGGATTTCATCTCACAAGGATCGTCCATTAAGGCTTGTTATGATAAACCAAAATAAAAGGAAGTTAATGCAATCACACCTCAACTTACCATCTATCCATCCTCACAACAACCATAAGTTTAAAATAAACTTGTGCTTGTCATAGGACCACCTAAAAACAAACCATTTCCTCAAGGAACCATTTTAAATTTTATAAGGCAACTTGCTAGTAACAATTATTCGCAGCAACCAAGTTATAATATTGTTGCTCATACATATAACACAAGGAACAATAGGCAACCTCAAACAATACCTACCTCATTACCATTTCCTCAACCAATTTTGCCTAGTGCTCCTAGCTTGCCTTTGCACAATGGAAAGGAGTATGATATTATGGAACAAATTAAAAACACTCCTGCAAAGATTTCCTTATGGGATCTCATTCAAGCTTCACCTAATTACCATAATGTGCTTCAAAATGCTTTGGAACAAGTAGTGGTCCCTCCTAGTGCGCAACCAAATGATGTAGCAACCCTAATTCAAGGTATGAATTTAGTTAACATTGAAATTATCTTTCATCAAGATGAGTTACATCCATTGGAAACACAAAAACAAAATGAGGCTTTCATGATAGTGGTTGTAATTAATAAGCGTAGGATAAAATGAACTCTCATTGATAATGGTTCGGCTCTTAATGTGTGAATATGTGTGAATTGTGAACCTTTTAGATAAGATTTGAGTGGATAAGACTATGATAAAAATTGATTCTTTATTTATTCATGGATTTGATAATGTGTGAAAATAACCACTTGGTGTGATAATATTGCCTATTAGAGTTGGAAAGGTCACATTGCAAACTCTTATCCATATCATGCCTCAAAATCTCTCATACAATCTTCTTTTGGGTAGGTCATGGATTCATGAAATGAATGGGGTACCTTCAAATCTTCATCATTTAATGAAGTGTGTCTATAATAACAAGTTTTATATAATCAAGGCTAACCCTCAACCAAAAATTTGTTTGCACACTGAGAAAGATAGGGAAATTCCTTTGAAAATATTGATACCAACTTCAAAAGTAGAACCCGTGCAAGAGGAAGAAAAAGAGAAGAATATTGAAGAAGTCACAAAGCTACTGGATAATGATTAGGGTTCATTGGATTTCACACCTACGTTTATAGGAGAATATAAAATCACAACAAAAGAATTTGAAAAGGGAAAAGAAACAATGGTGATGTCAACACAACATTTGGAGGAACCTTCAAAAGCATATAATTCAACAAGTATAGAAGAGGACACAACTTATGCAACAAATTATGAACACCCACCATCCTAGAAAGCAATGGAGACTCTTTACATAAGAGGGTATCAAATCTTGAAGCAACTCGATTATAGTGGAAAAGGATGTGGTGTGAAAGAACAAGGAATTTGTGTCCCTCTAGAGCCTAGCATACAAGAAATTAAAAAACGGTCTTGGATGTTTCCCTTATAAGATAACAAAAGCAACAAAAATGCCTTCATTTAACATCAAAACCATTATGCTAGATTCTTCTAAGACTACTCTCACTTTAAAGCATCATGATTTAATAGATCCCACAAGTGATGAATCATTGGATTATGTTCAAGATGATGAAGCTTTGGAAAAAAATTTGGGATTCTATGACAATTTACCAAATAATAACCACAAAAAAAATTCACTTGCACCTTAGTTAGAAAAGGATACTTTGGTGAAGAAAAGAAAACAAGTGATATTGAAGAAGAACAAATTCCTAAAATTCCAAATCAAAGTGCATTACCTATGGGAGATATAATTAATGTATCGATGGAAACATCTAACAAAGAGAAAGTGATTCAAATAGGAATGTGCGTTGATGAGGATGAATAAGAATAACATGCAACACTATTACATGACTTTTCTTAACTTTTTTCTTGGACTGATTCAAATATGTTGGGTATTGACAGTAAGATAGTTATGCACAACATTGTCCTTGCACAAGATGCTAAACCAGTAAGACAAAAGATACACAAGATAAATCCAAGGATAGCCTATTGGTTAAGGTTGAAATTGAGAAGCTCCTAGATGTTGACTTTATTTGTCCTATTGATTATTCACCATGGATTTCAAACATCACAACAGTGGCAAAGCCTGACAATCATATTAGGATGTGTACATTTTTTTGTGATATTAATAAAGCATCTTTAAAAGATGATTTTCCCCTTCCTAATATTGACATGATAGTAGATTCAACCACAAGCCATGCCTTATTATCAGTTGTGGATGGTTTTTCAAGCTATAATCAAATCTTCATTAACCCCCAAGACCAATACAAGACAATATTTACTACACCTTGGGGAACATTCTGTTGGGTTGTCATGCCTTTTGGATTAAAGAATTTTGGTGCAACATATCAAAGAGCTATGATATTGATATTCCATGATTACATACAAAATTTTTGGAAGATTATGTTGATGATATTCTAGCTAAATCCTTAACTCGTCAAGACAATGTTAAAATCCTTTGAAAGATCTTTGAAAGAATGTGTAAGTACAACATGAGATTGAATCCAAAAAAGTGTCTTTGGTGTGGATAGTGGAAAAATATTAGGTTTTATAGTATCCCACAGAGGCATTGAGGTGGAAATAAAAAAAGATTAATTCTATCATTAACATGCCACCTTCGAAGAAAATTTCTGAATTACATACTTTACACGGGAGAATCAAGCTATTTGTCATTTTGTGGCTTCACTAGTGGATCAAACTTTACCTTTTACACAACTTCTTAAGAAGGAATCAAAATTTAAATGGAATGAGGATTGTAAACAAGCTTTTAAAAGCTTGAAAGAGTATCTCGTTATCCCTCCTATTTTACAACCCGCTATTCAAGAAAAACCATTTATCCTTTATATATCAACATATGTCCATGCTTTAGCAACATTGTTGGCTCAACAAGATGATGATGGTAAATAACATCATGTTTATTACATTAGTAAAACTCTAATTGATTATGAAACTCGATACACAATGATAGAAAAATACTGTTTGGCTGTTGTGTTTGCTACTAGTAAATTGAGACATTATTTACTAAATGTAGAAATTTATGTGGTTAAATTTTTTGATCCTCTAAAATACCTTTTTGCTGAAACAAACTTATCAAGATGTTTAGCTAAATGGGTTATGTTGTTAAATGAGTTTGATCTTAAATTTATCTCTCAAAAGGCAATCAAAGGACAAGCCTTGACTGATCATTTAGTTGTTGCTCCTTCTCCATTAATGTTACATAATATGGACTCATTCCTTGATGAAAGTGTGTTGGCTATCGAAAAGGAAACATGGGAAGTGTACTTTGATGGTTCTAAGTGTCGAACTAGCTTTGGATAAGGGGTTATAATAATTTTTCCCTCAAGAAAGCCTATTCCCTTATCTTACCGATTAAACTTCCTATGCACAAATAACACTACAGAGTATGAAGCCTTAATTGTGGGAATACACATATCTTTATCCTTAGGTGTTCAACACATTAATATATTTGATGATTCTCAATTGGTCATTAAACAAATAACCAGATCGTATCAAGCGAAACATGACAAACTCATTTAATATAAAAACCTCACAATGACATTGTTGAAACGCTTTGAATCGTATACCATTGATAATATTCCTTGCAAGAATAATCGACACGTAGATGCAATGGCAAGTGTCACTTCCCCTGTATAGATCCTGATGATCCTTCTATGGATTTCATATTTTTCATCCATACGATTATCAAACCATCAATAGATGAAAAGGTGAAAGAAGCATTAGTGACTTATATTGAAGCCTCTATTGAATGGTATATGTCGATATTCAACTACTTAAAAGAAGGTAATTTTATTGAGCCAACCACTAAGAACATTAAAGCTTGTATTCAGAAACTTGCTACTAGATATGCCATCCTAACAAATGTTTTATATAAATGATCCTTTGCTGGTCTTTTACTTAGATGTCTTAAACAATCGAAGATCCCTATAGCCCTTAAGGAAGCTCATGTTGGTGGTTGTGGGGGACATTTTGGAGGAAGATCATTAGTTCAAAAATTAATCTGTATAGGATATTATTAGCGACATATGGAACAAGATTGTTTCTATCATGTTAAGAAATGTCACAAATTTTAAGAGCATAAAAATTTGATTCATGCTCCCACTTCCAAACTTCGTGCCCAAGTTCCTATTTGGCCATTTTAAATTAGGGGTTTAGAAATTATTAGAAAAATATCACCACCTTCTTCCCCTGGACACACATTTATAATTATTGCAATATACTATTTCACAAAATAGGTAGAAGCAATTTGATGCAATTTGTCATTTCATATTGGAACACATTATTGCTCACTTTGGCCTTCCTTCTGCATTAGTTTCAGAAAATGGTACACCATTTAAGAACAATGATGTGAAGAAGTTTCTGGAAATATTTCACATTCAACACCATTTTTCAACACCTTATTTCCCATAATCTAATGGTCAACTAGAATCAACCAATAAAACTCTTGAACAAATATTGAGAAAAATAATAATTAAACACAATAAGGATTGGCACACTCAGTTATCTTATACATTATGGGCCTATCGTACTAGTATTCAAACATCCATAGGAAGCACACCTTATAACCTTGTTTATTATGTCGATGCAATAATGCCTTTAGATTTAGAAATTCCTTAATTAAGAATTGCTCTTAAAGGGCTTATTGATGACACTACTTATGAAGAGAAATGATTACAACAAGCTTGATGAACAACACATTAACAGAGAAAAGAACCTTTGAAATTTATCTTCTAAGAGCCACGCCTAGAAAAAGGAAATATTTGCGTCTGCTACTTGAACTTCCCAAGGCGAAGAAAACCAAATGTGACTTAAGCAATAGAGATTTCATAAATATTATAAAGGGACCCATAATGAGGAGGAGAAAGAGTCTCTGAAGGCATAGGGAAGTGGTGGGAGTGGAGGAAGACGATCGACTCGGCTTGCTGAAGCGGCCTCGAAGGAGAAAAAAGGGAAACAAAAATTATCTACGAGTGAAGAGGAGGATCAAGAGTACGAAGATTTTGAAGCCTGAGAGGATGATGACTCTGAGGATCTAGATTTTGAGAATACGGCTTAAAAGATGGGTGAAGAAGGATCAGAGGATGAAAAGGATGAGGAAGAGGAAGAACATGTTGAACATTTTAAGGATGATAAGAAAGAGGAAAAAAAATTGTAGGAAGTTGAGGATTTGGATACGAGAAAAGACTATACCATTGAAGTTTTAAAGAGAAGACTAAATTTCTTGCAGGTTCAGTTCGAAGACATGGAGAAGGCTTTGGTTAATCTCACGAGGGTTACAAACAGACTAATGAGGCAGGCAATGTTGGGTGTGACTTCTGGAGAACTCAAAATTGCCAAGAAGCTAAGGAAACAAGGGAAATTGGATGCCTCTTGTTGCTACTTTGTTGTTTTTTGATGAGTCTTTTATTGTATAGCTATAATCTCTTAGACTGCTCTATTTTTATGGATATGTTATGGTGGAATATCACCTGGGACACTATGAACTTAATTAATGGTTTACGTAGATCTAAGTATGCTTCTAGTATTTAACTGTTTTCTATTAGTATTGGTTGGTCTATGGTTACTAAAGTTATTGTTGGCCTACGAACTTATAATGTTGTTGTTTTTTGGGCTGGTGGTGGTGTTGTTTCCCACCTTCTCTCTGTTTCTTTTTTTTTGCTTTTGTAACCATGGGATCAGGGCCCTTCCTTGCTTATCTAATAAAAAACAACACATTAACACTCTTGAGCATTTTCAAGCCTATTCCAAAAGAATGCAACGTACTTACAATAATAATTTCATCCCTCGTTCATTTAATAAAGGTGATTTGGTGTTATATGAGAATCAACGCAATGTTAATGTTGCCTCAGGTGAAAAATGAAAGTTTAGTCTAAATTGGTTAGGACCCTATGTAATTGATGTAAGCTATGGGTCTGGTGCATATACATTAATGGAAACAGATGGTACACCTCTCAAAGAGCCTATCAATGTTGCACATTCGCATAGATATTACACTTAACATCTTTTTTTCTCTGAATAGTATGTATATTAAAGCATGTTGTTAGATTAAATAGATCCTTATCTGTTTTATCTCGCATTGCTTCATTCTCGACAAAAATTACTGGTATGTCTTGAATTATGTAGAGTAATTGTTCACTATGTTGAATTATAACCTTCTTTTGCATACTATTCAAATCTCATGTGTGTTGTGTTAAATTAGATCATTACATGTATTTAATTTCTTAATTAGATCATAAGTGCATTTTAGTTTAACACAAAAAACTTAATCAAAATATAGTATCTAATATCAACCTATATGTTTGGATTAGATCACGTAAACCTTAGATCATGGAGACATTTATTAAATATTCTTAAAAAGACTATTTAATAAGATCACATTGACACCTATTTCAAAATAAACATAAAATTCTCATATATTTATATATCATGAAAAGTTTATATACATGTCATCTCATAGACGACAATACTAGTGTGGCCTATGGCTACCATATTCCTCAAGGCCTGGTGGTGGTGCTCATCGTGAGATAGTTTATCATTATTTTCTCATGGATCTCATCCGATCCCATAGGCCCCATGCCTCACCTAAAGTAATCCCCTCCCGAATGAGTGTTGCGACACGCTCTTGATCTATGTGATATTTGTCAGCCTACACTCTAGCAATCTCTCCTTGAAACCTGATGAGTTCTAACTGCACGAAGGCCTATGCCTCCCTGTCGATTGGAAATCATGAAGCTCAAATCTCCTTGTATGCAGTCCAAAGTTGTGTAAGCTCGCCACTCATTCGGTCCTCCCTAGTGACAGATAGATCAAAACACGTTGTATCCTCCTCATATGTAGTTCTCCATCTTGTTAAGGGCCCAAAAAGGTCAGCATGATGCCTTACACTAGGTGGTGGCATATGCTCCACCCATTTGTCTAGATGTGGGGGCAAGGAAGGGGCCATCTTTATTGTGACTCAATGGAAGAGGTCTCACCACTCTCGAGTGCACACTACAAGACAAAAATCATAAAGAAAATTAGAACATGCCATGATATGTAAATGAAAATATCCACAATCTTAAAAATATAATAAAACTATAATAACATATAATTACCTGAATCTCTAGCTCGCTGATCAGGATATCACTATGGGATGATAGGTCCCTCGTGTGTAGGTAGCGTGGAATGTGCGTTACCATTGACCTCTCCATGCTCATGAATGGTGATTCCTATTATGGCTACTGACTATGCTAGGGTGACTCATGAATGAGATGTATGTATCCTCTTGAGGGCATATGCGGCCTCATCTATCTCATTGAGATCATAACTCATCAATTGTAGATCATTCTCTAGGTCTTATGCTCTATCATCCTCATCTGCATCCCCATCGATTGCCTCCTCTTCTCATCTCCTCAACCTGGAAGAGTTCCAACCTCACCTATGGGATGATCGACAGGGAAGACATGTGTCGGTCATGCTCTCTCCCATCACTGCTCATAGGCTATAGTGGTACCTATGTCATCAAGGTTTGATGTTGGGGGCACATCATGGACCTCATCATTTGAATTGTTGAACTCCACATCATTAATCGTGGGATTTCGAATGTCTCCAAGTCTGGAGTCACTCTGTTGATCTCAGGTATGTGGGTCGCGGCCTCAGTGATACCCGAATCTATCCAAATCGTCACATGACTCGATCGTAATAAAAGGGCATCACTATATATGACCCAAGTAGGAGCCTATCCTATCGCATCATAACAAGCTAATGTGAGTGATCTGGCCACTGGGGTATGGTGTTGTAGTGTAGGAAAAAGTATCCCTTTTTCACACATAATTTGGGAATAAATAATTAATAATAAAATGAGCTTAATGGTGCCTTAATTTAGTGTTGTAATATGTATTTTACAAATTCCATTAAGTTTAGGGACTTTTAATTAAAATGAACTTTATTATGCCTTATTTCTGGTGTTGTAAGGTGTGCCTTTACACTTTTGCACTAACCCAAGGCTTTATTAATTAATAGAGGTTAATTATGCCTTAATTGGCCCCTTTAATTCAAATCCAAGCCTAATTAATTGAATTTTTCGAGGGATAAAACTTGAAATTCATAAATTCCATAGCATAATGTTTAACATTAAGAATTGTGTGTCCTAGGTTAGTGACCTAGGACCCATTCGCCATAGGGCGAATGGGTCCTCACTTCCAACTAGGACCTAAATTCAAACTATGATTTTATGATTTTGGTGGCATTTTAATGATTTCAAATGTATATTCAGATATCGGCTTCTGATATTTAAATTTTGGGAACTAATCTTAAGATATGTATAAATAAGAGGTCATTTCACTATGTTTCATCCTAAGATCCTAGAAGATTTCAAGCAAGCTAAGATTACCTTCACAAGAGCACTATCAAGAGCATTCAAGAGCAATTTCAAGGCATTCAAAGGAAAAATTATTGAAGAGTATTGCAGCAATCAAGATTCTTATCATCATGTCAAAGTCATATTGCTTCATGCATGTTGTTTGAGATAATATGGTGATGTAGTGTTCAAGATGTATTCAAGCATATCAAAGGCATTGTTTCAAGACAAGTTTCATGATCAAGATCCACATCCATTGAAGCCAATTCATGCTAGTTGTAGATTTACATTCCAAGGTTCAAACAAAGGTTTGGTGAGTTGTTACATAGAGTTGTTCATCCATCATTCCTTCATACTTTTCTATTTCACTTTGAGGTTTAATTACCAAAACAAGGTTTAACCAATGCAAACCCCCATTCACCTAACAAACAACATTTTTCTCTCTTTGATGTGTGATTGCAGATTTTAGGTGGAAGATCCTTTGAAGAGAAAAAATGAAGAAAGTTGCAAAGTTGCAAGAAAAGTTTTCAATTCACGAAAAATCTTCAATAAGATTTATTTTTGGATGTTCGATAGTAAAAATCGAGAATCTAGGAGTGCAGACACAGCATAAGAGAACCCAAAAATAGACTTCAAAGAACCCTAGCCAAGACTCGTTCACCATAGGGCAAAAGAGTCCTCAGTGAGCTTCAAAAGGTGACTTTTGGTGAAAGGTACACATTGTTTTCCCCTTTCTAGATCTACCTTTTGATTACTGTTTCTGTCAGTTTTGAATGTTGTTCTTCATTTGCATTTTATAGATTGAATTTTGGAGTTTGTTTGATGATTGTAATATTTCTACCCAAAGTGTTATTTAGCTCTTACCCCCGTCCTTGCATAGAGATGAAATTTACTGATTCATGCCTTGATTTAACTCACCTTTTTGGTTGCTAGTCACTTCATTTTTTGGATCTCATTTCCTTGAATGAAATTAGAGAATTAGTTTTTGTGGTGAACCCCCTTTCATAACATTTTCCCACTTAACACTCATTTTTATTTGTTTTAGGTGTAGTAAGGTTGTCATACTAAGTCATCATCCTTCAAGTAATCAAACTAAACCCTCAAGTATAAAAAATGCCCAAACACAAAATTGATTTGGAAAAGGACCATTGGAATGGTAGAGCGATGACACAGGCAAAATTTTCACAGACATTAGGGCTTGCAATATGATGGAGACACTCAACTATGATGGCCATTCAATAATAGAAGAGGAAGAAATCTACAGAACTCTAGAAGGATCAATTCCTCTTGGGCATGATAGGCTCTGGCTAACCAGGGTTTTAAATCTGGGGGTTTTGAAAATGAAGGACGGAGGATCAGTCATGCTCCTCAACAGGATGGGAGATTCAACTCTTTGCTCCCAATTGGAAAGGTGGATATCAAGCAACTGGAAATAAAATTTTGGTTCCCAAAACAACAGAACGAGAAAGCGGAGCCAAGTAAGGTAATGTCTAATTATCTTCACACTACCATGGTCACATTGCTATTGGAAAATAGAGAGTGGAGTGATTCCTTTAGCTTCTTAAAACCCATGCTTTGGTGATGAAATGGGGGGGAATATGGCCAATTTTTTCTAAGATTAGGGTCTAGTGTGATAAAAACTGGGGTAAAGATTGTGGTATGAAAATGATGGAAAATGGGTTTTATTTGGTGATATGCCAAATGCCTCGAGACAAAGAATGGATCATTAATAGTGGCCCATTTATGATGGAAGGAAGGAGGTTTTTCATTTTAGATTGGACTCCAAATTTTGATCCGAATATAGCAATCGTAGAAGAAGTGTCAATATGGATTAGGCTGAAGAATCTCTCTTAGGAATATTGGGATTTGGAAACTCTAAAAACTATTGGTAACAAACTAGGTGTTTTTGTGAAGTTGGAGGAAGCTTTGGCTAAATCTGACTATAGCATGTTTCACAAGATCTACATTCTAAGACAAATGATCCACCCACTCCCTGAAATGATTGAGATTAAAACAGGGGAAGGTGTTTGGCATCAAAAGATTGAGGTTGAAGATGCAATGATTTCTTGCTTGAAATGCTAAGGGAAAGAGCATTTAGAAGGAAATTGCCCAAAAGAGAAGAAAGGTAAAGGGTTAACTCAAAATTCTCTTGCTAAGGAACTAATGAGTTTAACTAAATCTGAAGGTTGGGAAGATCAATGGAATACTCAAGAATGGGGAATTTTTTGAAGGCATCTGAATAGTACGTCCCTTTTGTTAATAGAGTCTAATCGAATGGGGGATTGGTTTCAAAAAGGGGAAATAGATTCCCTTTTTGGAATGGGTTCTGAGTTTCTATCTCAAGATGAGACACATCCGAAATCAACTCAAGAGGCGATGACTTTCTCTTTGAAAAGCTCTCAGAATGTGAGGACGATGCAGGCCTCAAAAGTTAACATAGAGGGTTTGGTTACTCAAGCAAATGAAAATGATGTGAATGTTGGGCTTATGGTGACATCTTCTAAGGACGATGGTGCTAGTTTGGATTAGAATAATCACATAAGGGCTGATGGTACTGAGCTTGAACCAGTTATGAAAGAAAATTCTCACTCCACAAGCAAAAAGGAGAGTGCCATTAGACTCCGACACGACTGAGAAGAAAATCCTGGGGATGATTCAAAACACAACCTTCCATGCAATAATAGGCAGGATACTAATATGGAGGATAAGATGGTTGAAGATGACATGTTGCTAGAAAATGAGGAAACTATTTTTAAGGACATTCCCATTTCTCCCATTTGGAATCTAGAGAGTGCTTTTGAAGGTGTCAAAGATAGTGGGGGGAATTTGGAAGATTCAAATGCAAATTTGTTGTCGGATGATGATCATGATGGTGATGATATGCTTAGGCTACAAGATGACTTTGGGATTATTGAAAAGAGAATAATTGAACAATATTCAGCCTTAATAAGTAAGGCTAAGATTGGTGAGAAGAAAAAATGGGGTCCTAAAACCAATAGGATGCATCTAGAAATCGTTGGTAATGCAGCTGGACATAGTAAATTGAGATCGGGAAAAGGCTATGCCTTTTCTCAACAACCATGAAAATCTTATCGTGGAATGTCAGGGGCTATAATGCCTCTGACAAGATTCATTTGGTCAAAAGGTGTTTTCATCAAATGAGGTTGGACCTGGTTTTACTTCAGAAAAGAAAAATTAAAGATCCTGATTTTGAGTCTTTTCAAAGGTTCTTTAGTAGATGGAAGTGCTCTTTTGCTGGGGCTGTGGGTGCCTCGGGAGGCTTTGGTGTCCTTTGGAAGGAATTAGTTGTTGATGTTCAGATTGTGCAATAGGATAGATTCTAGCAATGGGTGAGAGTTGATTCTAAACAACTCAGGGTTGGCTTCTCAATAATCAATATTTATGATCCAAATAATTTAGCCCAGAAAAAGGTGTTATGGCAAGATCTTTTGGGAATTTTAGGTCTTGAGGATGGAGAGATTTTCCTCTTGGGGGGTGATTTTAATGCTATCTTAAGACCTTCTAATAAAATGGTGGGTGTGTGTTGGTCTGGATAGAGCCAACAAGATTTCAATGATTTTGTTGTGAATAATGGTCTTATTGAACTGCCCTTTAAAAATGGGGATTTTACTTGGATGAATCGGAGAGGTAGTTTTCTTAACATTGCTAAGAAGCTGGACCATTTTTTGTTAGCTGGGGATTGGGTTGCTCATCATTGAACCTGTGAGGCTGAGATTTTTCCTGTCACTAGATCGGATCATTATCCCATAGGCTTGAGGATTCAAGAAGAAGCCACCCCAGACCGTTGTCCCTTTAAGTTTGAAGCAATGTGGCTTCGGGATAAAGGGTTTAAGGATTTAGTTGCTACATGGTGAAAAAGTGCCCCAAAATGTTCAAGTTCTAAAGCTTTTATATTTTTCAAAAATCTTCAATATCTTAAGGAGCAGCTCAAAAAGTGGAATAGGGAATCTTTTAAAAATATTTTTGCTGAGAAGCTCAGACTGGAGGAGGAATTGAAATATTTTCATACAAAAGTGATAGAGAAGGGGATGGTGGAAGAGGATTTTATTCTAGAGAAGAGTTTGAATAAAGAATACTCATAGGTTTTAGCTCAGGAAGAAATATTTTGGAGGCAAAAATCCCATGAGAACTGGCTTAAAGATGGGGACAGGAACACAAATTTTTTCCATAATTCTGTGAAGGTGCGTAGATCTAATAACAATTTTTTTTCTATTAAGGACAGCAATGGTAATGTGTTGAATGATGCTGAGCAGATCAATAAAGAAGCAATAAGGTTTTTTTTTCTGATATCTTTGTTGACAATTTAGATTTAATGTTGGTGAATTAAAGCATTTTAGATGTTATTCCTAGATGTGTGTTTGAGGCTCAAAATAACATGCTCATGGAGGATGTTTCCTTGAAAGCAGTGAAAAAATATTTATTTGATTTGGGTGGAGATAAAGCTCTAGGACCAAATGGATTTCTAGCTTTATTCTTTCAAAAACTATGGGATATCTTTGTAGATGATCTTTGGGAGGTGGTTGAAGAATCAAGGAGGGGTGGTTTTATTCTCAAAGATCTCAATAACACCTTCATTGCTTTAATTCTGAAACGGTCGGTGGTGAATTCTTTTGAGGATTTTAATCCAATATCTCTGTGTAATACGGTTTATAAAATAATTTCTAAAGTGATTGCTAATAGATTGAAGAAGTTTTTGGACTCAGTGATATCAATAGAGCGGAGTGGTTTTTCTCCAAATAGATCAATTTTTGAAGGTGTTATTGTTGCTCATGAGCATATCCATTCTATTCAAATGGAAAAAATAGAGAGAATGATGGTTAAGATGGACATTAAAAGGGCCTATGATGAGGTGAATAGAGCTTTTCTACTGAAATTTTTGGAGAAGTTTGGGTTTTGCAAAGAATGGGTGACTTGGATTCAAGGTTGTATTTGCACCCCCTGGTTTTTTGTTTTTGTGAATGGAAGCCCTCAAGGCTTTTTTGATTCCTCAAAAGGGATTAGGAAAGGTGATCTAATTTCACCGTTTCTTTTCTTAATCTTGGCTGAAACTCTAGGAAGATTGATCTCTAAGAAATGTAGGAAAGGTTGTTGGAAAGGCATTAAGATAGTTGAAGGTATTGACCCCATTTCACACCTTCAATTTGCTGATGACACTTTTTTGCTGGGGGAAGCAACCTTTAGAGAAGCCCGAATCATGAAGGAGGCTCTTGATGAGTATGGTAGAGCCTCCGGGCAATGCATCAATTAGAGGAAATAAAAAATATTCTTTTTTAACACTCTCATCTAGAAGAAATTGGAAATTTGTAGAATTATTGGGATGAGATCTAGTTCCCTTCCAAATAAATATTTGGGAATACCTCTTTTTGGAGGTGCTAATAAAGTTGGTGGTTGAAAAGATCTTGTTGAAAGTTGTTTAAGCTGAATGGATGGTTGGAAGAGCAAGTGGCTTACTAATCCAGGTAGAATTTTAATGCTAAAATCAATAATCTCGACAATCCCGATGTTTTCAATGATGTGCTTAAAGATCCCAAAGAAGGTGATAAAATCAATTGGACAACGAATGAGGAAATTATTTTGGAATGGAGCAAGTGATCAAGATAAAATATTGTTGTTAGCATGGGATAAAATTTGTCGATCCAAAGATAAAGGTGGTGTTGGGTTGAGGGATTGGCATCTCATGAATGAAGCCTTGGGAGCTAAGTTGGTTTGGAGTATTTATTCAAACCCTGATTTATTATGGGTTAAAATCTTGAAGGAAAAATATCTTGACTCAACAAAGGATGAATGGGTCTTTACCATCCATAACCCGCCTAAAGGATCTGCTATTTGGAACTTTATTGTCTCTTGTAGGTTGGTTATTCTTAGCCATATTTCTTGGCAATTATGTAATGGTCTTAAAGAAATTTTTTGGGATGACTCATGGGATGGCCATTTAATTTTGTGAGATGAGGAGGATCTGTAGGATCTTAGGCTTATTTTTCAACAAGGATGGGGTGTCAAGGTCCGAGATTACCTTGAACCAAAACAGGGCCCTTTTGGGCAAGAATGGTCTTGGAAGGAGATAGATTTTGAGGGTTTATCTAATCAGAAATTAGAGAGGATGAAAGGAATTTTTCAGAATAGGAAAGTGTTGCTTTCAGAAAATGATGACAAAGTTGTTTGGTGTGGGTCTGCTAATGGGAATTATTCAGTTAAAATTGGTTATTGGCTTTTGGATTCTCTTGAAGGGGACATTTTTTGGGCAAAAAATTGTGTTGGAACAAAGATTGTTTACCTAAAGCAGGTGCCTTTGCTTGGTTAGCAATGAAGGGTAGAATTTTGTCTGGTGAGAGGAGGAAGAGGCTTGGTTTTGTAGGACCAACAAAGTGTGTGATGTGTGATGTTGTTGAAGAGTCAATTGATCATTTGCTTCTACAATGTGATGTTGCAGCTGGCTGTTGGGCTAATTTAAGGTCGAAGTTGGGATGGCAAGAACCTATTCAAAGGACATTAAGAGAGGTTTTTGAGAGTTGGCCCACCTTTATGAAAAAAACCCTTCTTTCAAGTGTATGGATAGTGAGTCCTATTTTAATATGGGAAATCTGGAAAGAGAGGAATAGAAAACATTTCTTGGATAAGAAAGAATCTCAAAATAGACTTTTGAATAGAATTGATCATATGATAGAAGAAGTTATGGGGACTATTGCCTCACATTCAATACCCCTGAGAACCCCTTTCTCTTTGGATGACAGTAGAATCCAAAGGCTTGGCCAGGGATAAAGATAAGATCTTATAAGGTTTCTAAGAATTCTCTAGAAAAAAAGTTTGGATTGGATGATGTGTTTTGGGAGAAACCAATTGAAGGCTGGCACAAGGTAAATTTTGATGGGGTTGCTAAAGGAAAACCTGGCCCTTTTGGAGTAGGTGCAATTGTAAGAGATTGGTTTGGGAATTCTATTGCCTTAGGAGTGAAAAAGCTTGAAGATGGGACTAACAATGTTGTTGAGGCGAAGGCATCCCTCTTGGCTATTGGTTTGGTGTGAACATTAGGTGTTCGAAAAATCCACCTTGAAGGTTATTCGTTGATCATTACTCAAGCTATTGTAAATGGGGAGGCAAAAGCATGGCACTTGGAAATTTTCATTCAGACCATTCTTAAGGAGTTTGCATTTTTTGAAGATTTTAAAGTGAGTCATATTCAAAGAGCAAGAAACAAAGAGGTTGATTGCTTTTCCAAGTGGGCAGTGTCCTTTCCTAATGTTGGGGAGTCCAAGGTGGAAGACTTTAATCACATTCGCTTGGAGGACTTTGGGTAGAGGCTATGCTACTCTAATTGGTTACTTTAGTTTTGTTTTGGTTTTGGGTTGGGTGTTATGGATATAGAAGATTTGATTGAGTGTCAGAATATAGGTGTAAGTGGGAGGTCCAATGACTATAATTTTTCTTTGGTTCTTTCAATAGAATCTAAAGGAGATTTGGCGATGATGAAACCCAGGGGCTTGTCAGTCCGAGGATAATTATCAAAAGACCTGGGGAATGATGTGAGCATATTTGTTAGCTCATGGAAAGGATTCATTTATTTTCCATAATTAATAAGCAGGACAGTAATTTGGTGGCGAAAGATGTAATTGCATTGATGAGCAAAGGACAGGTAGAGGTTGGATAGTTTTCTCGGCACAGATGGATAGGCCTTTTAAAATGTGTAAACGGGAAGGTTGGTGTCTCAAACAACTGTCGGACTTTATCAGAGAGTGAGGTTTTTATTTACAAAGTGAAGATGGAAGCCATGTATAGTTTCAAAATGCAGAAGCAGTAGAAGAGTTTTTTCAAGCATGTTACTGAATTTAGGTTGAAATTATTGTTGAAATGCCCGCACAATGATGTCATTGAGGCTGTGTTGGAGACTTTGGGAGTTCATTTTATGGAGGCCAAACACAGGGGAAGGTTGAATGTGGACATCGCATCTATGATTTTTTCTTGGGGATTAGATTTGAACGAAGAATTAACAGTTATAAAATGGGTGATGATTTCTTTGTTTGAAGAGGATTTATTGTTAGGAATGGAGTCTTTCTTTGAGTGGGCAGTGCTGAGGGTTGGATTTGATGTTTTAGAGGGGATTGAAGATATGTATGAAGCAACTAAAGAGGGTTAAATTCCTTTTGTGAGATGGTGAAGAAGAGTTGACAGAGATGCCTACAAACTAGACATTCTAGCTATGTGGGAAAACTTGAAGCTAGTTCTTAGGCGACATGAGATTGCAGCTCGGCAAGTGGAAGCAAAGGTTCCACAACAGATTCCAAGAAGGAAATGTTCAGTGCAAAGAGGAGGGATTTAGTGGATAAGGGCAAGCAGGCGTGGAGTTTAGGGAAAGTCTCAGTGAGCCAGTTTTTAGTGGCGTCAAAACATTTTTTGCAAATTTATTTTGAATGTGGATTTTTTTGAAAGCGATGGTATTAGAAGGATTATGAGTGGAGAAGATGGGATTGATGCTGAATGATCGAGGTTTCAGGAAAACATGAAAATGAATAATTTATATATAGGGTGGTGCAAATTCGTCAAATTTGTACTTATGGGTAAAGGTTTTTTTGTGTATAGGGTATTTGGTAAATATTTGGTTGTATGTAGTGGTGATGTTATGAAAATTGTATAGGGGAATTTTGGTAGCTGTCTAGGGTCTTTGAAGATGTAAATTGTGACTCTTTTTGTAGCTTGGTCGATTGGTGGATGCTAGTTTTGGTGTTTATAGGTAGTCATGGAGTAAGGTGGTGGGTTATAGATACATATATATTGAAGGAATATTGATGTAAAACTATTTTATATATTAATAAAATAATATTATTACCGATAAAAAAAAAAAAGCCCAAACTCTCAAGACTGTCTCAAAGTATAGTTGAATGCGCGTGGGTACCCCATGACCGCTACTATGGAATATCCTGTAGGCATAGTGCATGTGATATGCTCGAAGATACAAACTTGTAAGAGTGTATAATGAACTATGCTGTCTAGCTCTCAATAAGTAAAGCACCTAAGATCACAATAGAGGTGAGCCAACATACTGCGACCCCAGTCATAGATGGTCCGATTTTGCTTCATCTCATGGATAGTATGTACGAGGCCTCCATCTAGGTGTGTGCATTATCCATCAAGAACAAGATCTACAGCCATGGTGACAATCATGATCCGTCGCAACAATATTGAGTGCACGTATAGTAGCCATGAAAGCTCAACGCAAGCCCTGATGTCTATTGGTCTAATAGGGTGAATAGCACAATACTCAATATCTTGTCACATTTGTCCCCGCATTTTATCCTCCTCCATATGGATGGTCTCACCTTGAATAGGTAGCCTTGCGATACGATGGACATCCTCAAGTGTTATCGTCATCTCCCCTAAAGGTAGATGGAGTGTGCATGTATTTGCATTCCATCTCTCTACTAATGCCATAACCATCACATCATGATATCTCATAAGTGGCAATGATGTAGATCCAAAATATTTTGAGTCTCGCATAAGGTTTCCACTTCCTCCTCGATCAACTGAGTAACCTTCTCTCGAAGAAGTGTGAATAGTCTACCTCCTAAACGTTGACGAGCGCAGGGTGGAACATGGAAAAGATGAAATAATTTATCAATAACATGCCTAAAAATATTCATCAGTTAAATAAAAGTAAAACAAAGTTGGTCTAGGACACTTGGGACAAAACTAGACACTTGGGCCATTTTTGAGGGGGTCTTAGACACTTTGGCCATTTTGGGACGCTTTGTGACATTTTTAGATGAGGTCCCAAAACCTCCTAAAAAAACATAAAAAATGTTGTAAATACAAAAATGTAAACATAAAGCAGAGTACAATGGACTAACCATGTGTTGGAGCTCACTGCGTGCCACCTCATCTCATAGAAAATCTAGTCTAGGGGGTTTGTAAGGTTGTCAGCTCAACATCTTCAATCACTCTGTAACAAGGTAATTTCTCAAAAGGAAAAAGTCAAAATGATAGTTAGAATTGTCATTTTCATTCATATATAATCAATTTTATTAAAGAAAACATATTTTATTCTAAGTACATTTCATTCAAATCGGCATAATGAGGGCTAGTGATCTCCATTTTTTATGTCGTTTGTTGCGTTGGATTCGTGGTTTTGTCCCTAATCTTATTTAATGTCTATCAATATGCAGTATTGTAATCTCAAAAACCTATTGTAAACATTCACATCATCAAGCAAAGTAATTCAATGTAGTCAAATTGCTACCTTGATTCCACCTCCATAAAAGCAAGTGAAATCAAGGGGGGCATACATCTACCCTTGAATTTGATTTTATGTAGAAGTTTTTGAATGACTAACAAATCAATTCTGTAGGATGTGGGTCCTAACATTGTGGTTTTTCATATGACTACATTGGGGGTTGCATTCTCCCCATTTGTGAAATATCCATATGACTATCCTTTTTATAGTATAATTTACTTTATAAGTCCTTTAGCTTGCATACACACGTAGTGTCATATGGCCACTAAATGTAGAGTAGAAAATTGTACTCCTTCTATGTGATAGTACAATTTCACACTTAATTTGGACCTATTTTAGTGACCTCACATTTATGCATTTTTACCCTTCATAAGTAGGCCCCTAAACCCCTTTATTATGCATCTCAAGGCCTATTTTTATCATTTTTTGACATTGCAATATGCATTTAATTGATTTAAGGCCTTGAAACACATTGATCCTAGATTTTTAGGCTAGGACCCATTTATCCTTGGGTGAATGGGTCCTCTTTAAGATCCAAATTTAAAATTAAAAAATGTTTTTGGCGACATTTTAAAGTCCCAAATTCAAGTTTCAAATGTCGACTATCGTGATTTAATATTTGGGAAATTAGAAAGGAAGCATATAAAGCATAGTCTTTTCATCACTTCAAACTATATTTTTTTGAAGATCAAGAAGAAAATTTGATATCAAGCAAGGAGAAAATTCAAGCAAGAAAAGTTGAAGTCTTGGAGTAACATTTCATTTGTTTTTGTAGGTCTTCAAACTCATTTAGTCTATATTGATCAAGCATTGTTCATGATTGAAGGTTAATGCCTATGGTGGATCATGATAGATTCTAGGTTTTGGGACATGCAACTAGTCATTTCCCTTGATCTAATGACTTGTTTCCTAATGATCCCAACTTCCATATTCATTCTACTAGCCACCTAAAGCAAGGTATAATCAGATTTTAGATCTATTAGGGTGTTTAACTTCTCCCTAACTAGGTCTCTCCTTCATTATTTATGTTTATTTAGGGAACTTATTCTAACACACTTGAATAAGGTTTCTTTGCATTTTAGCTCTAAATAATCTTAGATTAAGATTAGGGCTCACACATATATTTATTTTTTAGATCTGTATTTTCCATCAAGGTTTAATTACCAAACTTGGGGTTTGGTCGAGGCAAACCCCTATACACCCAAAAATAACATTGTCTTTTGTAAATTTGCTACAGGTCTGGATTTGGAAGCAAAAATTGAAAGCTACAACGAAGAAGTGTAGATCAAAGGTTACAGATTCAAATTTTTAGGTTTCAAAAAAGGCTACCAAGACCTATTCGCCCTAGGGTGAACTAGTCCTAGCAGGACACTCAGCAACAAATTTTGGTGACAAGTGCATGGTGTCTTACCCTTCTTAGATCTACTGGAAGTTTGTTTTTTTTTACTGTGTTATGCTTTAAATTCATGATTCAAGTTTCACATTGCATAATTGAGCTCATTTAGTATTTTTATTTTTTCTCCCCAAAGTGCATTTTAGGCATATTTACCCCATCTTGTCATAAGGAAAATAGCCAAGATCTTCAATAGGGTTGACTCACCTAAGGGTTGAAAGTCAATCCTACCTTTGTAGATCTCTTTTTCCTAATGGAATAAGGAAGAAAGGTGCATGTATTCTCCATTAACCTATTTTGTGATCACTTACTTTTTCATATGTTTTAGATAGAAATGGCATAATACTTCTATTATGATTTCAACCCTATTTATTTCAAAGTGTGTCACCAAAAAGTGTAGCCTTTGACACTTTTCGCTCATTTGGACCCTTGTCTATGGATTTTGGAGCTTTTTCAACCTCTTTTTACCCCTTTCCAAGCCTCGTGCCAAGGTGTTGTAAGGTGTTGTAAAAAAATTTCACACTTTCCTAGGCTTGTCATCACCAAATCAACCCTTTCTTATGCTATAATGATCCCTTAATACACATACAAGCCTTATCTTAGATGTATTTCAGAAGACAATCTTGACAAGAAATAATAACCACATAATAATCCCCGAAAAACTAATAAAAAATGCCCAGGTGGACTAGGTTGCCACCTTGGGTGACCTAGTCCCATGTGGCTTAAAATGTAAATTTAACTTAAAATTCTTTCAGGATTTTGTCTCTAAAACCCTAAGGTCGGCCTGTATGGTGTTATTTCAAGAAAATTAGGGCATAACTTGTATAAATAAGCCTAAAACCCTAATTCATAATATTATGTATCACTCAACTCACACTCCTCTCATCTCTCATATCTCCCTCTTCTCAAGCAAGCTAGGGTTTGAGCATTCCAAGTCAACAAGACATCTTTTTTGAAGCATTCAAGGGTTGATTGCAAAAAAAACACAAGATCTCTCATCATGGCAAGGTAACTCACTCCATTACTTCATGTTTCATGTTTCATTACATTATTTCTATTCAATTTGGTTTAGTTACCTAAAAGGGGTTTGACCAAGGCAAACCACTAATCCCTAACAAATCAACATTTTCTCTTTCTCTCCTTGTGTGTTTGTAGATTTAGGTACTTTGAATATCATTGAAGACTTTGAAGACTTGTTGAATACCTCTCCTTGCTTTAAAAGTCCAAACATCCACCAAAAGTCACTTTTAGGCCCGAATATTAGAGTTTCAGAAGCAAACAACTATGAAGGACCAAGGTACAAACTGGGGCTTCCGTTTCCCCTTCAAAAATTACAGAAATCCTGAAGAGGACTAAGTCACCAATAATGGAAACCTAGTCCCATTGGATAGGCCTTTCTATGATATTCACATTTTCAGACACCCATTTGGCAAAAACAGGCTCCAGACCAGTTTTCTCAAATCTGGAACTAGGTCGCCCAGATTGGCACAAGTGTCCCTTTCAGCTTCTGGAACATTTTCATCAACATTCTAGACCTCCATCAGGTCCTTCTTCAAATTACAGGTGCACACATTCTATCTCATTCATTTCTATTTATTTTAGTTTACATTCTTAGGTAATTTTGTATATGTTTGCATACAACATTGTGTTTTCCAACATCTTTTACATTCCAATAGTTTAACATTCAATACATCATTTGATTTTTTAGTTTATTGCACTTAGACACATTCGAACATCACATATCAACCCCCAATCCTTATTTTAATGAACCCTAAAGTGAAAAGGTATGAAAGAAAGACCTCTTTCCTCTTAGGTGCAAAACCCTTGAGGTGAAAGAGTGCATCTTTCCCCTCTTTCTTTTTGGTGGTTCACAAAGCAACATAACTTATTCAAACAATACAAATACCATATTGTATTTTTGGATATTATCATAATACCCTATATTATATTTTCTTGCTATGTTAATCAATAAATATAATTAAGATAGCTACTTATCACACTATTTAGATTCCCTAATCTAGTTTATAAATAATCTAGCTAAATGTGCAAGCACTCATAAACTATCCAATAACTATAGTATACACACAATAATAGCACAAACACTTTTAGATAGTAATAACACTTAGTTTTAGAATTAAAAAGAGATAGAGAGATAGATATCTCAAGCATGCTTGGATTAAAATAGCTCCAACAAGCATCAAGGACTCCTTGCTCAATGCACAATGGCTTTGCCTACTACCTCATCTATTCTTAGTTCTCCTTTCTGCTAATACTTCAAATAATATCTCCAGCTACTCAACTGAACCATCCTTCACACTAAAACAAATACTCTAAGCTCTCAAACTCACAAATATGTTGCTCTCAAACTCACAAATGTATTGCTCTCAAACTCACAAATATGGTGCTCTCAGGTGCTCTCAAAATAATATGAATACACAAAATGATTTCAAAATGAATAGACAACCAAATATTATGTTATTGCTCTCTATTTATACAAAAATGGATAGAAGTTTCTTGCTAAGTTAAGCTACATTTGATTCCATTTGCAATTCCTTGCCAGCCATGGGTGTTGGAAAATACAATTGCAAATATGTCTTTGAAACCAACTCTAATGCTTTCCCAAAATTCCACGACCTGGCTGGTGGTTTCTAATTTGTTGTTTTTGTACAATGTTTCAGATAAAAGTTATTTAAAGATGTCATGTTGGAGTTCAAAGCAAATGGAAACTATTCTTCTTCTCATCGTCCAAGCGTGGACTTTACACCTATTGTTTTTTACTTAATCAAAGTGCCTCATATATGGGCTACGCAATAGTGTTTTAGAACTCTATTTAACTTTTTCCTTTATTGTGTCATTTTTTCCACCTATTCTTATGCAAGGCTCGGCACCATTATTGGTTACCTTTAATGTTTTAAATAGATATTATAAATAGCTTTCTATCTTGCCATTGCATGGCATATACATACCACCATATGCATGGCTTACTTTCCATGTAATATGGCTTCCATCAAATATCTAAAATAACAATAATATGTTTATAATATTAAGTATGTATATATATTATAATAAAATTTCTATTATAATATGTATATATCAATTAATTATATATTAATATAT
The DNA here is from genome assembly GCA_007115665.2 of Sequoiadendron giganteum. NCBI lineage: Eukaryota > Viridiplantae > Streptophyta > Pinopsida > Cupressales > Cupressaceae > Sequoiadendron > Sequoiadendron giganteum. The sequence goes on along the minus strand of CM021108.1, from coordinate 601,722,829 downwards.
ATGTGTGTGTGTGTATGAATGCTCACAAATATATTACGTATCTATGTATGGGTATACATAGACATTTCTATCTATGCATGCTCATATGTACATATGTTCATATATATGTGCCACCACATATATACATTCAATATATGTATCCATATATATATATATATTTAAATACACAATATTTATCTAATTCTCATCAAAAGGATTTTAACACCATGACTCAAATTGACTAAACAATCAAAGAGAATTAAAGACAACCATCCTAACTTTCTCATCAACCAAAAAGCTATCAACATGGTTTAACACTTATCGACACATAACTCAGACTAACTCGACAAGGTTTTTCTAGCCTATGCAATAAGTGCATGTGTCTACTTAGATAGGTTTACCAATGGTTCCCATACCAACTTCCTCTCCTAGGTGATACTCTCCCTCTCCCCTTTGGAGGGTTTGAACCTTTCATGAATCCAACTTAGTGCAACATGTACGAAGTTAGATGTTAACATATAACTCATATTGATCATGTATCATAAGCATCATTAAAGCATTTAGAAAGCAATATCATCATAATGTATATTCATATATTTCATTCATCCATTGAAATTCATTAAGACATAATCATGTATTAAAACATATATACTCATAAAGGTAATAATAATTGGTGAATATACAATGGTGTGTAACATATCCTCCCCCTTATGAATCATCATCCCTGATGATTTAAAGTATCAAAACATAAACAATAAACATAACAAGAATTGCATCTATGAACTTTTAAAAGCTTGCAATATGAGGAAATCTTTGTTTGATCTTAAAATAGTCTTCCCACGTAGTAGAATCTTCTACATACTAGTCCCATTGGACATTGCACTGAAGAACCTCTCTATTACGTAGGTGAAGCCTACACGTTTTGAGCACCTTGAGAGGCTCGATCATTACCACCCTTGGGTCTTGTACTTGTAAAGCATTCCAATCAATAACATGATTACCTCCTAGTATATACTTCTTAAGGTATGACACATGAAAGGACATTATGCATCCTGGAAAGAGTTGGTGGTAAAGTAATTCAATATGCGATGGGGTTGACTTCTCCAAGAACCTCAAAGGGACCTACATAGCATGGATTCAGCTTGGATTGTTAATGTGAATGTGATTATTTCCTAACTAGATATTACTTGGACCTATTCACATCATTAATAAGTTTACTTAGGAGTTAGTTTCCTAGGTGGAATTGTAGAAACTAGTATTTAATGGGACCATATATCATTAATAAGCATATAGTTATCTATGCATTTAATATTTCACTCATGCATTTATAATTGTGCATTAGGCATTTAATGTTTGTAACCTAGGTGGTTATCCAACTACCTCTATCCTTGTCTATATAAGGAATGCTCTTGTACATTTGTAAATCATTCTAGATCAATTCAACATAGATCATCATTTTATCAAGTTCTTTTCTTGCTCTTGTTGCAACACTTCTTTATTCATATGGATGGTATTCTTCACGGTTGATCCTTTGAAGTGTGTACAACTTCATTTGGGTTATTGCTCATATTTCCAACATGGTATCAGAGCTCAGGCCATAGGAGATCCATCTCATATTGAGAAGTTGAGTTGAGGAGATCATCGAAGGCTAAAGGGCTTTCTTGAAGGGCTAGTTGTTCTCATCTAGGAGACAACTAGTTTTTGAGGCACTTTAGGTCAGATTTGACTTCGCCATTGTGTTCAGAATGTCCAAAAACCTAAAGATCACCTACCCATTTGTCGAGATTCGACTTCATCATCCATATGCCATCAAAGGTTTTTTGTAGTGATATTGTGGGAAAAGCACAAATCGTGCAAGTGTTGGAGAAAAAAATCCCCCCCCCCGTTGCAAAAAAAAAAATCACCCCTGGTCGACATTATAACCATTTGCAAGTTCAATTTTTTTTCATTATTTAGGCTATGGTTTGATATAGTTGGCAAAAAATATTTTATTTAGGGCAAAAAAAACCATTGTCGGCATATTTTAAATTTAAATTATCGATAGATAATAGCAAAATTTATTATCTGGTTTTCATATTGACGGATATTATACAATTTGAGGTTTCAATTTTTATTCTGTGGCACATTTCATTTATGAGGATTTGTTTATATTAAAATCTGTGGGCTTATTTATATTTGGTGACAGATATCACTTTATATTTATTTGGTGGCTATTTTATATTTGGCGGATAATATTTAATTATCTTTGACAAAATATTATATTTGATGGAGTAAATTTTTTTGTCTGTGGGCTCTATTCAATATTCGGTCCAAGATTTTGTCAGTGTGTGCAGTGTACCTTTTGGCAGGGTCTTGTCGGCCACTTGCAGTCTGTCTCCATCTCCTGCCACCTCATTTTCCGTTGACCTGCCTTTATTGTCTAGCTGGACCATGCTCTTTTCCCAACCGTTGACTCTCTATCTCCCGTCGGTGCCACAAACAATCCCTAACCATCGTACTTTATGCAGAACCCTTGTCAGACAGACCTTTATTACCAGTTTATTAAATTATTTTAATCAACATTTTATATCAAAAGGTTGATATTTTTTTTGGATGATCTCTTTTTTTCCAATTGACCGATCGGTCATATCAGGGACTAGCTTTTAGCCCAGGGGGCTATTTTTTCCCCCTAGCACTTGCTTTTTGCGCCTATTTAGCCTGCACCCCTTAATAGGGCAGTACTTTTCAATAGAGTGTAACTTTTCACTAGGATATCGATTTGTTTGCGAACAAGATATCGCCAAAAATTTGATTCTATGTACTTCGTAGCTATGTAGAGTAGTTTCCTAGATTTTGTTGTGGGTGCGAATTATAGCTACTAGAAGTTAGTGCTTCCATTTGGACTCCCGAGCTCATATCTTTTCACCATTTTGTCATTTTGGAGATTCCAATGACATTGCAATGGTGATTCAAAGCTCTATCATTCTGTCCATCCACTTTTTTTAGATTCAGCCTCAAGTATTCTCTATTGATTTTTTGCAATTTGTGGCATTTGCTTGATAACCTAGACATACTGCAATTTGGAAAAGGCTTGTTTGCATTGGAGGCTTTATTTTCACAGACACATCATATTTGGAAGTTTCTATTTGATATCAAAGGTCAATATATTTGTAATATTGGAGATCATTCATAGTGCATTATGGGGTTTTCATATTATCCTGCACTGATTATGTTGCAAAAGGTGAACTATAATCAATGGAGAGATGCCATCATAAACCATCTCCAATCACTTGAATTGCTGCCACATTTGTATGGTATAGTTCCCCATCTAGGTCAAGGTATTCAAAAATTTGCTTGGAGTTGCAACATATTTAATGTCTCAAAGGTCATTGTTATGCATGTTGTTGATGATGTTTTGAAAGTTATTGATCATTGTGTTTGTCCTCATATTCTTTGGACTAAGATTTGGGAGATATACGGAGATCCTGGCACTTCACCCAATAATGCATTCAATAGTAAACAATACTCTTACTAAATCAACACATCAAACTAAGGATGACTTACCAAATTCCCATTTAATAACCTAACTCAATTATTCTACCGTGGTGTGTGTAAGCTCATATAGGTTACGTTACTGTTACCCGACCAAGACCTTCTCCTGAGTGATACTTCCCCTCTGCCTGGAGGAATTGAACATGTACCTGCACTCACTATCATATGCCCAAGGTAGTAAGTTATTCAACAAAATATTCATTACACATAATACATCTTTAAAGTTATAATATCAACCAATATCCACTCATTCACATATATGCAAATTTCTTCACATAACGAATTATCACTTATGTTCTCAAAACGTGTTATACTCTTGTCAAAAAGCTTTGCTTGCGAATTTATTCTGAATACCGAACTTTATATGCGAAAGTTTCTAATGTGAAGTAAATATGAATTACGAATGCAAACCAAGACCATCGAATATGAAAGACAAAAGAGAATCTCACAAGCACAAGATTGAAAACCCACAAAATAACAGTGATCATTCCTCCTGTAAAAGGAGTAGCGAACCCATAAGACAACAAGATGTGACAAGGCAAAAAGCATAGGATATGAAGAATTGGACAAATGAAAGCACAAGACCTTGATTCGTCAATTGGCCGAATGATATACCTTTAGGCTGGAGAAGTAGAAAGCCCTCAACGTTCAATGATTCAGGAGGAAAAAACGCAAGGAAATCACAGAAAGAGAATAAGAAGGCCCAAGAAAAATCGCCAAGAAATAGCAATAAAGCCAGACCACTAAAGTTGGCAGAAAGTAAGGTAGCAAGGCATACCTCGGTGGAAAGCTACAAAGTCTTAAACCAAAATAACATCAGTAAGGAAGAGGAAGCTCCCCAGGAAATAGATGTACAAAAGGAAATGATAGAAGACATAGATCTACTCAACGAAATAGCAATAATTTGCAAATTCATCGGGGGCGAGAGGTCTAGGTTAGAAATTGAAGGATGGGCTAGAGATAACTGGAACTGTGATCATGCCATCAAGTTCCTCCCAAATGGCTTTTTCTTGGTAGCTTTCCTTTCTGTAGAAGATAAAGCGAAGATCCTAAACAAAGGAATATGGAAATGGGAGGAATACCCCCTCTACATACAGAACTAGGAACCGAATTTTGATGTCAAAAGGCATGAAGCCTATCTGAAGCCAATGTGGATAAGGTTAAATAACCTACCCACGGAATTCTGGACAGATGAGTGCTTGGAAAAAGTAGGCAGAACACTTGGTACCCTTGTGGATATAGATACAAGCCTGCTTGAGCAAAACTCTTACCACTACGCAAGAATTCAGGTGGCAGCAATCAAAAAGCTGCCAGAAACAGTCATCCTAAGAACTAAGGTAGGCAGATGGAAACAAAAAGTTGAAATAGAAGAGATCAAATACTTCTTCCTCAGATGCAGAAAGAGAAACCATTCAACATAATCCTATTCCAAACCCCCAAAAGTCAAGAAAATCAGGAGAAAGAAGGAAGGTGTAAATCAAAATAGGAACCCTATTACAGAAGGATCCCAGGGAGCAATCCCCATTAGAACAACAGAATCAAGAAAAGAAGAAATAGATTTGGATCAAATTCAACCAGCAAAAGTGGCAAGCAAAGTAGACCAAAAAAATCATGTTGTCCCAATCATTCCTAGGCCAGGAAACTTCTTGGAGATGGAGAACCAAGGGTTAGCTTCTGAAAATGAGGATGGTTTGGACAATTTGGACATAATTGAAACAAGAAGTATAACTCAGATTGTGGCCCGAATGGTGGAACCAACAAAAGTAAAGAAGAGAAAGCGGGGTAGGAAATCAGAAAAGCAGAAAAGGGAAGAGATGGCACAGGAAAAAGGCATCAAGAGCGTTAAAATTTTTTGGAAACCCAACAAGGGAGGAGAGCACTCCCACTCAAGAACGCCATGAAGTTAGTCACTTGGAACGTTAGGGGCCTAAATGCCTCTAACAAGCGGCGCTTAATCAAGTGCCAACTGGGAAAACTTGAAGCAAACATAGTTCTGTTACAAGAATCAAAACTGGAAGATGAGAGTACCAAAGTTTTCCATTGTAAAGGATGGGAAGAAGCATATGCTAAATCCTTTAGCACAGCTGGAGGGCTGGGAATACTATGGAAATCCAACAGTGTTAGAGTAGAAGTGAAGGAAAAACATCCCTTCTAGATGAAATGTGAGGTCTCAAGCCTAAACGTCAACTTGAATTTCACTTTGTTTAATATCTATGGCCCAACCAGAGTACAGGATAAAAGTAAACTATGGGACTCCCTCACCCTACACTTAGCTTCCAATAAGAACCGAAGAGTGATAATGGGGGGAGATTTTAATGCAATATTAAAAATAGAAGAGAAGCAAGGTGGCTCAAACAAAGTCTCTACCTCTATGCAGGATTTTGGAAGTTTTATGATGGAAAATGACTTACTGGATGCACCCACTAAAAATGGCCTATTTACATGGTCAAACAAAAGAGAAGGTGGGGGATGTATCAAAGAGAAATTAGATAGATTCATTTTCACCCAAGAATGGCTGGAAACTAATTTTAATCTAGATGTTGTCATCATCCCCCTAGATGGGTCTGACCACCTACCTATCAAGCTAACCATCACAAATGGAAGAAGCCAGAAAAAGAGTGCCTTTAAATGTGAAAAGATGTGGTTCAAAAAACCAAACCTAATCACCCTGCTGGAAGTATGGTGGAAAGCGGTCCCGAAAAGCGTGGGCACCAAAATCTTTATATTTCAAAACAAGCTGAAACATATCAAAACCAAGCTATTGATTTGGAACAAGACAGTTTTAAAAAATATCTTCTCAGAGAAGAACAGACTGGAACAAGCCTTAACTGCAATCAACAAAAAGGCAATGAAGCAAGGAATGTTCCAAGATGATTATACCAGAGAGAAAGAGCTAAAAATGGAATATGAAGAGATATTGGGAAGAGAAGAGGAATTTTGGAGGGCCAAATCTAGGGAAACTTGGCTATGCGAGGGAGATGCTAATACAAAATTCTTCCATAATACTTCTAAGATTAAAAAATCTTTTAAGAGGATCTCAGCTATACAGAGTCAAGATGGAAGAATAATAGATAACATAGAGGAAATACAGGAGGAATTAGTCAAGCACTTCAAAGAGTTGCTTGCCCCAAAAGGAGGATATGACTGCAACAATGTGGCAAAAATGTTAAGGAACATACCTAAGAAGATATCAGAAGAATACAATCAAATGTTGATAGCTCCATTTACAAGGGAGGAAGTAAGAAAGGCCATATTTCAAATGCACCCAGATAAGGCTCTGGGGCCTGACGGCTTTCTTGCTTTCTTTTACCAAAAGTGTTGGCATTTTTTAGAAGATGAGGTCTGGGAAATCATAGAAGAGTTCAGAACAAAGAAATTTTTTATAAGAGATCTCAATAATACAGTACTAGTGATGATACCAAAAAAATGGGAATGCTCAAACCTAGGGGATTTTCGACCAATTTCTCTTTGCAACACAATATACAAAATCATATCCAAAGCTCTACCCAATAGACTAAAGCCACTACTAGACAAGCTGATTTCTCCAAATCAAAGTGGATTCATCCTGGGAAGAGATATTATTGATAGCATAATCATTGCAAACGAAGCTCTCCACTCCATCAATAAAGAGAGGCTGCAAGGCATGATCATTAAGTTGGATATTAGAAAAGCCTATGACAGAGTCAAATGGAGATTCCTTATCAAAATCATGGAACAAATGGGCTTTTGCAAGGAATGGTTAAACATGATCTACTTTTGCCTATGAACAGTAAGATATTCGGTCTTAGTGAACAACATTTCTTAAGGCTTCTTCGAGAGCACAAATGGACTTAGGCAAGGTGACCCAATATCACCTTTCCTTTTTGTCATCATGGCAGAAGCTCTCAACAATAATATTGCCAAGTTCTAGAAGGATGGCAAATGGAATGGGTTGCAAATAGCCCCAAATATAGAGGCCATCACACACCATCAATTCATGGATGATACCCTCCTCTATGGAGAAGCCACGATAAACGAAGCAGCCAAAATTAAAGAGTGTTTGGAGGAATATGTATTGATCTCAAGACAATAAATCAATAAAGAAAAGTTGAAGATTTATTTCTTCCACACAAAAAAGAAGCTTCAAACCAAAATAGCTAATCTCCTTGGGTACTCAGAGGATGTAACTCCATGCAAATACCTTGGAGTACCGATTTTTAAAGGACAGATTAGAAAAAATCTATGGGATCAAGTCAAGGAAAAGTGTAGAGATAAAGCCATTAGTTGGAGGGGTAAATGGCTAACCTTAGCAGGAAGAATCATTATGATTAAGGCAGTTCTTGCAAAAATTCCTATCTACGCAATGTCGAGCATGCAACTAACTACAAAGGCTGCAACAGGCATAGAAAGCATCCTCAAGAAGTTCCTATGGGAAGGTTCAAACGAGGACCATAGAATTCTGCTCATCCAATGGGATAAAGTATGCCTCCCACAAGATGAAGGTGGCGCAGGGATCAGAAATTTAAAAGCACACAACCTAGCATTGGGGGCCAAGCTAACTTGGAAAATGTATTGTAACCCTCATTTGCTATGGTGCAAGATCTTGCAGCAGAAGTACCTAGATTCACAAGAACCTGAAAGGATCCTAACAATTGCAAATCCCAAGGGCGGCTCCCACATCTAGAACTTTATGCTTAATAGTAGACATTTAATTACTAATCACATCACATGGCAAATAAATAATGGACTGAAAGCCAATTTCTGGCTAGATTCTTGGGGGGGCCATAAGCCACTTGCTGAGTACCAGGAGCTGAAAGAACACATCCCCTCTCTCAAGAACACCTATGGTAACAAAGTCAGGGACTTTATAAAATTTCAAGCAAGTAACAAGTGGGTGGATTTCCAAAGTCTACAGTTAGAAGAGGAAGCTAAGCTAAAGCTAATAGAACTAATGGAAAATAGGAAGGTGTGTACAGACAGCCAAGAGGATAGGCTAATATGGTGTGGGCTAAATCAAGCATATATTCAGTTAAGTTGGGTTATAAGATCCAATTGATAGAAAAGGGAAAAATTTGGCCCCAAAAAGCATGTTGGGGTAGATGGATACTTCCTAAGGCAGGTGCCTTTTTGTGGACTGCCCTTCATAATAGAATTCTCACAAGCGACAGACTCAAGACTATCGGCCTGGAGGGTCCCCAGAGGTGTGTAATGTGCAAAAACAATGAAGAGAATGTGGATCATCTTTTGTTGAATTGCCCCTATGCAAATCAATGTTGGGATTGGATATAGAGCAGCCTAAGTTGGGCATCACCTAGAGCAAACAATCTTTGGGACCAAATCCAAAGTTGGCCAAAACATAAAAAGGATTCATTTTGGGGATTAAGCTGGCAAGCTACCCCATCCATTCTAGTTTGGAACATTTGGAAAGAACGTAATAGGCGAATATTCCAAGAAAAGGAAAAGGAACCAAAAATACTTAGGGAAGATATAGAAAGGAATGTCACAGAATGGCTAAACTCCCATATAAAAATACAAAGGAAAGAAAAATTTACTTTGTGGGATGGCGATTTAATGAAAACATGGAAGCAACTAAGTGTACCTCCTTTCTTCTAGTTTATCCCAGATCCCAAACTGAAAATACAAAACATCAAATGGTGCTCACCCCCACAAGGAAGACTAAAACTTAACACAGATGGAGCCTCGAGGGGCAATCCAGGTAAATCAGGCTTGGGATGTATTATTAGATATCTGAAAGGTAAAGTAATAAAAGCCATGTCAGTAAAACTACCAGTTTCCACCAACAATGGGGCTAAATTTGAAGGGATCCTTCAGGGGTTGATACTATGCAAAGAAATGAAACTCTTAGACATAGAACTTGAGTGTGACTCAACTGTGTGCATTAACGCCATTACAAGGGGTCATGTGGGAGACTGGAGCCTTCAGACCAAAGTCAACAAGATCAAGGAACTAATGAATGACCTAAAGGTGGTCTCAATAAGGCATATCTTCAGAGAGGCAAATAGAGCGGCAGACTACCTGGCTAACCAAGGTATAAAACAAGAGGAAGAGGTAAAGACTAGATATCAATCAAACTTCGGGATAGGTCTAATTAATATCATCGAGGAGGAACAAAATCAAGGTGAGGGGATCAAGAAGCGACCTCAGACAAATCTCCAGGTAAGTAGGCCACAGGTAAGTACCCGTACTTAAATTGCAATGATTTTATAATGCAACTAAATGCCACAAGAAAAGGTCAATAAAGAGCTTATGTAATCAAAGGCTAATTTGCGTGCAACATGATGATAACCCCCAACTTAATAGCGACAAATGTCAAACAAAGTGAACAAAACACAACCCTGTTTTAGTGTATAGGCTACCAAGGAACTTAGCTGGAAGATACTGGGATCCAAATCATCTACCTGATCAAGAGCGCATATTTGGGGAATCTTGCAAAAAAAACATTGTTTCCCCAGGGGACAATAACTTAATCCCCTTCAGAACGGTGCCCTAAGGGATGAAAACAACATAATTGGAGCAAGATGCTCCCTTGAAGGCTGCAGTGAGGCTCATAGTGTAGACACCTAAGCCTCGAGGCATCTCATTCTGTTTCTTTTGGGTTGCAAACCTTTAAATCTTACATCTAAAAGAAGCTTAAACAAACGTCGCCATTGGCAGGAGCTATAAATTTGTGGAATCACTCTGGAAGGTTTTGAAAGCTAAACTAAGTTCATTATCAAAGCAAAAGGGTTGTATTCCAAATACACTAAACTGGACAACCTGTCTTCGCTCAGATACTTCTTGACAAAACAAACCATGATCTAAGGTTGAACTATCGTCATACAGTCCTCGAAGGCTGGAAAATAATAAAGGACAATCACGGTGTGGCCTCTTTATGCTTAGTTCACTGAAGACGGGAACATCCCTTTATTGAAACTGAAACAACAAGCTATTTTTTTTCCCAACCTTCATCATATCTATTCCAACTATTCCATTTTGAAACTCTTCTTTGAACAATGGTCTTTAAAATAACAAGTCATCGACCATGGACAACATGTTTATTATGAGCTTATTAGAACATCTTTTTTTGGGTTGAAGCATCTTTACGTTGAATGAAGTTACATTTATATTGACTTTGTCACCTATTCCTGCAACCCTATCAACGCCCTTATCTAGTTATGATTAAACAAAACAAACCATTTTCATCTCTATTTTTCCTTCTTGTAGTATTTTGGGATAAAAATTTAAGAACTGACATTCTTGCTACGGGCGTTACATGCTCTGTTCTACTAAAGGTGGGAGCAATCCCTTTTAAGAAACAAAATAATCAAGTTTACTCCAACTCTCAACATTTCTCTAGCAACTATCCCAGATTGAAAAGCTTCCATTGATTTGTGGTCATAGCTCAAAAGAAAGCAACTTTCAAGGAAATCATGTTTATAGTAACACTATTGTTACTTGAATTTTAATAGAAATACATATATTTTTGGCTGCTTCACCCATATGTCGAATGAAGATAAGTTATTATGACACTTGTCAAATGGGTTGGGAACACTGTCATTGCCCTAATCTTGCATAACCCAAACCCTACACATGGCAATTCATCCCTCTAATCTGGTGTCTCTAGTTTAAAGAAAGCAATAAGTTTTGTGCAAAGTTTCTTATTGACGTGTTAAATCGTTCAACAACACTGGCCTATTACCTTCATATGTTTGACAACATTACCTCAAAATTGGGCATCCGAATTTAAAGCTTTAATTACAATCTAAAGACTTAAATCGCCATACCCTAAAAATCAAATGATGCAATTTGAAGGCGCCGCCTGGTATCATTCACTAGCACGTGTTGGTATCATTCACTGCCATTGTGCCCTCGAACAGGATAGGAACACGAGAGTCTCTTTCTGAAGCTTGCACAAACCCTCGACTTCTAAAGATGAGTTAGCAAATTACCAACAACTATCTTCTAACCGAACTGAAATGCTAAATGGAAGGAAGGCAACCAGGGCGCCATAAGGCACACACCCCCATGGCCACTTCATCCTAAATCTTGGAACCTCCTCATAAACTAGCAAGGCCGAATGGCCTCTGGTAACACAAATGAAAATGTTGGCTTCAACCGGTAATCAATGGCGGCTTCAAACCCTGGCATCGGCCCTCACTTGACATAAGTTAAAAACCTCACTGACATCAGAGATACAACCAAGTCAAGAAATGGTATAATGTAAAGACTCATGGCTCCACCCCCAACAATGGTGGAATTTACCCATTCCAAAAAAAATAAAAATTGCTTCACATAACATTCATTCATAACGCATTGATAACAAAGTGCAAGTATAATTTATTCATCCAAAAAATTCACATTTACCCTATATAGTAATAGTAATTACACAATTGGGGTGTAACATACTCCCCCCTTGTGAATCATCGTCCCTGATGATTTTATGTAGCAACATAAAATTAAAAAAATAATCAACACATTATTTTTAAGTATTCTCAAAAGCATCTAAAACATGAGGAATTTTTTTTGAATCTCAGCATAATCCTCCAAAGTGATTGAGTCTTTTGAATACTGATCCCACTAGACTTTGCATTGAAGAACCTCCCTATTTTGCAAGTGAAGCTTACGTGTACCGAGCACCTTGACGGGCTCAAAAGTTACCACACTAGGGTCTTGTACCTGTAAAGCAGTCCAATCAATCGCATGATTATCACTAAGTATATACCCCTTTAGGTAGGACACATTGAATACATTATGCATTATAGCAAGAGCTAGCGGCAATTCTATTTGATAGGCTACATGATTCACTTCCTCTAGAATCTCAAAAGATCCTACATAACGCAGGGCTAACTTGGAAGACTTTCCAAATTTAATGGATCTTTTGTGAGGTTTAACTCTCAACAACACTTTGTCACCTACGGTGAAATTTTGGGGCACTCTCTTAGCATCGACATAGCTTTTCTATCGATCATTAGCTTCATCCAACCTTTTCTTAACAATCTTTACTTGCTCTTCCATTTCTACCAATATTTTTGGCCCAAGACTCACTCTATCCTAAATTTTATCCTAGCTTATAGGAGTTCGACACTATTTACCATACAATGCTTCAAAAGGAGTCATCTTTATCACAAAATGATAAGAATTATTGTAAGCAAATTCCACTAAGGGTAAGTAGTATTCCCACTTATACTGTTGATCCATACAATACATTCTTAGTAGGTCTTCCAACACTTGATTCACCCTTTCAGTTTGTCCATCTATTTTCAAATGATATGCTGAGCCAATATTTAGTTGAGTCCCTGGTGCAGAAAACAAGGTTTTCCAAAACCTAGAAGTCACTTGTGCATCTCTGTCCAAGATAATATTCTCAAGAATTCCATGCAACCTAAACACTTCTTGCACAAATTTTCTTGCTATGATAGGTGCTCTATCAATTAGATTCCCGAGTATGAAATGTGTGACTTTGGTAAGCTTATCTAGTACCACAAGAATAACATTGTGTTTATTTCTTGACATAGGCAATCCTTGCACAAAGTACATACTTATGACTTGCCACTTTTTCTCTGGTATATCATGTGGATATAACAAACCTATAGGATGATGATGCTCTGCTTTCACCCTTTGACATTCAAGATACCTAGCCACAAATCTAGCAACATATCCTTTCATACCCTTCCAAAAATATAGAGGCTTCACATCTGCCATCATTTTGGTCACTCTAGGGTGTCCAGAGTACGATGCTTCGTGTACTTCCTTTCATACCAGATTCCTTAATTCTTCTACGTTAGGTACATAAATTCTTCCTTTATATCTAAGTAATCCATTAGATTCAAAATGAAATCCTTCATACCTAGAATCTTGTGGATTGCTAGTGAGTGCTTGCTTGACTTGTATGTAGTACTCATCCTCTTTGCATTTCTGCAATACTTGACCTTTAAAGTCAGTTTGAACCATCACTATTGAAGCAATATGACATCTTTGACTCAAGGCATTAGCAACTTGATTTTCTTTCCCTTTAACATAACTGATATTGAAGTCATATTCAACTATTAACTCTAACCATATTCTCTTTATAGAATTCAAATTAGGTTGAGTGAAAAGGTACTTTAACCCATTATGATCTATTTTCATCTCAAAGGGTTTTCCCGGATAATAGTGCCTCCACATTTGTAATTTGTGAACCACAACTGCTAACTCTAAATCATGTGATGCATAATTTTGCTTGTAAGGTTTTGTCTTTCTAGATTCATAAGAAATTACTTGCCCATATTGCATTAACACACCTCCTAAACCTTCCTCAGATGCATCTGTGATAATAGTAAAACTACCCTCAAGATCTGGTACTTTGAGGATCGGTGCAATGGTCAACTTCTCTTTGAGTAGATCAAAGGCTTCTTAACACTTCTCATTCCACTCAAATGTCTTCCCTTTCCTCTGTAAATAAGTAATCGGAAAAGCAATCTTAGAGAAGTTTGCAACAAAATTTCTATAATACCTTGCTAGACCCATGAAACTTTTTACCTCAGACTCATTCTTGGGTATTTTCCACTCTAGTACTGCATTGATCTTAGTTGGATCTACGGAGATTCCATCCACCGAGATCACATGCACTAGATAATTCACTCTCCTTTGAAAGAAAGTACATTTAGAAAGTTTATCATACAAATCATGTTCCCTTAACTGTTGTAGGACTATCTCTAAATGTCTACAGTGATCTTCCTCATCCTTAGAATAAATCAGGATGTCATCTAGAAAAACCAAGACAAAGTTATCTAGGCAATCCCTAAATACACTATTCACCAGGTTCATAAATGCGGCAGGTGCATTTGTTAACCCGAAAGGTGAAACTGTGAACTCATAGTGTCCATACCTGGTTCTGAACGCAGTCTTAAAGATATCTTCATCCTTAATTCTCAACTAATGATATCCAGATCTCAGATCTATTTTAAAGAATATGGCATCTCCCCTCATTTGATTGAAAATATCATCAATGTGTGGTAACAGATACTTGTGCTTCACCATAGCTTTGTTAAGCATGTGATAGTTGATGCACAAATGCAAAGTATCATCCTTCTTTTTCACAAAGATTATCGGTGCTCCCCAACGTGAAACACTTGGTCTTATCAACCCTTTTGACAATAGTTCATCCAATTGTGCCTTAAGTTATATTAGCTCGGTTTTTGTCATCCTATAGGGAACGTTTAAAATAGGTTCAAACCCTAGAACCATGTCTATGGAGAAATCAAATATTATCTTTAGAGGCAACCCAGGTAACTCATCTGGAAATACATCCAAAAAAATTCTCAATATAGGATACCTCTCCATATCTGACATTCCAGTTTCATCTATTTCACCATCTTCCATCTCTTGGAAGTTCTAGAATTTTGAGTCATCAAGATCTTCTTCAAGTTCTTCAATCTTAACGGCAAAGAGTTTGCACCCTTTCTTCTTAGCCCTCAATAGTTTCATTGTCGAAATTTGATGAATCTTGACCTCTCTAGGTATTCCTTGGAACTTCACTTGGTTACCAAGATCATCTAGGCACTTTCTAGTTTTAGCATGGAAATCTAACTTAGCCCTATACCTCCACAGCCAATTCATACCTACGATAACATCATAGGATCCTAAAGGTGCAACATATAGGTTTACTTCTATAGAAAACCAAGGTAGCTCTATCCTAACCTCGAACAAACATTGTTGCACCTTTTCTCTTATCTATTTTGCATACTCTACATTCCAAGACATTGTGATGTTTCCAACCTTTTTAGATAATTTCTTAGCTACTCTAGGTGAAATGAAATTATTAGTTGCACTAGTATCAATAAGAACTTAAATGGGTAAACCAAAAAAAATACCCAAAGTTTCAATGGGAGTCACTTGATACTATGCCTAGTGATCATCCACCGTTGCATGTGTCTTTTGTTGGAACATTATTTGTTGAGTAGGTAGTGGATTACCAGAAGGCTTATTGGGACAATATCTAGCAAAGTGGTCTCCCCCACATGTAAAGCATCCCAAATATGGTACCTTTTTCCTTGCAGGTTCTCCAGATCTACTAGCGTTTCCACCAACATTGTTGGTATTTCCACCATTGGAACCATTCCTTCTCCATTACCCTTTTGGCTCTTTCCCACTATTACATATTCCTTTTTCTCCTTGCTTAGGTAAATTTTTCACAACTTCCACCTTCTTTGGAGTTGGCTTTTTAGGAACTTATGCAATCTTCTTGTGGTCCTTATTTTCCTACCAGTTGGAGATATCCCTAAGCTTTTGCTCCCGCTTAATTACTTTTTCAAATACAAGATCCATAATTTGGATCGTGCATATCTACTTCTCCTTTGATATGATTTTTAAGTCCCATTATAAAATTTCTTATGTGGAAGTGTTCATCTTTATGATATATAAGAACGTAACATAAAATTTGGGTAAACTTATCCCAATACTCATTGATCAACGTAATTCCTTGTCTCAAACTCTAGAAATATGTGATTTTTTTGCTATAATATAGTTTGGGCAACCACCGCTTGCAAAAAATCTCAACAAATTCTCCCCATGTTAGCTTCCATGAGTTGATATTGAGTTCCAACTTTTGTTCATCCACCAATTAGAGGCTTCTCCTGCTAATTGGTATGTGCCCCAAGCGGCTTTAGTGGTCTAAGTATAATTCTAGATTTCAAAATAATTTTCCATTTGGATAAGCCATGCCTCAGTTTCATCTCCATTGGCGCTTCCCTCAAACTTGGGTGGGGTAATCTTCTTCATATCTCTAGAAAGTTCGGAAGTTATACGCTTCTTATTTATTTCCTCGAATGGTGAAGGTTATTTTTCCCTTTCGTGATCATGAGTTTCATCACGTCCATGAGAAGAGTTTGCACCCTCATTCTCATTAACGGGAACCTCCTTCTCAACCCTAGCTTTTACCCTTTCTTGTTCAAGGTTGTCCAACCTTGCCAAGATTTGGTCAAGTCTAGATTCTATTCCTATGGGTCCTTTCCCAACTTCTTGGCTACCACCAATATTGGTTTGTGTCCTCACCATCTTCACAAGATGGATTTTACCTGAATATGTATCCATGTTAGATTAAATCATGTTATCAACTATCTAATGGAAAACATGAAAATGACATTCATACGCACATAAGATTAAGCACATGCTTTTGATAAGCAAATGATTTTATTCATTTCTTAAGGATTTCAATATCCTTTTGATTACATGGAGTGACTATTCAGATAGTTGTGTGGAGAGTATCCCTCGGATTCACTCCCAGACACATAACTTAATGGAGTATATCCTATAGATTGAGATGTTTGCTTGTCTCTCATTTGTTCATACCTATCCCAAAATGGATAGTAGCCTTTGGATTTATCATTCGATACAGAGTTATGAGGTACATATCCCTTAGACTCATTACTCAAGGAAATTACTATTACTTCCACCATTGGAAGAACTCTAGGGTCCCTAAAGATAAATGTCAGATTGACACTTCCTTCCGAGGGCATATCCCTAGAAAGTGATAATGACTCAGACTTCTTTGGTGAGATGGAAGGTAGATAGTTGTACTTAGCCTCCATCTTCATCTTCCTCTTCACATCACTAATCTAAGAAAGTGTGTGACTAAAATTTTCGATGTCACTCAACCAGACAACATTGTCATAGTTAGTTGATGGCTTCTCTTTCCTTCTTGGCCTTGAGGTAGTGCTCATTTCTGATTACTGCTTTTTGAGCTGTTAATCTGAGATGCACCATCTTGGCACAAGAATTTCCAAACATTAGATAACGTTGGATGGAAAGACTAATGAGCTCATAGGTTCTAGAGCAAAAATTGGTAGCTCTGATACCACATGTAATATGCCAATTGTACACTGAAGTAAATTTTCCTAAGTTTTCACTGTGCGAGTAAATAAACTATGTAATAAACCATTGCAATAAAAAAAATTCTTTATTGAGAATATATGAGCAAAGATGCTATAACAAAATACAATAAGGATTTCCATTGCAATACAATAGTTCTCAAAGTACATATTTTCCAAGAATGTACTCAGTTACATAAACATCTCCATTGAGCTTCTTAGCATAAGATATAGATGGTCCAGTAATCCGCCTTTCAAAACATTGGTCCGTTATCGCCTACTAAGGAGGAGAAGCATCACTCAAGCAATATTTTTCCAACCACATACTCATATGCGGTCCCCCGCACATCTATCAATGATAGATGGCCCTACCCTTCGACAAATAGATTGGTTGGGTGACCCCGTACAACATACCACACTGAGCTTAGTGTTGTGGCCTACATGACTTAGGTTTTATAACCCTACACAAGGTAACTATCATGCATTAAATGGAGACGCTAAATTGATAATGGATTCCCAGGCAATCACACTACTTTGGCCAAAGTGTTTTCACTCAGTACTTTGAGTGATGGTCTACATTTAATTACGCTCATCAAGCTCGTTTTGAATTAAGGCCATTATATCTATGCATAGGTAATCCCTCCCATGGGTAAGCTTAAACCCCAAAATTAACCTATCACATTTAACACAAACCTAAGATATTTATACTCAATTAAGAAAAAGTACTAGTTCCCTCCCTTGGTTGGACAACAATCCCAGGAGTAACCTACTAGCTATCTAGCATAATCAACAACTAGACATGAGTATCCCTTAAGCTATCCTTGTTCAATCACTTCTAGTATATTAATAATACCTAGGACAAACAATCTCTCTTATCATGGAGTAACTACAAGAATTTCACAAATAGAGTAAACAACTTCTACTTTTATTTCAAATAAAACATTGCTTTTCCCTAAATGCAAGTAACCATGATAGACTAGTTTAAACAATCAAGAAACAAATCTTTTAAAATCTAATACAAACAAAGCAAGATAATACTCATGCCTGTGATATGCCATCTAATCAACTGGTTGCAACACAACACTTCCAAAACAACAACTAGCTTAGTATCAATTTCACCAACAAAGTCATAATATCCTCTAACAAACAAGTTGGCAAATACTTCTCTCAAAATGATAAAAACTCTCTAGTGCTCAAAGCTCTCACTCACTATCTAAAGCAGAATAATGCAAAAACGAATGTAAATAGAATGCAAAAACTTGCTCAAGGAATGTGTCCCAAATAAGTGAACTTGCTCCACTATTTATACAACAATTTGGAGACCACCCAGCCTATAGTTTAGGCATGAGTTTTGACAACAATTACCATGCATAGCAACACACAATCCTTAGCTAAAATGTGGTGCACATTTAAGCACATACTCAACTAAAACAAGCTACAGATCGACCTTGTTGATTGACAATAATAAGAGACTAATTCAAATCAACAAATGATTGAATTCGATTTGCATTCACAATGGACATCTACAGAAAACTAAATTCAAAGGTGGCACCAAAGTATCAATAACCTCCTACAGAGTTGGCATGGTTTCTTATTGAGGAATAAATCATTCATCAAATATGAAACACATTGCATATGTCAACTTGCTCTCCCATGAGTCGACTTAACTTCATTTATCACATTGACTGAGTCATCGACCTGTTGTTTGATATAAAGCATATATTTATTTGTTGCAGATATTTATGAGATGACAAGGCATCTTATGGTTTACTAAGTCAAATACATACCATTGCAAGGCATCGACCAAGTCTCCATCATTATATCGACTTAAAGATGCGTATGGGTTTGTATAATACTCGCCTTTATGTCATTGGACATCATGAGAACTAATTGGCCTCTTAAGCACAGTCACAAGTACATCATAATCAGCCTTTGATTTAACTATAAAGCAACTTATAATCATTGCTATTGATAGTTGACCTCAAAGCATATATTATTTAAATATACATATATATAACATATATGTATAGATTAACACACACACACACACATATATATGTATACGTATATATGTTAGTATATATATCGATATTTATCATATGTTAGTAAACCATGTATATATATTCGATATACAAATGAATATAATCAAGATAACAATCACATTTTTATTTCAATATATCGACTATTTATACATATATATTTATATATATATGCCTTTATGTACATGTATACGTATGTGTACATGTATCGCTACATTTGTATGGGCATGCCCATTTGCCATGATATGTGTATATTGATACATATATACATATGGCTATATGTATATAATTTATATATATATATACACATTCGATTCTCACACCAAAATAATACACATTTACTATGGTATCGATAAGAGCCTACGAGTGATATATCTATACGTATACATATACATGTCGTTAGATCCATTGGATAGTTCCGTGCGCACAAGCAACTCGTGCATGAGCATGCATAGATACGTCTACCTATGTACCCTCATGTATGTGTTCCTTCTTGTGTATGATCTATCATCGACATGCATGTGTGTGTATTCATATTCCTGATATGTCCCCCATATCAATACAAGCATAGTAACAAGGAAAGATCACACAAGCTCAAATAGATAAACTTTACCCAATAATGCATTCAATAGTAAAAAGACTCTTACTAAAGCAACACATCAAACGAATGATGACTTACCAAATTCCCATGTAATAAATTGACTCAATTATTCTACTATGGTGTGTGTAAGCTCAGATAGGTTACGTTACTGGTTATCCGACCAAGACCTTCTCCTAAGTGATACTTCCCCTCTGCCTGGAGGAATTGAACATGTACCTACATCCACTATCATATGCCCAAGGTAGTCAGCTATTCAAAAAAATATGCATTACACATAATACATCTTCAAATCTAGAATATCAACCAGTATCCACTCATTCACATATATGCATTGCTTCATTTAATATTAAATGTCATAACATTCATTCATAACGTATTGATAACAAAGTGCAAGTATAATGTATTCATCCATAGAATTCACATTTACCCTATATAATAATAGTAAATAGTAATTACACAATTGGGGTGTAACATTCTTCCATATTGTGGATATTTATATACTGCCATGCTCCCTTCGGGTTAATTTTGATGTCTTGCCTAATTTTCAACCGCTTCAAATGATTTTTGAAAGCCTCTCGACAGTCTTTCGGTGCTCTCGACTAAATGCCACCACGTGTCACCAAATCACTCATCAAAGGGGAGCTTCCCTTCCCTTCTCTTTCGGATCCTGACTGCCTTCCACGTAGCCTTCGCTCATGCAAAATTTTGCCGGGCCCCTCAAGTGATCTCGATAACAAAGACGCTACCACATGTCTTCTCATCACAAGCTCTCATAAAAGGTGAGGAGAATAAACTATGGGTTGTGAAATGCCACCACGTGTTCCTTCGACGCAGCTACATACAAAGAGAGAAGCAGTGCAATCACCTGGCTACCATACTATCGCGTACTCTAAACGCTTTCGCTAAGAGGCGACACTTGTTTATACAGTGTTGATCGGGACCACTGCCATCATTTGCAGGGAATGTATCTGGCTGGCAAACGACTAGGTTCATGCTCATGAATCTTTATGTTACAACGTTCATGATGAATCATTGTTGTAAGCATTATGATTCATGATGAGATATATTTTTATGATATTTCAAGTGATGGAGGCCCTTGGCTATAAATAATACTTCTCTTAGAGGAGAAGGGACTTGGTTGGTTTTTACCAGTTAGTTAGTAGGTAATTTTAAAAGTAGCGATTCAAGAGTTGATTATTGCTAGTTTGAAATATCTATAGAAGGATCAGGAAGACATCAGGTCTTTGTTTTGTTTGATAACTATAAAAGACTCACAGATTGTGCCCTTGTAATTTGGCCTTTCTATCTCTTAACTATTGATAACACTATATTGTGTTATTTCTAAATAGTTGTTTGTAACTTCAATGATTTGAATAGAATGTTGGTTTAGAACCATGTCTTCAAATCTTTCTTTTTAGTATAGCTCTATGCAAATTATTTTATGTCATGAAATAAACTATTCAGGTCTTTCCCTTTAATGGTCGTTATTTCGAGCATAGCAAATTGTTGAACGGGCCCTTAAATCGCTTCTGCAAGATAGATCTATCATGCCTTACATCTAAACCTTGGCACATGGCCCTAGTTAGATCTTTTTATTTTATATCTGCTTCCTTTTACCATTCAAAACCCCAATTTTAGAAGAGTCGGCTTCTTTAAAATTTGGAGGTTACCCAGTTTAGCGCAATAGGTCCCCCCTTTAACCGAGTTTCCCACAAAAGTCTGTTACCTTGCCAATTTTTGGCATCAATAATTTTCTTTTTTCCTGGCACGCCTGGTGGGACACGTGAAAAGTGTTTAAACCTTAAGCAAGTATATGAGCCGTAGACCTGTCACAAGATCCCAAATGATAAACAACCCTGGTTTGTTAGTACCACCGTTAGGGTCGGTACCAACTAGAACCTGTCACATAAACATCCCAAACTCTCCACTAGCCATGCTACCTATCACCAACTAGAATTATGTAGCATGGGAGGTTGGAAGTCCTCTTAGAACACCTTTAGTGCCAGCCATTTGGGGCCCCATCCCGGTCTTTGCTCTCAAATCTATCCTTAAGTTCACCGGAGATGGCTCAAGAACACCATTTGAACATCTGCAAGATGTGGCAGACGTATGTTTGGTACATGGAGTTACAGATCAAAACATAGCACTAAGGTTACTCACAACTTCTTTCAGAGGAAAAGCATCAGATTGGTATCGCACTCTACCGACTAACTCTATTGACACTTGGGATCAGCTTGGAGATCCTTTTTATGAAAGATTCTCGAACAATGGAGATAGGTCTTCCCAGTATCATCAGCTAGAGATCATCAAATGAGCTCCATTTGAGGCCCTAACCAACTTCAATGCTCGGTTCCACATAACTTGGCAAAGAGTTCAGACTGCAATCCGCCCGCCACCCGATTTGGCATTCATGTTTAACCTAAAATCCATCAACGCTGATATCTCAATGATGATCCAGTCACTTGGCGGAACCACTCTTCCGGATGCATATAGCGTCGCAATCAAAGCAAAGAGCAATCTGATCGATGCTGGAAAATTGATGCCTTGGCCCATCATGCCTATATTCCCTGAAGTGCCAGTTCATGCCCAGGAAACACCGATGACTACACCAACTACTCCTCCATAATCTATGTACACATACGCAAGCGCACCACAGAACATCGCAACTGGTTCATCGAAAGATGAGACAAGCGACATAAAGGAAATGTTGCGAGCTATGGCCAACGAGATAACTATCATCAAATGCAACCAAGTTGCTCCTCCAAAGTTGACCTATTAGAATTATTGGGACATCAGAAGGCCCTCTTACCAACAAAACCAATTCCAAGGAGGCGCCCGCCAGAATTTCCAGGCGCCAACGACAAGTCAAATAGTACCAGTACCCATTCCATTGCAGAATGCCAACCTAAGTTCTAACATAGAGATGACTACAGGACAAAATAATTTGATCGATGACAGTAACCCCTGGTGCTTTCCTTGTGGCAATTCGCATATGCCCTGAAATTTACCACGTGACAATCTACAACAGAAGATAGTGGAGCAGCGTAGTCAAGGCACAATATCGAATGACGAGGATTATGCATATACTTCTTCACAAATGGAAAACGCAGTACTCACCGCTCAAATGCAAGGAATGTCTCTAAAACAAGAGACCGACATAGCTCCAGACCATGCCCTCTTCTCATGGAAGGAAGGAGAGGAAGCAGTGTTCATGTTCGAAGAATCCACTTCCAAAACCCCATGAGTGCAGTCCGATTACAACACGTGCTTCGAAGGGAGACTCATTGACAAAACAGTCATCCCATAATTGGTCAGTTAGCAGTCTGAAAATTATCACAACCTCCAGACTAGTGCCCCTACGATAGTAGCACAAAGCCTTCCACAAAATAATACCATAACCACTATAACTAAGGAGCAAAAGCAACAGAGTCCACCACCGTTGGATGTGGTAGAGCAGTTTAAAAAATCATTCGCTAATGTTTCCCTGTGGGAAATCATAGCTATGCCAAAACAAAATACACTACTACAAAGGGCCCTTCAAGAAGACCCAATCACAAAACCAAAGAAGTAATCACTTCAGGAGGAAACTACTGAACTATTTCAACTGGCCAAAGTTCTTGTGAATATTGCAGAAGAAGCCCCCAATAAAGATCTTGAAGAAGAATTGACATTCAGAATCGGTGAAGAAAAACCAAAGCCAAGGCTATTTCTCTTAACCCTTATTGTGGGTAAGAAATTACTGCATAATTCCATGATTGACTCCAACGCCAGCACCACAGTCATGCCCAGGCTAATAGCTGAAGCCCTAGGATTAAGCTATGAACCTTTGAATAAGGGAGTCATGCAACTGGATGGGAAAATGGTCAATATTGTGGGGATCATTAAGGACCTTCTGTTAACTTTGTTTATCTACCTGAATATCACAGTCAAGCAGGATACCATGATCATTGATATCCCTCCAATTTTCGGTCTATGCCTGTCCAGAGAATTCACTTCCAAGCTAGGTGGATACCTTTCTTTAGATTGGTCACACCTAATTCTAAGGACTAAGAATGGATCCAAAATGAAACTGGAGTCTGAACCTTTGCATCCTAAACATGTTGCAGACGAAGCTAGGACAATGTTTGAATCAACTCACACTTCCATAACCAAGGAGGAGATGTATTGCACGGAGCTTCTCGAAGATGAAGAAATCACCAAAGATCAAACCAATCAGGAGGAGGTTCTCCTAAGCGAGTTCATTGACAAAGATACTTTTGGTAATTGTCATGCCACTAGACTAGGGACTTATGTCATTTATGATGAGGATCAAGCAATCCCGAAAGTGGCACAAAAACCCAAAGGCTTTTCGGTGACCGAACTATGGTTGCTACATTATGATAGTGCAAGGTACGAGATCGGTACAAAAGCTAAAGTATACTTCACTTCCCAAAGTAGTGAGGATACAATCATGTCCCTCCAACCCCATTTTTCTTATCCCAGTAACAGATAATATGAAGGCCTCGTATTAACTTTAAGTTCGACATAGCAAATAGACATCAAGAAAACAAATCGACTCGATATTTTCGAACTCGGGATTTATAAACTTATCAACAATCAAGTTCAGAATATCAATGCTGAAAAGGATGGTCATACAAGAGCCTCCGAAGGAAAGGTTCGGGACCTAATTAAGAGCTTTGGAACTTTCAATATTCAATTTGTTCCTCAAGAAAAAAATGATGATACAAAAAGCTTGGCCGAAATTAGATCTCAATCCAAACTGGTACCAAACCCAACATACAACCAATGCTCTGAGCGAATGATACTCCAACTCGCAAAACTAGATGATGGAAAGAGCTGGTGAGTATTCGACAGTGGTGAACACATCACCTTGATCAGTTCGCAACTAGGAGAGGTTACCAACCAATTCCAAGTAGGGATGACCGAAAGCAAGGGCAATCAAGACACACAATAAGAACTCCATGAACTTTCAAAGAGTTTGGTAGCTTATGAAAGCTCCCCTTTTGGCAATACTAGAAATAATAAGAGGAAGTTCATAACAAATGAAGGTGATTATACGGATGATCAAATCAAAAAGGAAAATAATCTTAAAGTCTGAAGGAGCATCCTACATCAAGGTTAAGAAGGACGCATACATCTTTCAAAATAAAATGAGCAATTGTTGGCTTGGTTATATAAAAAAATCGGAGAATATGATCCCGGCATTGTCCAGTCTATGTTTCAACCAAATAGAGAGAGACTGAATCGGTGTGTCAAACCGAAGGTCTAGTGAATCTCAGGATTAAAGCTTCAATCAAACCTAGCATTTGGACTTTCGGCCTCATTCCAATCCGAAAGGACAACAAAGATATCCACCTATGTATCAATTTCAAGGATCTAAACCAAATGTCAATAAGAAACCACCCACCACCCTCCATGGAATTGTTACCCATTTTTTCACTCATTGGTTCAAAAGGGTAGAATTCGTTTTAAGCTAGGGAAGATAAGGACATTTTTATTATCCTTCTTCATCACATTCGAATGTATAAATGAAAAATCTGAAAAAGGTTACAACTACAGACCATTACATTCATACACATGCATGTAATAGAGAAAAAATCACATATTTCTGAAAATGTAATCTTTATTAAATGTGATAAGATACATGTGTCTCACACATCAAGTTGTGAGACTGACTTTTCTTTGATACAAATAAAGATAAATCAATGCATGAATAAATGAGGGGAAATAAATGAGCATGTAGAAGGGATGACCAGTCATTGCTTGAATGACTGGTTGGTGTTTGTCTCGCTTCGATGTTGTCCTAGTTGCTTGACCTTCCTAGTTTTATGCGCTCCTTTTTCCTGCAGCAGTCAAGCAATGTGTTAGAGTTATACTCTAAGCAATGAAGGGTCATAACCATACACGATCATTTATATTATCCACCTATGCATGTATCAACTTATCTCCATGTACATCAAAAGATCAATGAATGCCTCAGGTGACTAGGAACCGTTTGGTTAACATACACACAAAAGATAGTCATTTTTTCTAACATTGTTTGTTTCATGTGTAGCTACAGGTGTAGATATGACTTAAATCAAATACGAGTGGAGTAAAATGTGGCTCCCACAAGGGTAGAGCCCAGCGCATCAAATGTTTTGTACAATATGAACGTTATGAAATCAATATCATGTTTTGTAGAACTTCCAAAAGATAGTTTCATATAAAAGGATCATTGTATCATTGGAGTATAATATCAATGGAGCTACAGGAGGATCGTAAATGAGTAGTCATCATTCATTTTTCAGCATAGTAATAGTTGCTATAGTATGAGAGAGAAGTAATCAAAATCAATCATATCAACTGTTTTAATGGGAATGGACAAACATAGATATTGAGTTCACAAACAAGCAGTTAACTAATGAAAGTGCACAATCACAAAAGTATAGACAGTTAATAGAAAAATGAGAGAGTCGAGCCATGTATTTTCTGTAAAATACAAATATTATGCTAATGTGTACACACGACCTGGGGTTCATTCCAGTTTTGCAGAGTTGAGCAATTGAGCTCATTAAGTGAAATGCAAGGTAAAGGCAGTAAGCTGGAGGTAAAGTGAAACAAAGTTCACTTATACTCACTTTCATAAAATGAAGGAAATAATCAGAATGCTAAAGGCCATATTTACTCAATTTTTATCATTTTCCATGGTACCCACATTGGGTTTTGTCAAAATACATAAGTGTGAAGATTCTTTCAAGTTTCTAAATACCCATATATGAATCTTTACACAGAATGCAGATTTGCTATGGCTTTCTAAATACCCATATGAGTTTTTGATAAAATGAAGATTACATATTGAACCACGAGTCTAGCTCATTCATAAAAGGAAAATGAGAAATCTTCCTCAAGAGATGTAATGGTGCGACCAATCCTTGGTCTACATTTCATGTGGTAAAGAACATAAATCTTTTCTTGCATATAAGCTTTTAAAGCTTTGGTTTGACTAGAAAAGATAATAGAAAGAGTGGCTTACCTTGTGATGCTCGTGAAAGAGAAGAGAGGTCGTGCCTAGCTCATATGGATCTCACAATATAGGGGTCAAACTTTCCCATGGCAGCCAACAATGAAGAACAGAAACATAAAGCCACAGGAGAGCAAAGGAATGGAGTTTTTAAAAATTGCTTACAGTCGCGACCTGATGGCCTGTCAGAGAATTTCAAAGAGGAAAAAAAAAACTTACAAAGCGAAAGATACTTTATAGGTTCAACAAAAGATTAAACTTGCCATGCTCCAGACGTCCTGAATCTGCCAAGGGAAAAGGCAGAAATCTCAAAATAAGGCTCGAACATGGCTAGAGTTTGACAATGGCGCTCTCAACAAAGAAAAGGCTCACCCAGAAATGTGTGTCATGGCAGCCAAATATAGAAGATAACACAGAAAAGAAGGCATTAGAAGAGGCAAGGGAGGTCGCGGCCTGTTAACATGCACATAATTCTTCAAAAAACGTAAGAAATTTCCAAATCGTTAGACTTACCATGATGCAGGCTCTCAAAGACCTTCATGATCATCAGCAATGGAGTCAAAGACACAGATTTTTCCAGATGGCGGCTAGGGTTTTTCTCATGGTGGCGAACTTAGCTTCATCCAGATGCTTCCAAAAAGAAACAAAGTGAAATGCTTTTCATTCTTTCGCATTTTTGTCTTTAGGGTTTTTACCCTAATGGCTAATGCATACTGATGCTTCATTTCATTTTTTATTTTTGTTTTAAATATGAGAGTTACTAATATGCCTTAAGTCTTATGACTTATTTGCCACTTCAACCTTGTAAACAGTATACTATACCTTTCTATTATTGCACTAGAGTTTGAATGTAAAGCTCATGATTTTGATGATGACCTTATAAATCATTTAAATCATGTGTCAATTATTATGCAAGGATAAGATGCATGCCCCTTCTTGCTTTTATGAGGGTTGTTAAAATCTAATGACTTTTGAAAGAATATTGGGAGATTGTTTACAGTTTACAAACATTAGGAGGGTATCTAGGGATGTTAGAGAAGATTCAGGGTTCGGATTTGACTTCTCCCAAGTAGTTGGGATGTCTTTATGGTCAGATGGACTGCTTTTTGGGGTTGTTTTGCTGAGTCATAGGGTGGTTAATAACTTGGGAAGACTTTTTCCATGTTTATGGCTTCTTTTGGAGAGTGGAGTGTGTTATTTTGGAGGCTATTTTCCTGGATCCGACCCTTGGAGGTTGAGAGTTGTACTTATGAGTTTTGAAACTCATTTTTCAGTTAGTTCTTTTGCATTGTATGATAGACACTTTTGGAGTTCCAGTACCAGCGTTTTTGCTCTTTTGCAGTTGTAACTCATGATATTTTGATGAGATCCTTACAGTTATTTTAATAATCCAAGAGCTTTTGGGACCTACTTTGGAGTTCACTTTTGTATGCTTTTGTTTTCAATTTGATGTTTCATGTTGAGATTTCCATTAATCCTACATGTTATCTCTTGGAATTGTGTCTTAAGTGAATATTTTGCAGCTGAATAGGTTGTAGATTGTGAAAATTTATCTAGTTCAAGCCTAGTTAGTTGTGAAGATTTATCTTTTCCTGCTAACTCAAAGCTCTAAAAATTATTTATTACCTATCTATGAAACATTTGTATGCATTTGCTCACCTGCCAAAGTTGTGTTTTAGTATGTTTAGTTTTATCAACTTCATTGTTATGTGTTGTTAAGTCAAAATATCATCATAATTTTGGTGTATCACCTTAGAAATTTCAAATACCCAGTTATTTTATTGTTCAGTTTCCTTCCTATCCTTTTCCCTTTCAAAACTTTCAAGTTTTTAAGTACTTTCAGGTGATTATCCAAATAGGAGCCGGCCTAGAACCCGTAGGTTTCACTTCATTCCAAGTGTCCCACATACAAGTGAATCCCATGTTTTACCAAAATTGTTGAAGCTTGTCAAATTCAAAATCAGGTGCAAATGTTGGTAACTAACAGGAATCAATCGACGTAGCAAGAGCAAATGTGTTTTCTCTACGAGATATTTGTTTAACCCAAGGGTTGGATGGTAAGGGTATGGTGATGAAATTCAATCAACAGGGGTCAAGAACTGACTGACACGAGAAATCTGACGATAAGGAGGGTCCGCTCATAATGATTCAAGCGACACAAGGCATTCAAATAAAAGAGCATGAAAAGAGAGACGTAAAGGGTTCCCATAAGGGGAATTCACTTTAAAATTATATATAGTTCAATTAGACGGTTCTAACATGTAAATATGTAATTACTGTGATTATTTTCCTCTCTTTATTCTTTTTTTTTTGCCGATCTTCCTAATCCGTTATACAAAAAGGACTCACATTATGATAGCAGAAAATAACAAAAGTACCCAAAGAAATGAAAATTACGCAGCAAGACAAAGATGTTAAATATAAGCTACGCCTTCATTATATTTATATACTTCAAAAAATATAATAGAAAAATGTTTCAGAGGCCACGCTTTCAGAGGAGTATATACTTATATATATGCTATAAAGCCTTTTCTAGACTATATACAAGACTAACAAAGTTTCGGTCTTAAGAAAGAAAGAGTGAATTTCTAGTCTTGGGCAGAAGCAGAAGCAACATCATCTGACACCACCTCATCCTCAGCAACACCATCGAAATAAGCGATGGCAGGTGGGAACACTAGGTTCCTAAATTCAGTGTACCAGTTAATATCGTAAAATGGCACCACATTGTACATTTGGAATAGAAAGTGGCATGCATGGGTAACCTTCTAATGATGGAATTCTCACGACTGAAGGTGAAAGCCGCTCAAGAATGGCAACCACGGGACAACCACGTCCTCTTCAATGAACCTACAAAGGTCACCTGCAGTCGGGATCCCTCCGTCAAATGCTACATTTTCCACCACCTCCCTGAAACCGTTCAGGTACTTCTTCGAGAATATTTCGGTCACCAAGCGGATGATAAGTGGCTTAGGGACTTGAATTACAAGTAGTGATGCCACGAAATGAGAGCAAACGTCAGTATTTACTTTATACTTATCTTCATATTCAAAGAAATCTCGACCCAGGACCCATTTCATAGCTACGATGGCCAAAGAATGTTTGTTCTTCATCATCCTCCTCAAACGCCTGCTCAAAATTTTGCCAAGAAAGGCCATTTGCGGTTTATGAGAGGTCATCTTGATCGGGGTATCCATGGCGTCAGCTACTATATGACTGTCAGGAAGTGACCCTATACAGAGAACCTAAGCCCGAACTCTACACAAATACTAAGCAGACCGCAATTACTAAAGGCTAAACCACTCACCTAATATTGTTTCTGCTAAGTTGCTAAGTATGATTCTGCTACTAACTAGATGCCTATTTATAGAAAGGTAGGGATAAGCGTGGTAGTTCGCATACCATAAGCATGAGGTTAACCGGATACTGCCTCGAACACGACACCAAGGTTCATTCAAAATTCTCACCAAGTTATGTCTGCAGGTATGATTAGCTGCATACAAAATCAAGGCAAGCTAATTGATTAGCACAAGCTATTAGCAATATTTGATGGTAGCCTTTTCAGTCAGATGATGAGGTGTCATCTTGCTAGGTGTTCCTCACTACCCAAGAAAATATACATATCTATTTGAGGCGTATCACATACCTTGGCATAATCATTTTGTTTGGGGGTATTAATTACCATGGCATGCAACGCTTGGCCCGCCTTCAGATCGCCAACTCGATTTCCAAGAAAAATCGCACTATGGGTTGTAAGGACCTGGGGTTATTATGAATACTTGTCATTTCAAAATGACAAGTAGTTCGCTTCGCACAAAATGAAAGGTTGGTAGTACATGCCAAATTTAATGTAGAAAAAGTAATTGACATCTACCACTTCAAGAAGGATAGAAAAGCTAAGTATTACATGTGTTTGTTTAAAGCAAAGAAAGTTTTTTTGATACAAGAATCGTGCAAAGAATTATCAGAGTGCAGAGTTGCAAAGAATTGAATAACAAGTTTTCAATTCAAAGAAAAATGGCATTCGCTATCCCTGAAGTAGCCCAGAACCTACAGATGAGTGAGCTTGGTGAAGCATCTCAAATCTTGGCCAATGCAATAATCACCGCACCCATTTTTAGGAACAAAAGTCCTATGCTACGCCTGGAGTCCCAGAAAAACTAGAATGGTCTCACAAGCGGCCAGCGAAGAAGGGTCCACTCAGAGATGCTAACTTGGTAAAGGAGGAGTGGGATAACATCTATGACCCCGAGCTCAAGATTAACCTGAAGGGCCTAAGGGAAGCTGCTTTCGTCAGGAGGAATAAATCCCACAAAAATCAACTGTCATTCAAGCAATGGCACTGCGGACTTCCCCAATACATGGTCCCTTATGTGCACCACTGCCCAGAAATAATTCTTGAAAGTGTTCGACGCTTCAATTTGGCAACCAATGCCATCGAAGGAAGGAGGCTAAGAGTCATGCTAACCATGGAGGCTCTTAGGCACATGTTGTGTGTTCCCGAAATGGGGACCCGAGAACGACCGATGGAGCATTTCAGCCAGAGAAAGGGTTGTGAATCCTGAAGGACTAGGAGAGATGCCCTCGAATTTTATAATATTGAAACCAGAAGTTCCCAGGATAGCAAGTTGTCATTGAAAAGTCTGAATCATCATGTCGACTATAGACAGGTGGACATGAAGGATGCCTTCTCCATGATGGATTTTGTGTTTGACTTGGACAATGACGAGATCATGTCTGAACCTTAGCTGGGCTTGGGTTTCCAACTCAGGAGACATAAGGAACCTTTCTGGTATGACTTCGCAGTAATGATCATCAAAGATATGAAGAAAAAAATTGGCGAGTTCCAGACTATGGGTAAGTTCAAGTATCCTTCTCTTCTTGCCTATATGTTTCTACATCAAAATCTTGATTTCTTTAGGGAAAAAATGGAGTTGTCAGTATTCGATGAGAATAGGCATCGGAAGCCAGTTTCGGTATGGAATCCCATTCTCTATTCCACCTACGATTATTATGCATTTTCAAAAAAAATCTTGAACCCGATTTTGCATAATCTTGGCAAGGATAGTGACTACTATCGTTTGTCGGGTGATCAGATCGGCTGGATGCAATCCCTCTTCCAAAAATGCGATTGGTTCCTCGGTGAAGAATTCACATGTGTCTAAGTTTGTGGTTTTTGTAAAGATCCGATTTGACTCCCCGCATTCGTCACCGATCGAGTATTAGCTCTCGAGGTCTTCTGACAAATGGCTATTATAGATTGGAACTTTTGTTCTGACCCGAAGAAGAAGCTAGGGTTTTTCGAATGCCCTATAAGCTACAAAACAATGATCATGGTGAAGAAAAGGTCAACAAAGCTACTTGAGGCGAAGTTGGAACACCTCGGGTTGGTTCTTATTTGAGATAAGTGGGACTACAACCCCGAAGATGATTTGGGCGACACATTTATTAAGGTAAAGCATAGCCCTTGATCTTACTAGGAAGCGCGACGAAATCCGCCTGAAGATATCAGCTGAATCTGGGTGAACTTGGCTTAGATGCTGACAGATAATCGGAGGCCGTCATGGATCGGTTTCTATATTTTCAAGGGGAAGGTAGATGAAAATAAACACATAAGTACTACCCTCCGAAATAAATTGGAAAGCCAACAGGGTTGGAAACCGGAAAAGATTGGGGATTTTTGGATCTACCGCTAGGAGATCAATAACACCATTGACCCTTTCCAACATTCATCGGTGTTTAAAATCGATGATAAATTTGATACCCTTTGGAACTAGGAACATTCAGATAGCGATGCAAGTGACGCGTTACAGCGCGACCCTGAAGATGCCCCACCATGCTCCAACAAGGGAAAGCATAAACACAAAGTGAAGATGCAACCTTGCACTATTGTTAGGAGTGTGTGAATGAATACCTCGTGATCAGAGTCCTCACAATATCAACCCATGACCGCGAGGAATCCTGAAGCGACGCAGCAATTGATGAAGGTGGTGGATTTGGAGAATCCCCCGCCAAGCAAAAGATAATGCATTGATACTGTTATCGAAGGTGGTGTGCAGGAGGTTGCGCTCAACCTAGCATCAGAGATAGAATCAACCTCTTAGGTATCTCTCTCTCCCCCTCTTCTCAACTCACAGTCTCTCATCTGCATCCATGTCTTCCACCCCATTGATGTCTAAGGTCATCGTCCCTATTGCATCATCTGAGTCAATTCTTACTCAACTTTCATAGCCGTCGGAGCGCACTGCATCTCCATTACCGCCACCATTCCCCTTGATCCCCTCCATGCCTTCCTCGCTTGGTATTTGGAGCATTTCTCCCTTCTCTTCGCTCATGGTACCCCTTTCGAAGAAGAAAACATTCAAGGTCACTTGCCTCTCTTTCCCTTTCACTGTCCCTCCCGATGCACCCTTTGTAGGTGAGCGCATCAGATCATCAACTCAATTCTTGTCCCAGAGCGATTCGAAGAAGCAAGCTCGAGCTCTCCAAGTCTAGAAGCAAAGAGAAAAGGATGCTAAGAGGCCAGTACAGCATAAAGTCCATACAGTTTATAATGAGGCTCAACAATTGTTGCATTTCGCAACCCTGCATCCAAATATTGTCAAACCACATGGAGAAATGCAACCCAATGACTACAATATCCATGCCATCAGACTCAATTTGCGTGTTTCCCAACTGTAGGATAAAGTCGAGCTATTGGAGGAGACGCAACGAGTAATGATTACTGACTTTCTAAAGTCTGGTCGCAAATTGAAGAAAGTGGAGGACGAACTCAAGGCCATTAAGGCAAGGCTGGAAGTCACGCTAGCCAAGGATAAATCATAGGAAGTAGAAAGGGTACGCCTTGCACAAAATGTGCAGGCAGAATGGGCTAGCCTTCA
The DNA here is from genome assembly GCA_007115665.2 of Sequoiadendron giganteum. Classification (NCBI taxonomy): domain Eukaryota; kingdom Viridiplantae; phylum Streptophyta; class Pinopsida; order Cupressales; family Cupressaceae; genus Sequoiadendron; species Sequoiadendron giganteum. Next base: position 601,688,969 of record CM021108.1, on the reverse strand, counting down.
AAGGAAGCTCAAAAAATTACAATCCCAAGAGTCCAATCAGATAGTCGAGTTGCGACAAAGAAATTAGGAATTATCTGATAGGTTGGCCCAGTCGGAGGGATAGGTTCAGCAAAATATCAAAGAGTTACAACAACTACATGCTCATTTGGAGCAAATGGTATGAGAAAAGGAGGCAAACCAAGCAAGCACGCAAGGTCAATTTCAGGAAGATCTTAGGAATTTCTGACTTTCCTTGGATCAAGAGTCTACGAATTGAAACCAAGCTAGGGAAAGATGGTTGGCCGCACAAAACAACTTGAAGGAGAAGCTCACCTCCATCATAGAAAAAATTGAAGGGCTAACACAAGAGATTGGAATGATGGATGCAAATATTGATCTCTTGAAAAGAATCGTTCAAAATCCTCCTCCATAGACAAACCTCTGCTTAGTGGCCCAACAACTATACGCTTCCTACTAGGAGAGGGTCAAGGCTTTATGCCCAACACTCCAGCCACACTCTGGTTCATGGCAGAGGTAACAGATTTATGCAGAGAAGTTCACGACACAATGGAACAGCTCCCGTAATCCATAAGGGAAAGGGTTCCCGAAGCAGAGAAGCTACTAGGTAAGCTATACACAGTGCCAAGTGAAGATCTAGAATGGGCAGGGATGGAGGATCGAAAGGCAACCGCTGGGGTCGCAAGGGAGTTTATCCAATGCCAAGAGGCCACCCTTTGTGCTCAACAATGCTTGGTTACATTGGGGCAGATGATGGACAGTGTTCGAACAAGGTTTCCCTAACTAACCCAGATGGGTTTGCCCTCTCCCTTTCTCCCTGATGAATCAGTGTCTTCCGTAGAGCAGATTGCGACCAAGGTTGAGGAAAGGAAACAGGATTTATCATTTTTTTAGATTTTTAGCCAACCTCCTACCATCAAATACATTGAGGGTGTAACTCATCAGATCGCACAACTACTTTTTCAGCTTGAGGATGGGTCTAGAATATCTACGGTGTTGCCTTTTAAGGAAGTAATCCACCTGCACGAGGCATACGAGATCCTGCAATCCATATCAATGCCCTCTAAGGCCGATTGGTTGCCTTTATAGGTCACCCTTTCTAAACTCTAACTCCAATGTCCCATGAATAAAGCTCTGGTCTGCAAAACCATAAAATTTTGGATTCACCGTTCCGTAGGCGAAACACCCCTGGTAGTCACCAAAAGTTGTGGATATTTATATACCCCCATGCTCCCTTCGGGTTAATTTTGATGTGTTTCCCGACTTTCGACCGCTTTCGATGATTTTTGAAAGCATCCTGACAGTCTTTCAGTGCTCTCGACTAAATGCCACCACGTGTCACCAAAGCGCTCATCGAAGGGGAGCTTCCCTTCCCTTCTCTTTTAGATCTCGATTTCCTGCCACGTAGCCTTCGCTCGTGCAAAATTTGGAGGGCCCCTCAAGCGATGTCGATAACAAAGATGCTACCACATGTCTTCTCATCACAAGCTCTCATCAAAGGATGAGGAGAATGAACTACGGGTTGCGAAATGCCGCCACATGTTCCTTCGACGTAGCTGCATACAAAGAGAGAAGCAGTGCAATCACCAAGCTACCATACTGCCGCATGCTCTAACTGCTTTCGCTGAGAGGCAACATTTGTTTACACAGTGTTGATCGAGACCACTGCCATCTTTTGCAGGGAATGTATCTGGCTGGCAAACAATTGGGTTCATGCTCGGGGATCTTTTTGTTACAACGATCGTGATGAATCATTCTTGTAAGCATTATGATTCATGATGAGATATATTTTTACGATCTTTCAAGTGATGAAGGCCCTTGGCTATATATACTACTTCTCTTAAAGAAGGGAGTTGGTTATTTTTTACCAGTTAGTTAGTAGGTAATTTTAAAAGTAGCGATTGAAGAGTTGATTATTGCTAGTTTAAAATATCTATAGAAGGATTAGGAAGACATCAAGCCTTTTTTTGTTTGATAACTGTAAAAGACTCACAGATTGTGCTCTTATAATTTGGCCTTTCTGTCTCTTAACTATTGATAACACTATATTGTGTTATTTCAAAATAGTTGTTTGCAACTTCAATAATTTGAATAGAATGTTGATTTAGAACCATGTCTTCGACTCTTTCTTCTCAGTATAGCTCTGTGCAATTATTTTATGTCATGAAATAAACTATTTAGGTCTTTCCCTTTAATGGTTGTTATTTCGAGCATAGCAGATTGTTGAACGGGCCCTTAGATCGCATCTGCAAGATAGATCTATCGTGCCTTACATCTAAACCTTGGTGCATCACCCTAGTTAGATCTTTTTATTTTATATCTGCTTCCTTTTCCCATTCAAAACCCCAATTATAAAAGAGTCGACTTCTTTAAAAATCAGAGGTTACTTAGTTTAGCACAATAGGTCCCCCTTTAACTGAGTTTCCCACAAAAATCTGTTACCTTGCCAATTTTTGGCATCAACACATATAATGCTTCAAAAGGAGTCATCTTGATAGTGTAATGATAAGAATTGTTGTATGAAAATTCTACTAGTGGTAAATAATGAATTCACATTTGTATTGTTAATCCATTCAATACATTCTCGGTAGATCTTCCAAAACTTGGTTTACCCTTTTCGTCTGACCATCTGTCTCGAGGTGATATGTTGAACTTATGTTCAACTGAGTCCCAAGTGAGGAAAATAGGGTTTTCCAAAATCTTGATGTTACACACGCATCCCTATCTAAGATAATCTTCTTAGGTTCACACCATACAACCTAAACACCTCTTGCATGAATTTATGAGCTATGACGGGTGCCCCATTTGTCAAATTACCTGGTATAAAATGGGCTACTTTGGTGAGCTTATCCACCACTACTAGAATATCACTATGCTTATTCCTTGACATAGGAAGTCCTTGTATAAAATCCATGCTAATGATTTACAATTTCCTCTGTGGAATTTCATGAGGATACAATAGACCTGTCGGGTGATGATTCTTTGCCTTCACCCTTTGGCACTCTAGACAACTTTCTACAAATCTTATTGCATCTTTCTTCATTCCTTTCTAGAAATATAATGGCTTCACATTAGCCAAAAGCTTCGTTACTCCAGGATGTCCTGAATAGGGTGCAATATAAAGTTCATTCCACACCATATTCCTTAACTCAAAGTCTGGTACATAGATCCTTCCTCTAAATCTTAGTAGTCCATCTGGTTCAAAGTGGAACCCATCATACCTTGCATCTTAAGGATTTTCCAAGAGATATTGCTTAACTTTCTCATAATACTCATCACCCTTGGAATTGATCTCAAAATCATAATATGATATCAACTCAAGCCACATCCTCTATTAAGAATTTAGATTTGGTTGGGTAAACATGTACCCTAGACCATGATGGTTGGTCTTTAGTTAGAATATTTTCCCAAGCAAATAATGCCTCCACATTTGCAATGCATGAATAACTACTACTAGCTCTAGATCATGCAGAGCATAATTTTGCTCATAGACGATAACTCGCCCATCTTGCATCAATACCCCTCCCAGGCCTTCTCCCAAAGCATCTGTAATAACAAAAAAAAACACCTTTTGGATCCGGTACCTTAAGTATTGGAGTGCAACATTGGTTGAATGTCGCTTGACATTTTTTTGACCATTCAAACTTTTTTTTGTTTTCCTTTGCAATTATGTAATGGGAAAACCTATTTTAGAAAAGTTAGCTACAAAATTTCTATAGTATCCAACCAAACCCATAAAGCTTCAAACCTCATGCACATTCTTCAGTGTTCGCCACTCTAGTATAGCTTTGATCTTAGTAGGATCAACAACAATCCCTTTTATTGAGATCACATGTCCCAAATATTGTACTCTATTTTGGAAGAATGTACACTTTGAAAGCTTTCCATAAAGTTTATGTTCCCTTAGACACTGGAGAACTATCTGCAAGAACTGGAGATGTTCTTCCTCATTCCTTGAATAGATAAGAATGTTATCCAAGAATACTAACACAAACTTGTCCAAATAATCTTTGAACGCATTGTTCATTAGGTTCATGAATGTTGTAGGTGCATTCATTAGTCCAAAGCGTAGAACTATGAACTCATAATGTCCATGCCTTGTTCTAAAGGTTGTTTTGTAGATGTCTTCATCCTTGAGCCTTAGTTGATGATAACCCGATCGCAAATCAATCTTTGGAAATATTGCTACCCCACACATTTGATCAAAGAGATCATCGATACGTGGTAAAGGATACTTATTCTTTATCGTTGCTTTATTAAGCATATGATAATATATGCATAGGTGCAATGTTCTATCCTTATTCTCAATAAAGATCACTGGCACTCCCTAGGGTGATACATTGGGTCTAATTAATCCCTTAGACAACAATTCCTACAATTGAGCTTTTAATTCCATTAACTTTGTTGTGGTAATCCAATATGGGGCCCTGGATATAGGTGTTGACCCTAGAACTATATCAATAGAGAAGTAAAAAGTCCTTTTACGAGGTAATCCAGGTAAATCACTTGGAAAAACATCCTCAAAGTCCCTTAGAATGGGTTACTTCTCCATATCTAATCTTTCTTGCTTCATTAATTCTCCTTCTTTAGTTTCCTAGAGATCTTGGGGTTCATAATACGTCAAGTCGTCTTGAAAGATGAACTCTTTGTAATCATCCAACTTCTCCACTCTAACTGCAAATAGTTGACAACCTTTTTTCTTGGTCTTCTTTAATTGTACAACTAAGATTTTTTTAAACTTTACTTCCCTTGGTGTACCTTGCAAGTATACCTTATTTTTGAGGTCATCTAGAGACTCTACTATTTTGGCATAATAGTCGACCTTGGCCCTATGCCTCCACCATCAATTCAACCCTATATTTACATCATATAATCCTAAGGGGGCTATGTAAATATTTACTTCCATTGAGAAACTTGGAAGTTCAACCTTGCCTCAAATAGGCACTGCTCTACCTTTGCTCTTGACTGGTTTGCATAATCTACCAACCATGAATTTTCCATAAAGACATCTTTCCTCGATAACTTACTTGCTACCTTATGGGAAACAAAACATTTTGTAGCACTAACATCTATTAAAATTGAAATTTGTATGCCAAGTAAAGTACCTAGATTCTCAATCAAAGTAATTTGGTACTCTGCTTGACAATTATCTAGTGTCACATGAATTCTCTGTTGGAATGTTGATTGTTGGGAAGACAAGGGATTCCCATGAGATTGTGTCACTTGTGTCTTGTTGGGACACTGGTTGACATAGTGGTCATCACCACATAAGAAACATTCCCTTACTGTTCCTTGCCTTTTTGATGGCTTCCCATTTTATCATCATTTCCCTTGGGGTTGTCATTGTTGTTGTTCCTACGATCACCTTTCGCCTCATTTTGATTATTTCAAAACCCTTTATCCCCTTTCTTCTTAAATTTTTACTGGTCACCTTTCTTCTTAAAGGTTTGGTTAGTTTGTGACCAATTATAACTCTTACAGATCTTCTCCCGGTACACAAAAATAAATATAAGCTTTTTCTCCTGCTTAATAGCCTTTTTGTACAATTGGAATATTTATGCATTTGCAGTACCTTTCTTGGATTTGTGGTACTTTGCGGGGGTCTGATAGATTTTTTGTGTATCATAAGTGCTCTCTAGAATCCGTATACCTTCCGGGATTTTTATTCTTGTTCTTCTTGTAGCCATGCTTCTAAAACATCATCACTGTCAATGTTAGCATTGTCAATTTCTAATTCAAACTCTTTGAAACTATTAGGATCCTCCTATTCTATTGTGAGTAATCTTGAAAATAGAGGTTTTGGGAGTCTTCATCCTCTATGTATTGTGCAATTTCCTTAACATTTTTTTTGTCTTCTCTTTCTCCTGATGGAATGTGGACTATTCTATTTTCATCCACTAAGGAGATTTCTTCCTTCCTAGAGTAGTGCTCTAAATGTGTTGAAAGGTTCCTTCATCTCTACAACTTCAAAATCAATAATTTGTTTGATCCCTTTTATGTTTACTTCGAAGTTCTTCGATGTTCCTAATGTTTCCATGCCAAAATCATTAGCTAGACTAATGTTCATAGGTGTTCTAATGAGTTTAGGTCTTCCTAGCCTCTCCCAAGTGGTTTCCAGAATGATGTTGAGGTCTGCACCTAGATAAATTGTTACATGTTTAATTTTATTGTCATTCAGGTTTATGATAATTAACAAGGGACCATTTTTCCAATTTAGGTATTTTTTAATTTGATGTACTTTTTGCTTCTATTTATTCCAATACTTTCCTAATTGTTTTAATTTTACTAAAAGATATTTTTGTTGAGCCAGTGAGGCTAGATTCTTCAACGTCATTGCTTCTTCTTTTGAGAAACATTTTATCTCCTCCTTTTGTTGTATATTTTGTTTCTTTGATTTTTCCACTATTATGTCATGTTGTTTTTTATTTGGCTAGAAGTGGTCATACTCTTCTTCTTCTTTCAGTTCTAGTTCTTTAGTAATTTCTTCAATCTCCCTTCTATTTTTCCTATTATATGTTCCCTATCTAGTTAGTATTGTAGCTTTGTTTTTCTTTATTCCAAATTTATTCTTGTTGCTTACCTACGATTGTTGTTCTTCTCCAAAGTAATCTTCATTTGATGTATCTAAGGACCAGTTATCTATTATTTAGCATCTTTTAACTCCTTGCAATGTTCTTCTTATCAGTCTTGCTCCTTTGTTATCTCGGAGGTCATCACTTCTAGAACACATTGTATTCTGATAATACTATTGTGCTTCATCACACTTGAATATATCATGTGAATCACCTCCACATAAAGGGTGTTTTCTTCTCTTTTCTAATCAATATTATGTGGCATAATGACCAATTTTCTCATAGTTATAACATGTTGCATCACTTCTCTAGTAGTTGCTTCTACCACATCCTCTTCCTCCTTTGTAATTGGATTGTCTATTATCTCCAATATAGTCTTGCAGTGGGTTGTTCTATAACACATATGCATTTTGATTATCCCTCCATGGTGGTTGTCTATACCCTGCATTATATAGAGGTCCTTTTGCTAATTCTTTAACATATGCCATTTTTCTATCTATATCTACATAGTAGTTGTGGTGCATAGGGCATCTAGGATCAGGACGAGTTTGTGTGTTCCAAACATGAAATTGGTTGGCAAGACAACCCTGCATGAGGTGACTATCCCACTCTTGGCATGTCCCATATTACATTGAGTTAGTTTTAGTAGGAACTATAGACACTTGAAAATGTCTTGATGGATCACATTGGATAACTAACATCATTTCATCTTAAAACCTATCCTCTTTTCACTTAATTGATTAAATTATCCTAGCTAATTAATTAATTATCATTTTCATCTATTAACCTAATTAATTTAATTAGGTTAATTCATCCCTTTTCATGCTAACATTTTGTCTCATTAAATTAAATAAATCAAATTATTTAATTTAAAATCTCTAAATCTTCTTATTTAATTAAATAACCCTAGGTTATTTAATTAAATGTCATCACCTTTTTTCCCCTTTTGATTAAATCACTTTATTTAATGAATATCATCTAATTCATCTAAATTCCCCTAATCGTATAATTAAACCTTAATTATCAATTACTAATTATTTTAATTCTCTTCCACTTGCAAGGGAATATTCCTCCTTTGCACATTCCTCCAAAAAGAATATTCTCATGGACTATCCCTTCCCCCTTTTGCACAATTAAACTTTTATTTAATTTGCTAAATTATCCTTTTCCCTCACCCATGAGAATATTCTCTTTTCTCACTCATTTGAAAATGAAATATTCTTACAAATCTTCATGTGCAAGTTAACTCAGAACTTCTTGTGCAAGTTAACCTGTGACCTCTTATACAGGTCAAAAGTGTGTTTGTTCGGATGAATGTAAGCCCTTGATTAAATATCAACTTGTATTTTCAACCCTTGATGAGAATCCATGATCCATGCCTCCCTATTCTTTCTTTTTTGACCATTTATTAGCTTTTTCAATCTTCACCCTTCATTTTTTATTTGCCTTCTTATAAATAGGTCACTATTTGGAGACAAATGGATCCATCTTTCAACAACAAACTTATGATGTTAAAATAATTTGCACTTGTAGTCATATTTAACATCGTTTTAGCTTTATTTACTTGCATATTAGCTTACGTTTCATTAATGGCTTCCATGATAACATAAATGCATACATTTAGCTTGTTTTTTAATTAGGATTTTAATATTTTGAAGCTTACATACATTTAGAGTAGATTCACATACACCCATATCGATCATCTTAGCATAAATCATGTTAAAATAGCTTGTATCATGTTCATTTATCTTTAAATCATGTTTTCATACACATATATCAATGGTTTCAACAGTTTTCTTCAATAAGATTGATTGAAACAAATTCATTATCTAAGGGATTGGGAAAGGGTCACCATTCCACATCAATGCGACACCACTCCCCCAATAGGATAAGTTTAAATGTCTTAGATTATAGTTTTGTCAAGCTTTCATAATTTAGAATGTTATGTTTTAATGGATTTTTTGTCTTTGTTTACAGTGAATGATCTTATTGGGATTGATGCTTAGTGAGTTAAATATGCCTCGAATTCATATGGATTGGGTGTAGTTAACCTATAGTATGCCATTGGTCACATGAACTATCTTTAATTCTACATGTAATATAGTGGCGGTTCTCTCTCCTTGAGCCTTAGGGTAGTCATTCCGAAGGTGGCCTTCTCATGAGCAATATGTGCATCATATTTATTTGGTTTTCTTTGTTTCTCCTTCCACCAAATTTGAGTTCTATATGGTTAGTTATTCTACCATAAGTTGTAACTTCTCAATATTCTCCTTCATATCATCTTTATGAGGTTTGTGCCAAGTTTGGGCTTCAATGCGGTAGGCCATGGTCACTAGGATTGTATGTATTAAATACTCTACCATCCAAAGCTACTTTGATGTCTTTTTATAGTCTGAAAATGAACCACTCTAGCTTCTATCTCTTTGCCAATGGTTTTTCTAGCTTGCGACAAACTTCTTTGAATTGTCTATCATATTATTTATTGATTCATCTTCCCTTTGTACTAGATATCTCATTTTAATTACACTTTCTATTGGAATGTCCAGTGTGTCAAAGTTAGCTAAGAAATCTTCTTTTACCTCATTCCAAATTTTCCCATGTTTAGGATATGTCTTCTTATACCAATCTAATACATCTTTCCTGAGTGAGGATGCAAAGTCAAGTAATTTTGGTCTATCTTCATCAATATCTTTCCTTTCCCATAAAGATTCTAATAAGAATACGTGCTTCGCTGCTTTTGTGGTATCTTTTCCAAATATGGGGATTTTGATTGAAGATTTTATCTTCTCCTATCTCTAGTTAATTTCAACCTTCCAAATTTGTGGACTAAGTTTTTCTTCTTTCTCTTTCTTTAATTTTCTAATAGTGTAGGGATTTTGCTCTCTACCCTTGTCTCTTGCTAGTTTTATATCAAAGTATTCTCTCCCAAGTATTTCTTCCCACTCTACTTTGTTTCCTTCTTCTCTTGTTTTCTTGTCTTGTGACATCGCTTCTTTTAAATCTGTTTATTGTTATATGGCTGAGGGGATGGATCTTGGTCGAGAGGTTGTGACTCTTTAAAATATATTTTTGTTTTCTTATTTTTTAGTGTCATTTCATATGATTGTAACATGATTCTTTGCCCAAATTCAATCTATTCTCTATGTTTTTCTTATTTCTTCTTCTTTTAACTTCCCTATGCTTCTATTAACTAATTCTTCTAAATATTCCTCTTGAATTGATGGGGTTTTCTCTAAAGTTTTTAGAGATTCCATAAATCTATCATCTAAGCTGGTGGTAATGTTTGATAGGTTTGGCTTGATTGTCAGACTTCCAAAAGGTTGCAGTAATATGGAGTTTTTGTCTTATTACAAGGTCCTAATAACAATCTTTTGGATTCTCCATAGTCATTAATATTCTTCTTTAAACTAGTTATCCGTTGTTCTACTTTTTCCTAACAATTTTTTTATCGTTCCAGAGTTTCCCAATTCTCTTTTCCTTTCTCCTTGGCAGCACCCTTATTGGCGTGCTCACTTCTCATTTTCTTCGCAACTTCCATTCTTTTGTGATATCTTTCCTCTATCTTAATCTTTTGTTGTCGTCTTTTCTCTTCTCCATTTGGGGTAGCCATGTTTACTTTTCTTACCAACTCAATTTGTTCTCTAATTTTTCTTGTGGTTGTCTTATCTCCTTTTGCCATGGGTGTGATTGATTTGGAGTTCCATTAATCCTCATATCGTTTCCCATGGTAGTTATTTAGTATCTTTTCCTTTGGGAGTCACATCTATTTAGAGATCCCTTCCAGAATCTTCCCCCCTTCCTTTCTCCACCCCCTTCGTGCCTAACCCTCTCTCATAGGGTAAGTGCCAAGAGGATAGTTTCTTAGATTTTCATATCTCTGTTGATTATCTTTCTTCTCTAGAGTATGTTTTAAATTTAAAATTCTAGGGTGTTTTGTTCTTTATATCACCTAACCAAGGTCTTGACAACAAAACCAATGTTAGCAAAAAATTTGAGGAAACACACATCAAAGTTCTGAGCCCTAGATATTTAATAAGTGTTGTAGTTTATGCCTCAAACTTAGTCATATAAAGGTGAACACCAATAACATCAGACATATGATTAATTACTTATATATATGTTAGAGTAATCATGCATTAGCTAATAATTCATTAATATTTAATTGGTTATTAGTCTAATTTATTCTCATGCACTTAAGCTAAACTTAAGAGTTCTTTATTCGATTAACTAAGTGTTTTTATATGTTAACTGAAGTGAGCTATTATTAGATCATTATGTCTCATCGCATGTGATGTTGGCACTTGTCCTGATCTAATCCCTTTACCATTTAGGGTTGCTCCTATATAGCACTCAACCCTCATTGTATTATCACGTTGGATATTTACTCTCGAACTCTCAACCTTTGAAGACTCTTGTTTTCCTTGAAGATTCTTGAGGTTCATTCTGTAGCTTTTTCTTATTGAGAAATATTGCACATATTGTTTGTAGATCTCTTGCATGGAAGGTGTCTTTGTTCATTGTTATATTAATCAGATAAAAAATAGTATATTGTTATATCTTCCACTATACTCTTGCTTAGTCCTTATAGAACTCTATACATCAGTTCTTTCATACATGTATACATATAATTCTTTGTATATATCTATCACTTGCACATTTCTCTATATCTCTCTCTCTCTCATTTTGTCATTCATATATTCTTTTATACATGCATTCATGGGATGGGACTCTGACCCATCTATGATACCCCTAGTCTAAATGATATCTTTACAAAATCATGCTCTGCAAGTGTTTTGTGCCAAGATGTATGTTTTATTGACCGATGTCTTCATTGTCTTGCTTTCTGGCTAACAATCATCAAACCTTACCTTGATGTAATGCACTTATCTTTTCTTAAGACATCTATGTCTAGGTGAGCATGGTTCCTTGTAGATGAACCATAGATCCTTCCCCCTCAATTCATTCATTGCCTCGAAGTATGGTCTTGATAGGAAATTTTTCGTTTGCTATATAATTTTGTAAAAGGACTTCTTTAGAATGAAAGTTTAGGTCAAGATATTTTTTTTGCATGGAAGTTGTTGATGGGTGTTTTTGCACACTTTCTCAACACAGGCAATGCATAGGTGCATCACCTCTCTTGAAAGGAAATATCCAGCAAGTTGCTGAAAATCACCCCAAGGTCTCTCGGGTGTCAGGTCATGACTTGCGTGAAATATCTCAATTGATGTTTGATGTGATTTTGCTGGTAATCACAAGGCAGAATTACATGAGTTCAGTTGGAAGGGGAGTTAGATCTGCACATGGAGTTTCTGAGGTGAGGAAGTTATTGTATGTTCGTTGCAGGTTCAAACAACAATCTTGAACTCCATTTTTGTTTTAAGATTTGGCTTTCAATGTGCAATGAACCTTAGCATAGGTCACTTCTTAAAAAAAAGGAAAAAAGGACAAGGAAGAGAGAGCGTTCCTAGACCCGCAACTACTAATGAACAGTGATCATGGAGGTCTCTACAGTGGACAACTTCCTTAAAACAAAATTCCACTTAACTAGAAATCTCACAGTCTAATGAAATTTGTGCTATCTTCTAAGGACTGCAAATATTTTACCATTTATTCACCATACATATGCATGAACAAAGATAAAGATTTAAAAGCAACTTCAAATCTAGGTTTAGACTAAATTTGCACAGCCATCTACCAGCAGCAAACAACCAAAAGTATGGACAAGGAGGGCATCTACACAACAAAAATCTTCATAACCAAGAAACAATATTACTAAATCTACCAAAGCCAACTGAAAGGAAACTAAAACATCAAAGTAAATTTAACTAAATCATCTAACTATGAGAGAAGAATCATGAAACACGAGCAGAAACCCAGAAATGCACCAAAGTCAATGTATTTCTATTGCAATTTCTGTAGCATGTCTTTACAACAACTCAACTCTCCTTGAAAATGAGAGGAGACCCCCCATTTATAGTGTCCCAAAAGTAGAATATGTGGCCAAGATTGATTTACATTTGTGTGGCCATAATTCACTGTAACCTAGGGTTCTACCTACCCCCCAATATATTACATTTTAAAATATATTTTTGTCCACATCCCTGTTTTGTCTTTTAGTGGCAGCACTGTAGCATTTTTGTCCTCTTGCTGATTGCTCTTTGTTGTAGCTACTCTTTTAGAAATTCTTCATCAATAATAGGGTTGCCCACTTGCTTCTTCAAAGCTGCATATTCCATGAATTTTAAGATCACCGGTTGGAGCCTATCGACCTCTATGATGTCAGATCTCAGCACTTGGTAGCTCCACTCTTTGGAATTATCAACAAGCTTCTCCCAGTCCTCCTCATACTTAGCAGTGTGATCTTTGAACAACTCGGATTGAGCGAAAGCTTGGGTAGCAAAGCTCATGAAATCTGTAGTAATTTTGGGCGACATCCCATCTTCCATCCTCTTTTGGAAGTAAGGCTTTATATTTTCCAGATTGATTTGGACAACAGGCATTTCATACCCTGTCATTAGCTTCAAATATCATAGGCAATCTTCTCTGACTTCCTTGGCCCATTCAATATCTGGATTTACCTTTTCAAGTATCTATTCCAGCCCCTCCTTCTGATGATCGAAGTCTCATTTCCACACATCCACCAGCCAATGATCATCCTCCTTAAATGTAAACTCCTTATCCCAAATATCGCTTGGCAATTTGAGGATAGCCTCAATCTTTGGGTAAGCAACCCCATATTTCACCAGGAACTCGATGTAGATTTTCCTCGTACCCTCAAGGGACTTTTGCACCTCCACGAATTTGTTTGTTGTTCGAACAACATGATTAATACCCACGTTTCTGATATCCAAGACCTTCCAGAACCAATTCTCCGTGGTCTTGTCCAAGTTCTTTCTCTTTTCTAATTTGTCAAGCTATTCTCTGGACAACAATTGCGGCGAGGCTGGGGATGTGGTTGGCTACTCTTCTATGGATGACCATTGTTGGATATAGGCTGTCAAATTAGCCACCTGTGCCTTAAGCTCCTCTTTGGAAAATTTATCTTGCTGAATGAGATGCACCACCATGGCGACGAATTCTTGGAGATGATCAACCTTCTGCTCCCTGGTGGCTACTCCCAAGTCGATGGTGGATATGTTATAACTTATTCCTTGTCTCCCACCACTGCGTAGCTATTTGTACTGCCCTGGATCCGGAGGAATCCATTGTTACCTTTGACCTGATCTTTGGCTTCTTCTCCTTCCTGGTGTCAATCTGGGCTCGAATCAATATAGCTTCCAACCTTGCCCTTGGGTCTTTTGGAGTGGGAGCCCTCCTTTCCAATTTTCTCTCCAACCAGTCGGGCATTGAGAGCTTTTCTTTAGGTGAGTCCTGTTGATCCCCTTTTTATTCTTCCTTGACCTCAATTGCCTTATCATTGAGGGCCTCTTGCTCCATCTTCGTATCCTCCTTTTCCTCATTGGATTCTTGGATGAACACTATGCACTTGATAGGGGATTTGGTAGGCAAGCACTCATTAGGGTTGCCTTCCCCTTCGACATCTTTTTCTTTATCATGTTTGTGCTCCTCGAGCTGCTCAATCTCTAGATTCATATAATTTTCAGCCTCTCCTTCAGGCTTATCTTCTTCCTTACCTTCCTACTCTTCATGAGGGAACACCTCTTCATCATGCCCAGGGGTATGGTCACACTCTCTCATCGGAGACCAATCATCTCCCGTTCTTGTGGCAACAACCTCTTTTTCACTAATAAGCTATTTTTCAGCCTCCTTGTCTTCAATTTCCTTCAGTTGCTTGACCAGCTTAGGATCAAGCTCTGGATCAGATATTTCTTCAATTGTATTTGTGTCTAGGTCCTCACCATCATCACTGCAAGACTCATAGGCAACCTCATTGATTACTCAATGCTCGTATATTGGGTGCTCATGATAGTCATATGCCTCCTCTTCCAACCTCTTAGCCGATTCCATCTGTTGTTGTCGATCTAATTCCTCAAAAATTTGCATGGTGGCTTCCATTGTTGGCGGCTCGGTAGGAGGAGGAGATGGAGTGCTAATTATTGCCTGAGGTATCGCAGCTTGTACCGTTGGATTTGCAAACATTCCTGAGAGCTCAGAGGGCACATCTTGCATATATTTCACAAAGGATTCTAGAAGGGTAAGGGCAGGCATTATGGTTGCAACGGTGGTAGCTGGAAGAGAAAAGGAAGGAGACATGAAAGATGAAGAAATGGGTGAGGTAGTGGCAGAGGATGAATCAACCAATATTACCTGTGCAATGGTAGAAGTAGAAGCCAAATGGATAGAGATGTCCACCACGGGCGGAGAGGATGCAACTATTGCGTGTGGGATAGGCAGAGTGGTGGCAACATCAATAGTTGCGGTAGTAGATGAAATAAGCAGAGACTTTGGTTGATCAACCTCCATCTTCTCTCCCTCATGGAGCAAGTCTTCTTGGATTACTGGCATTTCAGTGACATGGCCCATTCACTTATGCTTCTTGGGAGGTTCACCCTTCAAGGCCTTTCTAGTGTACACCTTTGGGTCATACTGTTTCTCATCAGTCTCCTTTCTCTTTTTCGAACGAGCAGATTGGGGGGGGGGGATTTAGATGTTTCTTCAGTTGATGTAGCAGTTGCCCCACCATCAGAACCACTTGGCTCGCTTTCGAGCCCCTTAAATGTCAGGACGATCCCTTGCTGCCTTAATTGAGCAACTCGCTCATCAATCCACGCCTTTGTTCGGGCCTCAATAGGCTTGGTAAGTATATCAAGGTCATCAACCTCCAGCTCATTCCAATCAATTAGTGGTAGTGGCATGTTTGCAACGACATTGTACTTGGGGTCAATTACAGTGCTTTCATCTTCCCCCAGTTGATCAGGCACTAGGAACAGGTTCACCCTTTTTAGAAAGCATGAGCTCATCCGCATATAGTGCCTTATCCGCACCTCAAAGTCATCTTTACAATCTACCCAGAAATCCTCAACATTGTGGAGGTGGGCATACTCTTGTCCAATCGCCTTTCTAATATGGCCGTATGGATCCATCCATGGCCTGGTCATGTGAGATTTGAAATGATACTCCGCCAGTTCCTTCTCTGAATTGCCTGCACATTGGGAAGTATGAAGCTCATACATCCCCTGGCCGAGTGTAAGGGGATAAGGAATCCCCGCTAGATGCTTGCTGCTCAAAACGGTGTGAATGTGGTGCAACTGCCAAGAGAGCTCCAATAATATTATCCGGTCATTAGGGTACCAGGGTAGCTTGTTTGGCTTTTTTGAGAATCCTTGGGCACAAATGTAGGTGAACTTTGGATATTGGATGAATAGGAAAGCATAAATTTTTAGAAAAGCATGAGCACTATGGGAGACTCCTCTCAAAATCACCCTCGAGCAACCTGATGATATAAGCGATGAATGCATCGTTCACTCTGCAATAATCCTTCTTGAAGTTCCTAAACTATAGCTAAGGGTACTTGTCGAAAGTCTTGATTTCTCTACCAGGCACTTCATTTGGAACTTTGAATAACCCATTATAATGCCTCCTATCGGCTAGTGAGTATACTGAGTAAGAGGTCATATAGAACTTGGAGGTCTTTTTGATGTTCATGAAATCGGTCACTGATTATCCCTCCCCAGTAGAATGTGGTGTCCTTTCCATGGAGAATGTGCTTGACGAAATAAACCATCCATTCTTGAAAATATGCCGCATAAGGGAGGCCCATCACTCTACTTAGCAGGGTGATCAAATCACGGTAATCTTCGAAAATGTTGTTGCGAAAGAGTTCTTGGGGAACCTTTGCAACGCTGCCCCATCTATCCTTTAGCCAATACTAATTTATGAGTTTCTTGCATCTTATGGGGTCTTCATCCCACATTTCTTTGCATTCCGGGATAGTAGGCAACTCCATCTTTCCAAAGACAAGAATATGGAAGGTTTTCGTTATTCCTGATGGTGACATGTCGGCTAGGATGTTTCCATCTCTGTCAATAATAGTTTTGGTTTCTGGCTGATATGCCTCTCTGCAAGCTATCACTAGTTCAACGACGATCAAAGCGGGAGGGAACCCAACAACTTTGGCTATCTCACTACTTTTGATTAACTTTGCATTTACTGTCTTGGTGTTCATACTGATCCTCTGTATGAAATCGTCAATGTCGACATGTCCAATATTCGTGTCAGTGATGTCCTTCCACCTGGTTGTGACCTTGGAGTGCAACGACACTCCTTGGAATTGGTATTTCATCTGATCTTTATCCTCCTTGCCTCAAGGAGCTTTGGAAGTTCTCTTTCCTTTGTCCTTGACTGCCCCTGAGGCTTCTACACCCGATTCCATATATCTTGCACATAAAGGAGGGGTTCAGTACGCATGATGATACAAATGGTTAGCCAAATCCTGATAAAACATGGTTAGATCAAATAATCTATCATTCAAAAGTCTAACACTTAGTTGAATTTGTCATTGAAGGTTCACTGGAGGGAAACTGGATGACCCGGGCCCCAGAGGCCGGACTTCCCTTGTCAGAATGTTGTTATGAAGGGCGAACAAAGCGGGAAGACCCAGATGATTCCTCCCGATCTTGGATTTGGATAATGAAGAGTCCATGAGGAAGGTGATCACATTTTAGCATGTGGTTCATCATTCATTTTCAGATTGGAGGTCATTTAGGTCACCATTAGAGCATCCAGGGTCAAACTGAGGGAAGGTTGTCAAGCGTTAGCTATTTGAAACAACTTTGGAGAAACGACCTTCCGGAGGCGGAGTTCCAGAGTTCGAAACCCGGGAGGCAAAAAAAGTTGTGAAACCATGCCTTGCAACATTTTAGTCGTTCGAGTGTTCGGGTCGCGGAGACCGAGATGCCATTGCATGATAGCGATAAGGAACGACGAAGTGGGGACAAAAGTCCGGAAGTGGCGACCCGACAGACTGGACCCGAGGAGAAGTTTCGCCTTACATTTTCATCCGTTAAAACTTGGCAGAGATTGGGATGTTGAAAGGACGGTTTGGGTTTGTTGTTTGGGACGGTCGAGATGAGACGAAATCTCGACGACGAAAGTTTGAAAGGCAAGGTCTGATGGGGGCAAGAACTTTAGAGTTTCGAGCCCAAACAATAGAGAGGCACTTGAGACCCAAGAGCCGAAAGGCGGTTGCCTGCCGACCGTTTGAAAAAGCAAAATGGCAACGACAACCCGCGGACGGAAGTTCGTGGACTAGGGCCTGAGGGTTGCTTAGAGGTGTTCACTCTTCGTTGAAGGTATCACGTCAAATGGAAAGCCAAAGTTTGAGACCCAGATGGGCAGGGTGAGAACGTCGTTTGAAACAACAGAGGCGAAGTGACAACCTGGAGGCAGAGTCCCAAAGTCCGAAACCCGCAGGGCATTTCACCATTTGAGGCAAGTTTGTGTCAAGTTTAAATTTTGAACGGCTACGGTAGCCGAAGGTCTCGGGCCAGGAGGGCACGGTCGCTCAGTTCGAAGAATAGCGACGGGAAGACAAGGTTCCGAGTTCAATTTTCTAAGTTTTGGAGGGATGTTTTGGAAATTGCAACACATGAGTTTTGTGGCATGGTGTCCCCTCTATCAGATTCATACAAAAATTTCCCTTAGTGTCCACTATTCAAGCATGAAATCATGAAAAGATGAAGCAGGTTGTCAGGCGGCAAGCATACCTTGAAGACCCGGTGAATAGCGTTGTTGAATCCTCGAAGAACAACGGAGGGATAGCTCGGGCGCGAAGGTGGCAAAGACACCACACTTTTCTGTTGTTCCTAACATGTCAGACCCAATATTTATACCCCTAATCACAATTAATGTCAGTAATAAATGTAGGTACGACGACCGGTGAGGTTGGTGGATTCAAATTAAGGACGGTGGCGGGAAGACTGGAGCCCGAGGTTTGGAATGACGTTGGGTCACGATCATCCAAAAACTTGCTGAGTGAGAATCTGATGGCGAAGCAGGCTCCGGGGTCCGAGGATCAGAAGGACGTTGGCCGTCGACCATTTGGAACGACGAAAACCCGAGCAGGGAAACCCAAAGAGTCGGGCCCAAAGGGCGTGACAGAATGTCAGATTTTGTGCAAGTTTTTCGGACGAAAAACAAGAAGTTGGGTCCTGGGCGTTGGAAGGATGCATGCCAAAGGCTTTCAGAAAGGGCAATACAGACAAGGAAACTCGATGGTCCGGGCTCGGGAGGTTCCACGGACGCCCGCAAAAGGTGAAATGCTAAGGAAGCTTCAAGATTCAACAAATTTTGAGGGGCAGTACATGGTCGGCCTAAGATGAGACTTGGGAGACACACTGACCATCTAAGACACCAAAATGGGGGTACGCAAAATGAGGCGGCAATAAAGCGACCCGATAGGGCGAAAGAAAGAAATGGGGCGTGTGTGCTATAGGCGCAACAAAAGTCTTAAGTGACAAAGCCCACTTTATTGCCTCTTGTAGGGTAGGTGGTTAAAAATCCTTGACCAAACCCTTGAGAGGTTCATTTAACCTTTCAATGAAGAGCATAATCAATCCTCTCTTTGTGATTTTTGACACCATTACCAATAAATTTTGAAACTTTATTACATAGTTCTCTACAAAACCACATTGTTTGAGTTGAACAAAATATTTGAAATAAACTTTAGGACCCTTTCAATCAAAAGTTTATAGTCATCATATGAGGTGATGGATCCATGACCTCAAGTGATCATATTGTGTATCGCCACTCAACATGTGGTACCCTCCAAATGTAAGGTAGCAAAATTGATTGCACTACCTTTGATCATCAATCTAAGGGATATGTATGTATCTAGTTTTTGTACCCATGCATGAACTAAGCATATGTTGAATCCATCATAGGGAGAGAGTGTCAACTTCCCCAAAGCTTTCTACACATCTCTCTAAAAGGCTTGTGACCTAAACTCAAGTTTATAACCATTTAGGGGCTTCTTCACATTCATATAATTAATGAATGAAATTTCACTATGGATCTCCTTAAGAAGAGCTCTATATTTTGCATGACAAGCCTTAATATCATCAAATAGTGAGTTATTAACTTCAAGCTCTAAGGTCTCCACCTCCTTATTTAAAAAAGGTAAGGTAGGTGGGTCTTACAATTGAAACAAGAATAATCCCTTAGTGTGTGGCTCCGAGTGGCATCTATAATATTACCCTTAGAAGTACTTGCTTCACTCATCAGTTTTTTAGGAATATTCATATTACTGCCCATCTTGTGAAGCAACTAGGCCATCATATTAAAATAATCAAATCAAACTTCCCTTTGGCCCAACCCTTTGATGTAGGGACTTTCAAAGGCTATAACTTTTGACTTGGGAGTTTGTTTGAGTTTTGAAATTTTATGAGAAACATGAGCAAATCTCAACATCTTTTCAGGGTTGTTTTCAACCATCTAAGACCTCAAATTGAGGTTTTAATGTTTTTTTTTCAGTATTTTCCAAGATTTAGTTTTTTAAATTATTTTCAAACTTCTACATGCAATTATAACTTTTCAGTAGGCATTTAGTTCTACTTATGTCAGACTTGAATAAATGGAAAGTTCCATAGCCAAACGAGTATGTAAAATTGCTAAAATTAGGAACATTTTGGGAGGGAATTTTAGTAGTTAAAGAGGGGAATTTTTAGTTTGAGAAGTCAAAATGACGATGCAAAGGAGAATTATTTTGAAAATATTTTTGTTTTGCTTTCAATAATAAGAATGCATTTTATGGTGTGAAATTTGGCTACATCACCCTTAGGGTTGTGTGTTTTCATTTTCCTCTCTCTTTCTTTCATACTGTTATACTTTGCAACAAAATATGTAGGAGATGATTTAGTCTCTAAAATCTCTATAAACCAACCTTATTTCTTGATCTCCTTTAAGTGATATCTGGTTGCTTTGTCATTGAACTACATAAAACTAAAACATGCAGATTTGAACTATAAACACATAAGTTGGCAAGATCATTAGCTTTGATACCACTATAATGTCCCAACCCAGGCTAATAATGTAAATCTGATTCTTAACATTCCATAAACACTTATTATTTGGATAATAACACTATCAACCCCTATTTTTCCATTAGATCTTAGACAACTTAAATTAAAATTATTTTAAATGCATTAATAATACCAACATATTTCAAACAAAAAACATGATAAACATAACTCCTAATCTTCTTATTAAAATATGAACAACAAATAACAGATGTCAAATTTCTTTCTTATTACGATAATGAATCTATTACATTCAAATTGTTATGTAATATCAATAACTACAACAACATTTCATACCAACAACATTTCATACCAACAACAATGACAAATTGGATCAATATGATGTAATTGGAGTCCTATCTAATAAAGCTCAAATACAAACTCTATATGAGATCACCCTATGAAATCATTAGAGTTTTTTATCATAGGATTCCCATACTCAAATAAAAGTGCTCAAAATAGATTGTAAAAGGAATTTGGTTAGGTGTAGATGATGATCTCAAATGAAGAATCCACTATTTTATATCCTTCGCAAACAAAACAAATTGACCACCAAACACACTTGCAACTTCAAATTTGAACAATGGTCATGGGCAAAAATGATTCCACTTTGAAAGTTATGGTACCAAAAACAAACTATTGAAAACAATGTGACATGTGCTAAGAAGTTAGGAGGGGAAAAAAACACAAGTGGAAAAATTAGGGATCGAGGGTTGACTATGCCACTAGACACATACTACAGGTCTAGGTATCGAGGTTTGAACAACAAACATGTGAGTAAGAGCAATTATGAACGTTTGACAAATATAATGGTAGGGCAATGGATAGATGGAAGGCATGACATGATGGAGAAGTTCAAAACTCTGATAGGAAGAAGGGAAGAGTCGAGTTGAAAGAAAAGGCATACTCAGGAAGGCAAGACACATAGTAAATAGAAATAATGAAGATATAAGTACAAACCTAATATTTATAGATTTATGTTAACTGGAATTAGGACTTGACACAATCTAAACACCTTATTTGAGAAGGCAAGGTTGGATAAACCTACAAACTTTTTAATCAAGATCCACTGCAAAGATCTAACATCAAGAGGGGTTTCCAAACCTTATAAAGATTCAGGGCCTTTATATCTCAAGACAAGGCTTTCATGTTGCTCTTGATCCCACGACCTACTTCGAGTAAACATTGTTAAAATCTTTCTACAATTCTTTCACTTCTCAATGTCTTACAAGTTTCCCATATTGACATGTATCATTGCATGCTTCCATATGATATATTAGGACACATGGCAACACAAAAGCTTCACGAAACACATCACTCTTATATCTTACTTGGAAGCTTCAATAATGATTCGATTAATAAGTTATCTATAGAAGGTCTAAAATATGGAGAACCATCGTTGACCTAAGCTAATTGTGGAAGAAGAGTTAGATAGAAGAAAGAATACATGGATGAAACAAAATAAAAAAAATGGATGAAAAAGTGGGATGTGAATATGCATGATTGTCCAAGCACAAATGTAGAAATAAAAAATATGTGAAAGAAAAATTAAAAATTTCTATATGGACAAAACAATCAGGGTGAAAAATAGATTACTATATCAAAGAATTTAACCCCAAGGGGGACCATGAGGAAAAAGCCTATATAAGAGCGAATATTAAATGGAAAGCAAAGATTGATAATAGCTCAATTACGAACTAGTTCACATCATCTTAGATGTGAAACGAGTAGATGGATGGTACTTAAAGATATTCAAGTCAATTATGAAGACACCTTACAAGTTGATAACTTAAGTACCTTGTTCGAGGAGCCAAGGTTGGACAAAATGACAATCTACATCATCAAAATCCACTATCGAAGCGCTAATCTCGAACGAAGATCACAAATTGTTTAGGGTCTTTTTCTTCGCTGGTGGTCTTGTGCTCTTCCTCGGTCCCATATGTGACCTCGTGGATGTTATGAAAAACTTTATATATTATGATATTGCTATCAGGATTCAACCGTGTAGTTTTCGAGTCAAACTCATTGACCCATGATTCATGAGTAGTGGTTCATAAGAACCCATCTCTCATGATAATGAATGGTCCACTTAGCACTCATTGCATCTAGGTGATGCTCACAGAGGTGAAGCATTGGTCCGTCCCGAGGTCACCCATCCCAGTCCTCCAACCTCAAGCGCTAACCAAGATTTTCCCCCAAGGTTAAGCCCACTTAGCTTGCTACCCCATTTGCAAAACCTTCAACAAGTGTTGTGCCTTATGAACCATTCATTATAGAGCCCCTTTAGCTCATCAATTGATAAGTAGGAGGTTTCTTCCACAACGTATCAAATTATGATATTGCTATCAGTATTCAACTGTGTAGTTTTCAAGTCAAACTCATTGACCCATGATGAGCTAAAGGGGCTCTATAATGAATGGTTCATAAGGCACAACACTTGCTGAAGGTTTTGCAAATGGGGTAGCAAGCTAAGTGGGCTTAACCTTGGGGGAAACTTCGTGGTTAAGCGCGCTTGAGTTGGAGCAGTACTAGGATGGGTGACCTCCCGGGACGGACCAATGCTTCACCTTTGTGAGAATCACCTAGATGCAATGAGTGTTAAGTGGACCATTCATTATCATGAGAGATGGGTTCTTGTGAACCACTACTCATGAATCATGGGTCAATGAGCTTGACTCGAAAACTACACGATTGAATCCCGATAGTAATATCATAGTTTGACACATAGAAGAAACCTCCTACTTATAGTCAAAATTTATAGCAGGAGATCCGACTTGAAAAAGAGCATGAAGACAAATTAACCCTGTTGTTTCTCGGTCCCATAGACTATTTAGTCTCATGAACGTCATTAAAATCTTTCATTCATTCATTCATTATCAACTTTATATATGAAAAATCTTTGCTTCCTCCTCACTTAATTACCGTACGCGTGTCTTCCCTCTAATTGAAAGCAACACGGTTTTCATTTGTCAAATACACGGCATCGTTGGCGTGACATCCACATTGATTTTTGAAGTGACATATGGAAAGCCTTGGCAAAAATCAAACCATAGGTGGGAACAACTTAAACGAACAACGAAAAGCCTTTGAAAGCCGGTCACAGCTTCCGCGTGTCCTGCAAGTTACCGGGACCGACTCGGAGAGCCTGCAAGCTAACGTAATATAGCCGGTCGGGTAATTATTATACAAAGGCATTCAAATAGTCAAGCAGGGGAGGATGACAGGGAAAGGGCGGGGCAAATTCCAGCCTGGAAGCGGCGTTAAGTAATTAACGGAAAAAAATATCAAGAGAAAAATATTAACGTTCAACGGTGCCCAAAGCCCTAGACCTAACCCTAACAGTAACAGATCAGCTTTATAAACCCGTTTGTCTGA
Source organism: Sequoiadendron giganteum (assembly GCA_007115665.2). Taxonomy (NCBI): domain Eukaryota; kingdom Viridiplantae; phylum Streptophyta; class Pinopsida; order Cupressales; family Cupressaceae; genus Sequoiadendron; species Sequoiadendron giganteum. Next base: position 601,665,049 of record CM021108.1, on the reverse strand, counting down.
ACCGTAGGATTATTGTTGTTGTTTGCCAGAAAAATGATGTTGGCTTGAATGTAGATCAGTTCTTCTGTGAAGGAAATAAAAAAGGGCAATGATGAGATACATGAAAGGTCTCGTTCGGCGTAATGGCCAAAAACCTTGACGACAATTCATATATCACCACCCATAATCTGAGTCCTCTTGCACTACTTCTTTGAGGTTTTTGTTTATCTTTTTCTTTCTGTTGGGTTTAAGTAGATTTTATTTTTTCTGTTTTTTACGGGGTTGTTTCAGTGGGATTGATATTTGTTTTGAAATTCTTCTGTATTTAGTGTCGTAACCTGTACCGTAATTGTTGTTTTTGCTGGTGAGGGTTTGTATGACATTTTTTTCCATCTTACAGCTGGGAAATCTGAATAGAACTGATGGGGTTTCTGCTTTTATTTGGCATATGCCTGCTGCTGGTATGCAAAATGATAGGCAGTTCTGCGGGGTCTATCTATTTTTGGGGGATTTTTTTCCTACATTAATAGCGATCAATGGCTTTTGAAGATTTGTTCCTCCCGTTTCTGCTTTTTTGTTCTGATATGCTTTTTAAAGCATATGTGGATTTAACAAAGTATTGTAAGATCTGTTCTAGCATGTTTTCCCCGAAGATTTCTTCCTATTTGAAGGGAACTGATTTTTCCAAGATATATTTTCTCTAGCATGGCTTTCTGCAAGCTGTTCTACCTATTCGAAAGGATCTGATCCGTATCTTTTAAAAAAGGCGTTTAAACCTAATTCTTCTAAAGTGGTACTACCTCCTGCAAGTAATGGTACTTTCTTTTGAGCCGTTTGTTATAGTGTTCTAACTATGCGGTTTCCATACCGTGCTATGGAGGTATGATGTTTCAGTGGGTATGACATTTTATATGTTGATACAGTAAAGTTTTGCTTACGTAGGCGTTCGATGGAGGTAATGAGGTTCTAAAGTCAACTGTGCTAAAGCAGTCGGAGTGGGTGGTGAGGGCAAAGCGCTTGCTATGAGAGGGCTTTTCCCTGTACCACCCATTCCTCTTGCTTTTAGCACACATCATAAATGACGGAGCATATCACCTTATTTTGGAACTGAAGTGGTGCCAGTTTTCAAGATTGTAAGTAATGAATGAATCTCTCATATTGGAGAATCTAGGGCTCCTTTCTCTGAAGATTTATTTCCTATTTGTTGGGCCTATATGCCAATTCACTTATACGATAAATTTTAATGGATTGAGCTGTTCCTTTTATGAATAGCAATGAAGACCATTTACAAATCGAGGTTTCAAATATAGTACAATGTATAGTCAGTGACAACTAAAAGTGATCTGTAATATAAGACAAATCATTGAGCCAATATAATTGAAAGGCACTTATTTTAAGATCTCAGAGTGACTTTGGTTTTACCTCCTTTCTTAGGAGGATAACACGGAGGTGGGTAGCTTGAAAGATTGATTCACGCTGAAGTTAATTAGAGTTGAAATATGAAGTATCTGTTGTGATCTGTAGCAAGGCTGGGATGAGCGGGAGAACACTGCTGGGGCTGCTTTTAAATTGGTATCTTTGGTTTTAATTTTTTTTTAATTGAAATGTTTTTTTTGATTTCAGCTTTTTTTTATGCTATGTATATTAGGAGACGTGTAATTTTTTGTTTTGAACGTTTTATTTGAAACATAATTTATTCCAAATTATCGTTATATTTTAAAAAATATTAAATATTATTTTGAGTTAGTCAAATCTTACAAAATTGTTATCATCGATACATACAGAGTTGGCATGTATTTTATATATTTTAAAAACTAGAAATGTAATATTAAAGTTTCTACAATCTTCAAATTGTTGGTCATCGATACATACAGAGTTAACATGCAAAATTTTAATCATAATCTTCGATATATACATAGTTGTCAATCGATAAATACATACAGATGTTATCTGTTTTCTAAAAATAAATACAGATGTTCTCTGATTTCTAAAAACAAATACATACAGATGTAATCTGGTTTTTTAATGGAAATATAGTCTAGAAATACATACAGATTAGTCTGTTTTTTCTTTGTAAAAATACAATACATTCTACAATGTGGGGTTATTAGAATTAAATTTATTAACTTAAAATAGTTCAACTTCAAAATACGTTTAGGTATGCGACTCACCAGTAGAGTTAAATGGTAATATCCTATAAGCTCAAATTTTCAAATTTACAAAGAGAGGGAAAAGGGAAAAGGGAAAAAGGCGTTTTCATAATTATTTTAAATTTAGACAGAATGGAAAAAAAGTTATTATATTCAAATTTTCAGATTTGTTTTTTTGGATATTTTACATTTTGGATTATAATTGATTATTTAAATTTTGATTAGTATTGTACAATATTTTCTAGTTTCATCCAATTCAGATATTTTATTTCTTTTATAATAGGAAAAGACCTATGCAAACTTTCAGATCTGTTTTTTGGATTTTTTACATTTTGGATTGTTTGGATTATTTAAATTTTGGTTATTATTGTACAATATTTTCTAATCTCATCCAATTCAGATTCTTTATTTCTTTTATTATATTTTAAATTTTTTTGTTTCTTTTATTATATTTTAAATTTTTCTTGTTTGTTTAATGATATTTAATTTTTTCTCGAATGATGATTTTAATTTTTCTCTATCTTTTAATGACCTATTTAAGAGGGAGTCTAAGATGAAGTTCATTAAAAGTAGTATAAGTTAAAAATTGTCGTTAGTATCTTATCACTGTCGTAAAACATTGTGCATCATAATTACATTAAATAAAAGTAAACGAAATTTTATTTGTAGTCAATTAGGATAATAATTTGAGTCCCTATTGAATTGAGTATTGATATTAGAATTTTTTAATGTTTATATTTTTGATATTTTTGTCTTGGATTTTGAGATTATAACTTTTTTTTATTGTTTAATTTTTATAATGAGAATATCACTACGCTTCTACCAAAGTTTATTTGAATATTGATATTCAAAATTCTTTAATGCATTGATCCAGACCTTTAATACATTGATCTATGGTCAAATAATTTTTATATTTATTTTTAATTGAAAATGTTATTACAATATTTACTAACAATGTCTCACGGTTACTTGCTTGGATTCATAATACAAATGCCAAGCATGCTTACCACCATCCATTATGTTGAGTTCCAATAATCAAAATAATTTTAATTTTCATTAATAATATAGATGTTATATTTATGTTGAATCTTAGTAATCATAAACTAGAACAATAATAGCATGTTGTATAACATTCGTGGTAAAAATTCATTATATATGTTTTGTAGACATTTATTAATTGATATACTTTTGTTTAGGCAATATGGTAGCAAGAAAGAGGAAATCTAGGAGAACAAATTGAGCAAGGGGAGTGGAATTGAATGTAGTTAAACCATTTCACAATAACACAGATTGTAATTCGAAGATAACATCTCGTTCCATGTCCATTCCAATTGGTTGGTTTTCAAAAAAACACTCCCTCTCTAGTTTAATCATCACATCCCTTGTTTCAATCACAATTGTGCTAAATGAGGAACATTCTTGTGTCTTTTGTGGCTAGCAATCTCTCCAATGCCTCGAATCAAGATATTTTAAGGGGTGTTTCAAAGGTTGTTTGCCTAGGCATGACCCTCATGTTGTCTTGCTTGTCTTCTTCTCTAGCATATGCTTCCTTTGTTAACATTGGTTGCTTTTTTTTTGTCTTAGGGATTGGGTGCTCAAGTGCCTATGGTTTATGGTTTGAGAAGATTGCTTGTAGTTTCCAACAAGTTTCACTTTAGTTGAGCATATTATGGAGAGATAGTGGTGGCTTTGAGGTTAATTTAGCCTCTTTTGGAGTTGGGTGTTTCTTTCAATGCCCACAATATTGGCAAAGGCTCTAGCTATAGGTGTTGATCATTAGTGATCATGTGCAAAAATTATGGGTGTTGGGGGTGTTGCTTTCCCTTTGAGGGATAAATTATGAACCCTCCCTTGTCAAATCTTCTTTGGTGGTGATTTGTGGACAAGATGTGTTTAAAATAAATAATTTTATCTATGCAAAGGCTTGATTTACAAATTCAACAACTTTTGGCCTTCCTTTCTCGATCTACACAAATGAGTTTAGATTTTTGAAAATATTGTTCAAAAGATCAAGCTCTTCCTTTATGCCAAGGGTTTCTTCATTGCATTTTTTGACTCTTTAAAGGATAGGGATTTGGTGCTTGATGGTGGATTGTGGATGTTGGAAAAGCATTCTCTCTCAATCATACCTTTGACAACTTCCTTCAACCCCTTTTCTAAACCTCTCAATGTCAAACCCATATGGATTCACTTTACAAATCTTCCTCTCTAGTTTTAGGAAGCTTCTTGTTATAAGGCCATTTCTTAAAGATTGACTATACCACTTTCTTCATGGGCCACTCTACTTTTGCTCATATTCTAGTGGATATTGATATCTCCAAGCTTCTTCATGAGGACATGATTTTAATGATGGGGGATAGGCCTTAGTCTCAACCAATTGACTATGCTGGTCTCCCCTTCAATTGCAAGTGATGCTTTACCATCGGCCACCTAGTTGATAATCATCCACTTTCTTGATGCAAGGGCGCAATGACGTGGTGGAAGAATGCCAACAATGATCACTTGACTATATAGCTTCCAACTCTCTAGTGGAAGGCTCCTCTCAATATGTCAAATTTTATTGGGATGTTGGATCTCATGAGATTGGTGGGACTCTAGCGAGTTCCACCCCTACTACTCCTAAAGTCACACCCCTATTACTCCATTGACTCTCATGGGCAAATCCTAAACACCTACTCTAGTCACTTAGCTTGCTATGCCTTTAGCTTTGAATTAGCTTCAACCTACTCATGTGGTGGGCATACGATCTTTGCCTACTTCACTTCGACAAAATAATGTTCCTACTACGCATATAGATGGGTCCTCTATGGGGGAATCCTCTCGCTTCTCCTGGTTTGAAGGACTTGAATGATATTATTTCATGGATTATTGTACAAAGGTAGAAGAAAGGTTTTTCCAAATTGGTCTCCCAATCTCATACTAGATTGAAAGGTGTTAGATTGAATAAGGTTGGGTCTAGCAATGTCTAGTTTGGAACCTAGGGTGCCTTATTGTTTCTTACTTTAAAGTTGTTGTGTGTGACAACTTGGCTATGATTGTGTATCACTCTTTCATTTTGTTCGGTTGTTTGGTTTGTCTCATACCTCATGGTGTACTTGTTTTAATTTCTTATTGGTTGTTTTAATTTCTTATTAATTGGTTTTGATCAAATATATTTTTTGGTTGCTTTGCTTCTAAATTACAAGCACTACTTTTCCACTAGTGCTTGGCTAATTAACTTAATGATATTCTTGCAATGCTCTTCTCTTGACTTAGGTGATGTAGTTTGATTATACTATTAGCTTTCTTGCTATTGCTACCACCTAATTGTTGTCATATATATTTCCACCTCATCCCAAGCGAGTAGAGCATAACTAGTATTGGTTGTCCTTTAGAGGTAGAGTTCAAGAGACATATCTTGAACTTGTGCATTTAAAGTCGCTTGCTTTATTTTTTCTCATTGGGTTTGCTAAGGATTACCCCTAAGGTAATGACTTGGAGCATGGAAAGTAGCACAAGGATAATAACCACACATTTTGGTCTTTAGCCAAGATTATATGAAGGATTTTTTCATGAAGACATTTGCATTGGACCTAGTTGGGACTTGCACAAGCTACATATGATATTGGTTTTGAAGTTTTTGGTACTAATTAAGAGACTTACAACCCTCATTGTTTTGGTAATATAGACTAAGAGGGAGTCTTTTGTTGCCTTTTAAGACATTTGGTTCTTTGGTTACAATCTCAAAAATTCTCTCATTTCCTCCAACTTGTTTGTAGTTTGGGAAGGAACTTGGAGAATTTCTAAGATAAGCACTATAGTAGGAACCGCATTTGCACATGGGGTGTTCAATTGTACACCTAGTTACAAGTTTCCATGTTGCCTATATCATAGTTGCTTTCTACCTTCACATTTAAATCATAACCTACAAACAAGTCAAATATGCCCATTGATTGAATCATAACAAAATCTCAAGATTGAAGGCTTTCAAGTAATATAAAAATACCATTTAAAAAGAAAATATTATCCCTTTGACAAATTATATTCTAAATCTTGTGAAACCTATTGTTGAAATTAGTTTTACTTTCCATGGGAGCTCTTTAATAGTGTTCAATTGTTGGCCTTTCCCTAAATCTATTATGTAACTTTTTCCTAACATATTACAAAATTTTATAGAGTTCAATATTCTCTACTAATCCAATGCTTTGCCTTGAAAGGATGTCGCTAAAAGCCTCAAAGTTGCATCTTATGTGTTTAGTAGGAGCTACAACATTTTCTCCCATATAGGATGGGATTTGGCTAATTTATAAGGGGATTTTCAATAAGAGTAGCTTGCAACTAATTTTGATTCAACTAGTCTTTGGTTCAAAGGTAAATGACCAACAAACATTAGATTACAAGGTTGAGATCAATCTAATAACAACCCTCTCTTGCAAAATAGAGTTATCAAGTGAATAAACAATGTACACACTTCAAAAAACTAATAAACTAAAACCTTAGGCAAATCTTAATTGGGATGAGATATAAGGTCCAACTAAGCAACCCAAAAAATGGACCTTAGCTTGTCTTTTCACAACAAATTGCACTACATGGTCATCAAACAATAAAAATACATTCATTAAATTATATTAGACAGTTTATCCATAACAAACAAGAATAAAGGTTACTTAAGTCTCAACTTTTAATATTAATTACCAATTCAATTGCATACAAAATGAGAAGCCTAATTACAAAGAAGTTAAGAAATCCATTTGCACATAAGACCTGTAAAACTCATCCATTCAAAGCAAATTCTTAAGTATAAATGAGCATAAGCCTAGTTATTTATAAGAAATTTCACATTTTAAAACTAAAATATCTTAAAAAATATTCTCCATTGCCCCACTCCTCAAAACTCAACAATGTCAAATAACAAATGGGCCCTACTAATGATAAAAGTTTATTAGCAATAAAACAAAAAAAACCTTGCACACACCATATAGAGCAATAAATCAAAAAATTACCTTAAGCTCCTCATTGTTAGACCTCAAATTCCCACACCCCATTAATGGGGTGAGAGTGAATGAACATTTATCAAACCTTTTAAAGCTACTGAAACATAATACCTTGTACACCCCAAATATGGCAAAAAGATTTGCCTTAAGCTCCTCATTGTTAGACCTCAAATCCCCACACCCCATTAATGGGGTGAGAGTGAATGAACATTTATCAAAATGTTTAAAGCTAGAAAAACACAATACCTTGCACACCCCAAATATGACAAAAAGATTTGCCTCAAACTTCTCATTGTTAGGCCTCGAATCCCCACAACCCATTCATGGGGTGAGAGTGAATGAACATTTATCAAACCTTTTAAAGCTATCAAAACACATACCTTGCACACCCTAAATATGGAATTTTTTTTTACCTTAAGCTCCTCATTGTTAAACCTCAAATCCCCACACTCCATTAGGGTGTGACTGAACATTGATCAAACAAAGCTACCGAAACACTCCCGCCCACCACTAATAAAAGCTTATTAATAGTATAAAATAACTTGCAAGCTAGTATGGAAAAATCAAGTATTCCCCTTAAAAAGTCACCAACATTATTAAAACTACCAAACCACTTAAAATACAACACAATTTGGAGCTTAGGTGCAACATATAGACTATGAAGACTCCATGATTATCTGTCTTTTTTGTGGTAAAGTGGGTCATACCTCCACTACCTATCTTAAGAATAAGAAATTGCACTTTGATTGGAAGAAGGAGAATCATCAACAAGTTGCTAAGGAGGATTCCATTAATCCTATCTATCAGGAAGTTCTGAAAGTTGATCTTAAAGAGTACCCCCAATGGATTGTTGGTTGATGGACCCCTCGTTTATTGCCTCAGGGATGGGGGATGGTTTTGTCAGTATTGTATGTCTCCTCTTTGCCCCAAAAAGGTTATTTTTGGTTAGAATGATCCTTGTTATGAGATAAAGCAAAGTTCATTGGAACAATTTTTTAAACCACCTTGACTTTGGGTGGGTTGGTCGATCTTTTAGTCTTGTTCCTTGTGTTGTCATTTGTTGTTTTTTAGACATTAGTTGTTGTCGATTGTGCTTCATGATCTATATTTCTCTTGTACAAGGGTTGGTGCCCTTTCAAAACCTTTCTTACCTAATAAAAAACAAAATTACAAAATTAGGGCAAACAAGTTACACCTCAGCCATTAAATCAATAACTCACAAAAATTATCTTACTTTCATGATAGTGATTTTATATTAAATATTAGATAAAACATAAAAATATGTATTAAGATCAAATTTTAAAACAAACTACAATCTCAATACTCAAACATATTATTTTATCTTAGATTGGCTTCCCAACATCTCAAATTTTATTTAAATATATGCAAAGCACTTTACTCTCTAGATTTGGATTTTACCTACTATTTAATTCGATTCCATCTCAAATAGATTTTTACTACATTTTTACTCATTGGAATGATTTTGTTTTAGTTAATAATAAATCTTACATACATTATAATTACTCATTTCTTTTAAATAAAATATTTCAATTTCTAATATTTAATATTTTTTTTCTAAAATTCAATTTTACAAAATATTTAATTAATTTTAAAAAAAATTATTCTTGACATTTAAAATTAAAAAATGTGTAATTCACTCATTTATTTTATTTTATTTTAATATAACTTTCTCATATTAAAATGTCATACAATAAAATTTATGTATTTATAAAATTGTATATTTTATTTATCATTATAGTTTAATATAAGTATTATTTTATAATATTGTCTTCTATTATATAAAAATTGAATATTTAATATTATGTATTTTATTAAATTCTACGTGTTCTATTATATAAATAATTTAATATCACTTATACAAAAAATTCAATATTTAACTCTCATTTCCTTTTAAAAACATCTTAGTAAATTTAAGATATTTGTTGTACTATACACTAGTTTTTAATTTGATTATTTACAAACTTAACTCTATTACTAAGCTATAGCATTCAATACATCCATCTCAAACATTATGGGGTCATCTCTCATCAAGAGTATTGAAAAAGCAATCAATAGCAAATTATTGGACTTGGTACTCCCCTCCACAAAAGGCAAAGCATTCTACATGTAAAAATTATAAGGTATCACTATATGGGGACAATTCTTTCTTACTTTTTGAATTTCTTTGTCACGTTGTTTAAATTATTTAATTAATTGACATGTTTTGAGTATTTATTAATGTTATTATTTTTTTAAAACACTATTATCATATTAACAAGATATTATCAATATAAATGTTAATATTTAAATATTTAATTAATTGAGATGTTTAACTTTTGTAAATACTATTGTAGTAGTATTATAGTATGTAAGATAAAATACTTGTGCAAGTAAGATTTCATCATTTAACAAATAAATTTTTAAAATTATATAAATTATGTTCATTTAATTAATTTGACAAATTATTTTAGTCATAATTATTTAATTTAAATTAAAAAATAGATGAACCGTAATAACTTTTTCATTATTATATTTTTTATTTAAAAAAAATCAATCAAATAACTATAATTTTAATTATTTTAAATTTATCGATATGATTATGGATGCATTTAAAATATAGAAATACCTTTTATCATCATTTTATATGCTTCTCGATCATTCCCTCCATTTCTCTCCAATTCATTAATTTCTCTAAACACAAAAAATCTTTTTACGCTAAAGACATTTCTTATGTAAATGGTGCAAGCTAACTTGTTGGATCGATGGCTAAAGTTGCTCAAGAAGGGATGCAAGATGATTCAAATAATTTCGATCACTCGATTTTTGTAGTTTCCATTCATTTATTTTTTCCCTTGTTCATTGCTATTTCATTCAATGTTTTCAAGGCGCCGATTATTTTGACAACATGATATTTCAACGAAAAATCACTTCCAATATTTGGCATAATTAATAAGTTTCCAAGGACAATAAATGCATAGTCAACAACCAAAGAACAATCACATCATGTACTACAATAATTTAAAATTTCATATATCTTGTCTTCAATTTCCAACTGTGAAGTTTCCTACAAGCATTTTGTTGTTAGTATATATATGAATCTCTTTATTCTTTCGAGCTCCAAATGGTAAATGGTGAATGGTGGATGTGAGTCGAAGAGAAACCAAGCAATGACTGTCAAATCTGGGACTACTATGACCACCTTTGTTATAATGGCTTCTTAGCCTATAAGGAAACCTAAATTGGCAACAAATGTGTTGGCGGCAAATATGGTGGGAATGCCCAATCTGGCAACGATGTGAGAAGCCCAAAACTGTCATATCATGGATTATGAAATACGATGGAATCCTTCCCAACGAGGCTTCGAATGGCTTCTCCCACTCGTCTATGGCTTTGATAATTGGCTCAAATGTGTCTCCTTGCTTCAAATCTACAGTCATGTGCTTACTCAACATGACTACTCAATTTTTGTGTTGACATGCCTTAAACTGTAAATGCAATTATTAAATTAGTATTAAATCTTCCAAACACTTGGGTAGTTGTTCTTCTAGCAAGTCAACCTTGTAAGGTGTATGTGTACTTAAGTTGTTAGAATTTTCTATTTGCTTGTTGGAAACAATTAGGGTTGGTATTGTATTATCAACTTGCTTTAAACAATGATACATTGATCAGTTTTTCTAACAACCTTCAATTAATTAAGAGAAATTTGTTATAAAAACATTTTTCCAATGACATAAAATTTAATTTATGCAACATGCATGTTGTGAAATTGACTCAAATTTCAGATCGAACAAATCTATCTAGTTTGCCTAATGTTGTTATTTGGAGATAATTGCAATGACTTGTGCTTCCTCGGCTTTTGTTTTGATATGCTTTAAATTGCAAATGCAATATTAACTACCAAACACTTGGGTAGGTGTTCTTCCAGATTTAGTTGAGCAAGCCAAAATTGATCTTGTCAAGAAGGTGGATGTGTACATGATTTGTCAGAGTTTCCAATTTGCTTGTTGGAAACAATTAGGGATGGTATTGTATTGTCAACATGCTTGAAATGCTCATACATTAATTAGTTCCTCTCACAACAAGCATGATTTCATTAGGGTTGGTATTGTATTATCATCGTGCTTGAAATGCTCATACATTAATCAATTCCTCTCACAACAAGAAAGATTCCATTCAATAGATGTTGTGTTGTCTAGGGGAGAGGGGCCCATAATAGGGCAAGGACCAATAGTAGGTATAGAAGTAGTTTTCAATAGGCCCCACAATGGAGCATTTAATATCCACTTACAAAACACTTTTTTCCATAAAGTACATAATCTTGTGTATCCCGTGATGCCACATCAACCAAACATGTTCAACGCTCAATGCCCTACTATAGGCCCCTATGTTTTTACAAAAAAAACATGCTGATGTGACCTTACAAATAATTTTTCCAAGCAGATGAGTTGGCAAGTAAATTGTTCAAAATTGAAACTTTTTTGAAATCATATGCTATGAAATTCAAAAGCTCAAAAATAAGTCGCACTTCTATGAGCCTCTCTCCCATAGTGTCGTTCGATATGTATTTTGAAATTGGATATTCTTCATTTTTCACTTATGTCCACTTAAGTGCTATCTAAATGAAAGCAACCATTTCATTCTATATTCATGACCAAAAAAGAGTAAATGATTTCGTTTCTAAATGGGATATATTTAAGAATAAAAAACAATAAAAAGATTTTATATATTAAAAAATTGGTGTCTTTATTTTCACATGAAATTATTTTATTTGATACATATTTAAAACCTTTGGCATCTTAAATTTAGCTAAAATTTATAATTATCTTATTAAAATCAAAATTTTAAATAATAAATAATGTTAAATTTTATTAAAAGTGCATTTCAAGGACAAAGACGAAGGGTTTAAGTTTGGGGGTGGCAAAGGAACTACTAAGGGGGCAACAAGGTGCTGAAATACATATAATACTTGAAAAAAATTGTGTAAGTATAAAAATTATACATCTTGGAAACAACTAAAAATCCCCTAAACGTCTTGGGGACACCCCAACGTCTTTGGAGTCCTAATGACATTTTAGAAACGACGACACTAGTGGTGGGATGGTGGTTCTAATAATGAGATGATGGTGGCGCTAGTGGTAGCAGACTAGTAGGGAGACATCCATGTCCCCAAATCTCCAAAATGTCCCCACCTATGAAAAAGAGATATACACATATATAGGAGTAGTGCCAATGAATTCTATATCATATTTTGAACAATATTACTAATTCCAAGGGTTTATAACAACTCTTCATTAGACAATTTTTCCCACTCTAAGTTTTCTCAATGGCAGCAACGACAGCAGCTCGACAATTGGTGATAGTGCAAATGAGGCAGCAAACCAGCTGGCTAATAGAGTGCAGTGATTGAAGCAACAGCTGTAGGGAAATTGGTTTTGGTTCGTCTCATTAAAAATAATCTGTTGTGGTGGAGCTCCGTAGTTTTTCCAGCAAACTCTGCCCATTCTTGATGTGGTAGGGTTTTGTAATTTTTCCTGCAAACTCTGCCGTTTTCCTCTCACCGGCATCATAGACAGCACAACACAATTTTGTGCAGAACCTTGAGGTAAGTCACTAGGGAAATTGGTTTTGGTTCGTCTCATTAAAAATGATCTGTTGTGGTGGGGCTCCGTAGTTTTTCCAGCAAACTCTGCCCATTTTTTATGTGGTAGGGTTTTTGTAATTTTTCCTGCAAACTCTGCCCTTTTCCTCTCACCGGCATCATAGACAGCACAACACAATTTTGTGCAGAACCTTGAGGTAAGTTACTTGCCATGGTCCAGGGAGTTTTTATTTATTTTTGGTATCTATTTGCTGCTCTAAAACAATTCTAGGTTTAGAACCGTTAAGAAACTACCTAAGAGGCATCTACGAACCCTAACGTTTTTGCTATACGTTTTCTTTTAAAACCTGCATCTTGGTCATTGGTTGCAGACATTCACCTTCCCTTTATGCCATTGGTGGGCTGCCAAAGGAATGGAGAGGAGGTTGTGCACTCTCAGGTACCAGGGCAGCATATAAAGCGAGAGACAACTGATAGATACATAGAGAGGGGTGTGAGGTGAAACATCCACTCCTCGCACAGGCCTATATGACTAGAGGGGATTTTTTTTTGTCATCGTTTGTTAATTTGTCTAATGACAGTGCTCTACATGGTTGAGTCGAGACCCTGAGAAAAATGTCATTATTTAGGCATTTTATTAAGCGATAGGCTTTACCTGTGGACTTGCCAGTCCGCAAGAGCCCGGCATACCTGGCTCACGCCTGCAAAGAAATTTTCACTGACCAATAAACCATTTTCAGGTACAATTTCCAAGCACTCAGGAATCCGCCAAACTTTTTGCTGTTGGTAGATAAGATTGTTATTTTTGCAGTAAATGTACTATATCATTATATTTGATTGATGGATGACCACCATTTATTGTCTCAGGCTCACAAATCTAGTAGCTCTGAAACGCTGATATTTTTAGATTTGAGTTTTGTTTATTGTGAACAGATTGAAGCAGCCGCTATAGGGAGACCGGTCTTGGTTTGCCTCATCTTTTACAGATTTTTGCACTGCAGTTATTAAAAATCATATCGAATCTACTTGAAACTCAAAAGCGATGAAGGGAAAGGCGCCTGTTAATCTCCCCAAGATGTTCTCATCGTATGCATTAGCAGTCACGTAGCGAATCCTTTCCGGGAATAAGTACTCTTTTCACAGTGACGCTCATATGGTTGATCGTGGTGAACAGATAATGAAGATGGCTTCAGACGTTGCAGCTTTAATGGGCTAAGTCAATATTGGGGAATTCGTTCCTTACTTAGACCGGATGGACTTGCAAGATGTAAAGCGGCGCATGGAAAAGCTACACAATTCCTTCGACCGACTGGAGGAAGTTGCAAGAGGAGCATGAGAAGCAGCTTGCTACTAAGGACATCATTGACGTGCTCATGGAAATGGAGAGCCTCGATGGAAGGGAAATCTCAGAAGAAAATATCCAAGCCATTGTTTTAGTACGTATCTATTAACTTGCAAATTTTAATTGGTAGTAATTTTTTTTAATTGATCTAACAAGGATGTATGATATTTTCAGGATATGTTTGTGGCTGGAGTTGAATCAGGTTGGGCGATGAGTAAGGTGATTAAAAACCCTAAAGTGGCGAAGAAAATGGAGGAAATCGATTTGGCAGTAGGCAGAGAAAGGACAGCGAGTGAGGATGATGTAGCAAGCATGGAGTACGTGCACTGTGTGGTAAAGGAGACTCTGAGGTTATACCTCGCCTTACCATTGTTGATTCCACACGAATCCACTCAAAAAAAGTTATATTTATTAACAATGGAATTTTGTCACCGTCCAGGCTGTCCCTTTGTGGTCTCTGATGGCGTTATGCACAATCAATTACCAGTGACCTTCAAAAGCTTTCCATCTTTTTGGAAATTTAAACTTGTCCAATTCACCTTCAACAAGTAGATCACTAAATGCTGAGTCCAAAATAGCTCCAACCTCTATTGATCTAATCCATAATGCATTATCTAACGTCTTAAAATCTTCAACTGTTTGTTTGTCAAAATATTTGCTTAAGTAATGTTTTAAACCCTTTCTATACTATCTGTCTTGGTTTGGACATTTTTTATTGGCTTAAAATTTAAGAAATTCAAACAGAAACCTTACTTTATGTTAGGTGCAGACAAAGGGCAATCTAACCATCACACAGAGTTGGTTTTGCAAGGGCAATCTTAACATCACACAGAGTTGGTTTTGCAACCAAAGTAAAAACAAGGTTTAAGTTTTGGCTGGCTAAGGAACGGTAATGTTTTCAAAATAATGAATTTATTCAGACTCTGTATTTGCAGTAACATTTCCATCGAAACATGGCGAAACTCAACACATAAAATTACAACTAAAACTCTTTACAATAAAACAGTTGAACTCAAAAGTTCAAGGTTTCCTTTCTCAAGACATAAGGTTTTTTTTGCTTTGTATATTACAAGTAGACCGTAGAATTGTCATCAATTGATTATGAAGCTCACCTCAAATGTAAGTAAAGAAAACAATTTGTACACCTGCAAAAAATCATTTATGAAGAATTTGTCAAGTTGAGCAGCTACAAGTTTGTCATCCACAGAACTGCAAGTGAGAGTTTAATCAAAGCTTCAACCACCATTCTCAGGTCTGCATGATGAGATGAATGTCAGCAACTATGCTGAGAATCTAAAGTAGTAAAACTCATATCTGTGTTGTAAGATTGTCCTGAAGCACTTGAGAATGCCCGAGTCACTATTACTAGCAGACCTCTTAAATTTCAATATCTTCCAGATCCATGATAAATTGAGCAGCTTCAAGTTTGTTGTCTAGAGAACTGCAAGTTAACTAATCAAAGCTTCAGCAACCATTTTCAGGTATGAATGCTGAGATGAATGTCAACGACCATTCTGCAAATCAAAAGCATTGAAACTCTTCTCTGTGCTGTAAGATTGATATCCAGAAGCACTTGAGTATTGCTCTGAGCCACCAGTACAAGCAAACCTCTCAATATCTTCCAAGTCTGAAAGGGGCAATCTGGAATATGAGGCAGACGAAGATCACCCTCCATAATTTTCAATGCTTGATCTATACTCGGTCTGCAACGACATACCCATGTGTGCCAGCACTCTGGTCAGATGAGTCACAACCTCGGGAGTAAACTTGGCAAGTCCAAAATCTGCAACCCGGGCATCAAAATTCTCATCCAGAAGAATGTTGCTTGCCTTGATGTACCTATGAATTACGGCTGGTTGCACATACCGACTGCAATCTTGCAACGGGCACTCCAATTCAGTCTGGTTTGAGATCAATGCCCAAATAGATGATCATGCAGACTACCATTAGGCATGTATTCACAGTGCACACACTGTGTTTATATTCAATTTTAAGTACAAATGGCACCGCCTCTATCATCCACCAGATATTAATTGTGTTTGGTAGTTGTGCTAGCTACCAACACAACAATTTGCTAGATATTTCCTTTTTCTTCCTACAGAGTGTTTTCACACCACCATTTGCTTCTAGGGTTTTGTTCTTCCCTCCTATAATGTGGCATGGATGTTACTTTCTCTGGAAACATATAAACTGCTTTCTCGGTACACACGAGGGATTATCGATTTTAATTTTAGGCTTCTATTTGTAAGGATTTGCCACTTCGATAATTTCGCATGCTTTCAAACACTGTTTTGTTGCGTCGCTTCTTACATTTCTGGTATGGGTGTAAAATTTCTAATTGCTTTCTTTTTTGTTGGTAGATTTTGTTTTTGGTGTTATGAGACTCTGCACTTGGAATGCTCTGAGAATAAAGCTTGTGTTTGATTGCAAATAGGTTGGCCATAAATGCTTGTTAGATATTGTTCTTTTGACTCAAAGAGTGGCTCTTTTGTGTCTTAATAGTTTGTCATTTTTTAATGATGATCCCAGTATGGCTCTGCTTTTGTCCCCATTGTCAGCAATATTGGTTATTTTATGGAAGGTGGTTGGGCTATCTGTGACATACACTACAACCATATCCACACTTATGAGAACTTTGTGAATTTGATTCTTGTGGGGATGTAACAGCCATTTTCCTTCTATCGAGCTCACATCCACTCATGTCTGCCACTGATTACAAAGAAAGTGATAAAACACAAATTGGTAAATAAGCAAATAGAAACCCATGTAGTGAAGGGAATATGTTGATCTGTATGTAAAATCCAATCTTCTCTATACCAATTTCTGGGTTAACCTTGTTGAGTCCCCTCAATTTATTTCTTCCGCACCCACTTATTTTTCGCATTGTTGTTTGTTGCTTCTATTTTTCCATCCCTTTTCACCCATCTTCATTCATATCATTATCCCTGCGTTCTGTTGTAAGAAGATATGCAACTTCCATGTTCATCCCTGATAATCCACACCCCTACAAATCTATAATCTATATCTGTTGGTCACTATTTCATTATATAAGCTTCTTGTTCCATCCTGCAACATCACAATGCTTAGCTCAAGTGACCCTTCTTTAACATCAAGTAATGCCCTTCCATGCTCTATATATTCATGTTAATGTAAATTCCACAAAGAAACAAGAACATCCCGAGCAAAACATTGGTTCCAATCCCACATTAACATCACTCTTCTCCATCTCGAGAACAGTTCCAACAATGGCATGTGTATTTTTTCTACACTCTTCAAGTGGCTTTAAACTACTATCAACTGAATTCCGATCCCCTGCACAGGGATTGCAGCTTCTTGTTCATAACTGGCATTTTTTTTTGGAGCACATCACAAATATGATATGTAATCCCTTCGTAACCTTGCTGAGATGCATCCATTTTAGTTGAGCTGCTATCATTGGACTTTACCTTCATTTATAAATGTACAGATTGTCTCTGGAAGGCCTTTGGGTCAAATTTTGATCTTCTAGTTTTATTGATGATTTAATCACAAGGCAAATGCCATTTTTGACTGATCAATTGTACATTGATCTCTTTCAAAGCAGACACTCTTGTTCTTCATCAATAATCTCTTGACCCCCAATTCCTCCTCCAAAATGAAGTTCTTCATTACAGCATAAAAAGACACTTTCCTAAACACTTGATCCATGCTCATCTAATCCTCTGTTCTCTTCTACAGAGTCACTATCACAGATGACAGCTTTTCCCCCTCTATCTGTCCTGCTTTCTGTGTCATTCCTACTGCTTACCAAATACAGGATATTTCACTCGCTTTAACTGCCCTATTGCCCCAAATTTTCCCAGGTTGATGCATTTCCATATCAATCCCTCTTTTTGTCTCATCCTCAATGTTTGTTATACATAACTCATTTGAATGTCCATCGGTTCAATATCCATTCTACCTAACTCATTCAAATCTCCATGAGATGTACTTTATTAAACCGCATATCCAAGTGATTTTCAAACTTCACATTGCAAATAGCATTTTGATTGATAAGTAGAACATCTATTTCTCTCTATTCTTAGAGATTTATTCTCCTCTTATATGTTCTTGTGTGTCAAAGTTTCTCCTCTAGAATAAAGGTCTTCATTAAATTTTAATGATATACCTTCTCAAGCATTTTCCTGAATGTACGTGCAATGAGTGTATTACTTCCTTTAATGCAATATTAAAACACATTTAAATTTTACCTTTAAATTCCTATCGGCTTATCCTTCAACCTCCTATAGGTGCAATCGCTAGTTATGAGCGGGGCATGTTTTGAATCCTTCAATTTCACATTAGGAATTATTTGTTGACGATTCGATTGTGGGAGATCAAGTACGCTTTTATGTATGACTCACATTAATATATCTATAGTTTTTACATATTTTGTAATATAAAATAAGTATTCTATTGCATAATAATATGTTCATATTTGATCTTCTAATATTATACTCAAAATCTAAATATATGTAAATCTTTATATATTTAAAATAGTATATAATTTTTCATTTTAAATTTTTCCTTTAAGATTGATCAGGAGACTTACCCAGCAATATCAGAAAATATGAGATATCAGAGACTACAAGTGAATTATGCCCAAATCATTTATGGAAGGAAATCTCACTCATAAGTTCTAAGATGAAAATTAACAGTAGGTAGGATCAGAAACAGCCTCTGAAGTATCCTCATCAATTTTCAGAGAACAATCAGATGTATCATCATCTCCAACCTGAAAATTCATTGATTTGAAGTTAATCTAAATTATGTTAGAAGATTAATGAAAATCTTTTCTTAAAAATACCAATCCTTTGCCCCTACAGCTTGGAATCTTTTTGTCACCTGTTAATCATCTCAAATTTTAAATTCCTCCAAGAAAATTGAAAAAAATATATAAAAATTTCTATCGAAGTATTCCTAAAATATCTCAATTTACCAGTGCCCACTGAAATCTTCTTGAAAGCCCACCCTATGGTTTCTTTCCCTAATCAGGCTTGGTGTGGGATATCGTGTAGAGTGCCTCTGAATTTTATTTTTTGAAAACAGGAAGTTCTGAGAAAAGCCTTTTTCAGAGTTAAGGTCTTGAATCTACATACTAGAAATAAAAAGTTTCTTCGGAGTATATAATTTGTTAGAAAAAAATGTGAAAGTGTATTTTCTATTTGAATATAAATTGCAATATGCGTGTTTCTGAAATGCTTCTAAGATTCAACAGCACCCACCGGAGAATTTTAAGACACTCAAAATCAAAACATGCTTATCCTCCTCCCATATATGAACTACCCACTGAAATATTTCCAGAAAAAATACTAAATACTCGTAACCCTATTATGAGAGCACATACATTGATCATGAATCACTCGTCTCGATTTGACTTTTATCTTCTTGTGAGAGGAACAAACTACACAAAACACAAACATATGCGTCAATCTAACTGTCATTGTTCATTGAATGAAATGTAACGACATATAATCTCTAGCATTTAAAGATTTTAAGATATCTGTAAGCATTACAACTAAACGATAAAAGCTACATAATTAGGCTTATAACAACTACCTGAACAATAATAATGGCCTGATGACAGTCAACAGCATCGATACCTCGGTTGAGTTTTTAATTTGGAAAACGCACCTTCACTGCTACTAACGATTGTCTCGGTTTTAAACAGCACCCCTTCGCTTTCAGAGAGGATTTCAGCTGCTACTTTAAGATCTAATTTGTGTTCAAGGCAAATGGAATGGGTGGTTCAGGGAAAAGCTTTATAATAATATATGCTTTGCCCTTACCACCCACTCCGAGTGCCTTGACACAGCCTTCTATGAATCTCAAATCACCTCCGAGGACGCCAATGCCATTCAAATAAAAACCCACCACACCTAAATAAAACAGTTAGAAGGCAGGATATTTCACCTTCCATACTCAATCCATCTGACCTAAATTAGAAGAAATTGGCTATACACATATTTTAAGAAAAAATAGACTTTTGTTCATTCCTTTAGTAAATAAAGTGCTCTAGAAGGTATTCAGATCTTAATTGCCGTAAAAACCCACAAAAATAATCTTGAAATCCAGCATAACCCCCAAAAAAATCTAAAAAACCCATAAAACACCCACAAAGAGATAACCTAGTGACTTCCACGTCGTGTACAAAAAACACCATTCGACATTAAAAAAACACATTAGCTAATATCAGATCACCCGAACTGTAACTTAAGCGAAACCTCAAACAAACACTAATAGGCAAAACATACAATCACACCCCCACTACAAATAAACAAGATGAATAAACACATCTGTCTCAGAAGGAAGGCAGTATAAGCTTTAATCATCCAAAATTGATCAGCTTAATATCATCCAATACAATCATCAGAGACAAATCTGACTCAAACGCGCTTGTATAAAACACAAACAACGGAACCAGTTAAAGCCAACAAGAAAATGAGAAAAAGAGATGAAAACCTCAAAGAGAACAAGCAAAAGGGCTCGGATTATGGGTGGTGGTATATATGAGTCGTCGTCAAGGTTTTTAGCCATTACGCCGAACGAGACCTTTGGAATACCTCATCATTGCCCTTATCATTTCCTCCACAGAGGAACCAAAAAAGATTTAGTAAACCATCGCCATTTCCGGCTTTACACAGCTTAAAACAAAACTCGCCTTCCTCGACTGTATTGTATAAGGCAGAGACATGGGTTTATAAAGTTGATCTGTTAGGGTTAGGGCTTGAGCTGAGGCACCGTCACTGATAAAATTGTTTTTGCTTTAGATTTTTCTTGATTTTTTCTTTCCATTAATTAACGCCGCGTCTTGCCCGGCTTGACTATTTTGATGCCTTTGTCTAACTATTTCTAATGTGGGCCGTTCATGTATGAAAATTAGACTCACTTTAAAAACAATTTTCAATTTGTTAGGTGGGTTACTTTTTAAAAAGATTTTAAAAACAATTTTCAACTTGTTATGTAGGTCATTTTTTTAAAGATTTTGATAGAATTAATGCTATCAAGTTTTCACAATCCATAATGATAAATGCAATAGATTTCTAGATTCGATTCTGTGAAATATTTTTGCATCAACGTTTCGGATCAGGATGAAGAAGAGAGCAAAAAAGAAATCTATTGCACTTTTGATAGAATTGTTGTTCATGTATGGGTAGCTATCTAATACTAGCACTTGCATCTAAAGGAGGTTCAAGGATTACGTCGATAGGAAACTATATGTATGTTAATATGTTAGAGAGTATGCGTTTGAGCACGGATGTGCTGCAAATTCTAATTGCATGTGGTTGGATTAAACAATTAATAATAAGTGCTAATTAATAGAATGAAATAAACTTAGACAAATCTAGATTTTTTCCTTAAAGAAATTAAGTGTTATTTAATAATGAAATATTTGCATAGAGATTTAAAATATAAAGCAATGCAAATGAAAAAGAAAGGTGTTAAATAATGGAATGAAATAAATATAGACAAATCTAGATTTTTTCCTTAAAGAAATTAAGTATTATTTAATTATGAAATATTTGCATACAAATTTAAAACATAAAGTGATGCAAATGAAAAAAAAAAGTTGTCATCAAATTGACAAAAAATACTACAAATGGAAATAGAATGTTCCGATCTAGTTGTCAAATCAATATTTATATGGCTTTTATGTGATAGGGGAGAGAGGCCAGTAGTTGTGCAAGGTCCAATAGTCATGCAGTCAATTGTGATTGTTCATATTAGTGCTAGAATGAATTAATATTTATATCTTGTATATATTCATTTCACATATTAATCAAAATATTATCAAATATGTGCCATTATGGGATCAATAGTTGTTCACTTCAGAACTTATGATCCTCAAGTAGAAAAACATTAATACATTCATGAACATGTGAAATAAATATTTTCTTGTCTTAGATAAAATATCATAACTATCCACTATAAGTGTGTCATTTATAAAATTAAATGTGCATTTAATAAAATAAGACACGCATTTAAACAAATATTGTTATCATAGTGAAAAATATTGTTCTTATGTGTACAACTATTGGGGTAGCAATGTACAAGCATTGGAGTATTTCATATTAATAGTTTGTTAGGTATCACAAATATAAATGGTGAGCACAATAAATATCATATATTTTTTCATTAAATGTGAAGGATTTTTATAATATTTTAGTGTTCAACTATTGATCCATTTTTGTTTGATATAAGTTGTATTTTAAATAATTATGTGTTTTTTATTAGATAAGCAGGGAAGGGACCTAATCCCATGGTTACAAAAGTAGACAAAAAGAAATAGAGAGAAGGTGGGAAACAACACCACCAACCAACCAAAAAACAACACCGAAATTAGTTCGCAGGCTAGCATTAACCTTAGTAACCATGAACCAACTAGTTCTAATAAAAAATAGTTAAAAGCTAGAAGCATACTTAGCACTACATAAACCATTAATTAAGTCCACAGTATCCTAGGTAGTATTCCACCATAACATAACCAATAAAATAGTGCAATCTAAAATATTATAGCTATACGACAAGAAACTCATCAAAAAACACCAAAGCAACAACCAGAGGCATTATTTTCCTTTCTTCAACAAGTCCCCATACTCTTCCATGAGAGCAATATAATCTCTCTAGTCAGGTCCCTTTATCTCATTCAGAGTCTTCAGGGCATCTGATTTCCCCTATTTCCTTAACTTCTTGGCAATTTTGAGTTCTCCAGAAGTTGCACCCATCATTGCCCGCCTCACTAGTCTTTTTGTAACCCTCATGAGCATAGCCAGAGCCTTCTCCATGTCTTTAAACTGAACCTGCAAAAGAATTAGTCTGCTCTTCAAAACTTCCATGCTTGAGTCCTTTCCCTTATCCAAGTTCTCAGCTTCCTACACATTGTCTTCCACTTTATTATCATCTTCAGAATGATCAACTTGTTCTTCTTCCTCCTCCTTCGAGCCTTCTTCACCCAGCTCATAAGCCGTATTCTCAAAGTCCAGATCCTCAGAGTCATCATCCTCCTGGGCTTCAAAATATTTATACTCCAGATCCTCCTCTTCACTCTCAGACATTTTTAGTTTCCCTTTTCTATCCTTTGAGGCCGCTTTAGCAAGCCAGGCCGACCATCTTCCACCACTTCCCTGTTCCTGCATAAACTCTTTCTCCTCCTCATTTTGGGTCCCTTCCTCCGAAATATTTATGACATCCCTAAGGTTTATGTCACGTTTGGGATTTTTTGCCTTGGGAAGCTCTAGTAGCAGAAGTGAATGTTTCCTTTTTTCAGGTGTGGCTCTTATGAGCTCAATTTCAAAGGTTCTTTTCTCCTCACATTTCAGCGACACAGGGGTAGGAGGATTGGAAACATTGACAACTAGAGATTGAATTTTAGTAGTGATAAGCACTTTTCTAGCAACAACAGTAGGAGGCGAACGGGGAATAAGTTCCTCAGCCGAGATTTCAACCGCTCTAGGGTTTTCTTCCAAAGGTTGTTCCTCCATAATCTCGTCAACATGGCTAGGGTTTTTGTTTCTTCTCGTAATAGGATTTCCATGGGGATTCAAAGCCAAAGCATACTTATACAAGGTTAGCATAAGGCCTTGGTGGAGAGGAGGGTTGGCACCTTTCTCAATATGGAGTTATAGGGAGGACAACAAATAAAAAGGAAAATTGACTCTCTCACCATGCTGAATATGGTTAAGCAGGGGAAAATGGTACGCATGTATCAACATATACCTTCCTTCCAGATTAAAATATCTCATAATGAACAAACTAACTAAGGAAAAAGGAGGAGGAAGTTCTAATCTTGCATACCCATTTTGGAACCTCTTGAGTCTCTCACCTTCATGAAGAAATTTGTGAATACAAATCTAGTAGCCTGCCTCACTTTTTTTAGCAACTTTGGTACCTTGGTTTTGCAACCCCGCAACTTCAACTATGAATCTAGTTGTCACTTCGAACTTCACAACACCAATGGCGACATTGTCGTTATGCTAGGAGTTAGTGAATTTAGCTGTGAGGTTCTCATTGTATCCCTTTAGGGATTGGAAGAACGACACCATACCAGCATCCGCAAACATTTTCCATAAGTCCACATTCTGTTGCGGGGCTTGGCAATTCGGAGGGTTCGTCCTCTTCCTAGGACCTCCCATTTTTCTCTTCTGCAAATTCTTCAATTGCTTCACACTTTTCTTCATAATCTCCCACACCTTCTTGTTCTTCAAAATACAAAAAACACTCTTACAACAGAAGATACAGAGAGCAAATGAATAATTATGAGTTGAGAAGTTTCTTTTAGAAGCCTCCCACAACACATTCCTCAGAGCAAAATAACCATCATTGTTCCTACAAAAAATAAACTTCACATTAATTTTCCTTCCCTTCACCTCGTTAGAAATTCGGGAATAGTTGACACAAAGCAAATCCACACGCATAGACATGACGACCCTTAACAAGATTAAAATCTTCATGTGATATTTGGTAACCTTCATGACAGAAAAATAATTAATATTTTTGTCCTCCAAGATCCTCCAATACTTCGTCGTACAACCCATATCATCATTAAATAAAAAGCCTAAAGGCACTTGGTACTCTTTTATCCGGCCAAATAGGGAAGTTTTATTTTTGCATTTTGTACTCATTTTCAAATTTTTCCTTTAGGATTAAGTCTCTTAAATACTCTGGCATATTCCCATAGGTCCATCTGGTTAAGCTCCTACAACTCAGCGCCACATTGGTAGCACAATCTGTCGCTTTATTTCCTTCTCTATAAACATGTTGCACTTTATAGTTAGTAAAGGAATTTTTAATGACTTGAAATTTATCAATTATGTTTTTTAATTCCCATGGTTGTGCAGCCTCTTCATTTAGGATATCCACAATAAGCTTAGAGACCCCTTATAATATTACATTTTGATAACCCAACTCCTTTAAAATATTAAGGCCCCCTAAAGCATCCATAGCTTTCACTTTATTATTGGATCAGACTCCCATATTCACACCATAACTCTCAATACACTCACTTTTGTGGTTCCTTAACAGGCCCCCAACACCAACTTGTTTTGGGTTGCCTTTTGAGCACCCATCAAATTTGCACTTAACCCAATCCTTTTGTGAAGGGTTCCATCTCGTAGCCAATTTAGTTAGCATCTTAGACCAATTGAGTTTGGTTAAATCCTTATTGATTCCCCAGTTTTTCTTTATCCTCATTTCTATGTAATTAGGCCATTTTTTGAAGAAACCATACTTGCCAGCCCCAATGTTTTCCTTGATCTAGTTTTTAATGATCAAACTAACCTCCCAGTTGCTTCTCTCCTCATCCTTGAAAATATGGTTATTTATTTTCTTCCATAAACCCCAGGCAACAAAAGGGGGAACCTGGTTCCAAAGATCAACAATAATATTATGAGAGAAAGGGAAATTAACCCAACTTTGTATAAACGCTTTCAAAGAGTTAGGAAACACCCAATCAAAAGACATCAACGAGAGGAAGCAGGACCACACTTCCCTCACAAATTTGCAGTGAAAGAAGATTTGAATAATTGATTCGTCTTCCTGTTTACAAAATGAGCATCTATTGACCAGTTGGAAACCTCTCCTAACTAAGTTATCCACAGTCATAATTTTACCATGAGCCGCCATCCACCAAAAGCAATTTATTTTTGGGATCAAATTCTTTTGCCACACCTTTCCCTATAAATTTTCATAAACAACACTTTGCACCTTGATCAGTTCTTCATAAACAACAATTTTCATATGCCATTTTGATCGAGAAACAACCAGAAGAGCAACCTTTCCAAATCCACTCATCTTCCCTATCTCTGTCAAACCACTTAGCCTCCCCTATTAAACCATACAGTCTAGTTAGGATAAGGTCCCAATTAACCTGGATTTGTCCTCTCATGTTGTCCCTTCTTAGTAACAATTTGAACTCCTTCCATTTAGGTTCCCCCAACCTAAATTTATGTTGTCCCTTCTCAATTTATGTAGTCAGAAACCTTTTTACCATAAATCCTATTAAGGCTTTGTTTAAGAGGAATCAGGTCTCCTGATGAGGACAGAGTAGCAAACTCTATCCAAGGGTCCTTCCAAAAGTTCATATTATTCCCATTCCCTATTCTCTTTCTATCCCCCAACTTTAACGCATTTCTCAATTTAACAAGATGATTCCATAGAGCAGAGCCACTTGGCAGATCCAAAATTGATAGAAACAACCCAAGGTCTTGTTCCTCATGTATTTAGCTTGGAGAATTTTAACCCAGTCTTTAGTTCCTTAAAGGATATTCTAACCAACTTTAGTCATTAAGGATTTTTTAAGCATACATATTCTTCTTAATCCCAAGCGCCCTCTCATTTTAGGGGTACACACTTTTTCCAATCCAACCAGAGATATTATGTTTTTTTCTTCAGTTCCTAACCATAAGAATTTTCTATGTATTTGTTCTACCTTTTCCCCTACATAGGCAAGGATTTTAAAGAGGGAAATAGTATATAGGAATATTCTGAAGGGAACCATTTAGGAGTTGAATCTTACCCGCTAAACTCAGAAGCTTCCCCTTCCAGCCAACAAGTTTGTTTTGGGTCCTTTCAATCAACTGATTCCAGTAAGTGTTTTCTAGCTTCTTAGAGATCAAGGGTAGGCCCAGATAAGCATCAGGTAAATTCGCTTCCTTACAACCCAAGATTTTATCACTCTCTCCTTAATTTGTTGATCAATATTAAAGAAGTAAATTTTGCTTTTATCATAGTTGATACACTGACCATAAACAACAACATAATCATTGAGCACCTGTTTCCATAGACCAGCTTCCCCCACCGAAGCTTCCTCGAACATAAGAGTATCATCAACAAACTGTTGGTGGGAGTCAGGCACAAGAGATGAAGCAACTTTAACACCTTTGAGCACTTTAGAGTCCACCAGTTTTTGAATATTCTTACCAAGAACCTCAACAAAAATGATAAAAAGATAGGGAGAGAGGGGGTCACCTTGCCTAAGCCCCCTACCACAAGAGAAGAAGCCTTGAGGAACATCATTAACCATAAAATAACACATGAGGGAGGTAACACATGCAAAGATCAACTTTAGGAATCTTCCATCTATTCCAAACTTTCTGAGGACAACAAAGAGGAAAGGCCAAGAGACTCTATCATAAGCCTTAGAAATATCAATTTTGAAGGCCATCCCCAACTTTTTAGAGTGATCCATAGAGTGAATGATTTTGTGGGTGGAGATAACAACATCAAGGATATTTCTACTCTGGACAAAACCTTTATAGTTAGGGGCAATCATTTTAGCAAGCACCGATTTGAGTCTAAGCACTAGGATTTTAGAGAAAATTTTATAAACCGTATTGCAGAGACTAATGGCTTTGTAATCTTTCATAGCAAAGGCATCATCATTTTTGGGAATAAGGGCTATGAAATTTGCATTTAGCTGATTCAACAGTCTACCCTATCCAAAGAAATCCCTAGCAGCATTGAGAAGATCATTTTTTACAATATCCCATAAGGTTTGGAAAAAAATGGGGGGACATCCATAAGGGCCAGGAGCTTTATAGGCTTCGAAGGAAAACACAACCTTTTTAACTTCATCCATGGAAACAACATTAGTCATAATTTTTAAGTCTATATCAAAAATAAAATTAGGGATCACATCAAGAAAGTCATCATATACCTGGTTATCACTGTTAGGATCCTTGTGTTGATTAGAGAAGAAGTCAACAGCTTCCCTCGCAATTTATTTATCATTGGTCACCATAGAGACATCCTCCTTCACAAGAGATCTGATTTTATTTCTGCTTTTGTGTTTCAAAGTGGATTGGTGAAAGAATTTAGTGTTCTTGTCCCCTTCCTTTAGCCATTGGACCCTTGACTTTTGTTTCCAGTAGACTTCCTCCTTTTTGTTTATCATATACCATTGGGATCTGAGATCTATTTCCTTAGCACAAATCTCCTTATCCACCCTAGCAGCCTCCATTATATTCTGAACCTCTTTTATGCTCTTTTGTAGAGAATTCTTTATCTTAAAGATGTTGCCAAAATTCACCTTATTCCACCCTTTAACTTTTCTCTTTATTCTACTTAATTTCTCTATCAGGCAATACATCGGAGTACCAATAACAGGTTCCTCCCACCAGGATTTAATCAAATTAGTAAAATCCGGGTGGAGACACCACATAGCTTCAAATTTAAACGGGAAAGAACCTTTATTATGATCCACATTTCTTTTCAGCACTAGGGCATTATGATCCGAGCCAGACCTAGGAAGGGCAGAGAGGGAAAGGAATTGAGAGATATCCTAATGGGTAGAGATCAAGATCTATCAAGTTTAACTTGGATTAGGTGATTTCCATTTCTTCTGTTAGACCAAGTAAACTTGGTTCCTTAGAGGGGGATATCCATAAGACCAACCAAATTTAAGAACTCCGCCAGCTCCATCATACTGTCAGAATAATCATACCCTCCAGATTTTTCTGAAGGAAGGAGGGGAGAGTTAAAATCTCCACCCAACATCTAGTGATCATCATTCCTTAAAGAAAGAGTATTTCTTAACTGTTCCCAAAGAAAAACCTTGTCCCTGCTCAAATTAAGAGCATACATATTTATTAGGTTCCATTTCTCTTGGGAGACAAGATCCTCTAGAGTGATCACCAGACTATTCTTACAAGAAGAACACATTGTCCCCTTTATTTTTTAAGGATTCCAAATGGTAGCAATACCTCCTGAAGCACCATCCACCTCACTAACAAAATAGTTCACTAGTCCAAAAATCCACGATGGCTTTATCAAAAGTCTCCTTCTTCATCTTCATTTCCTAAAGGAGGAGGACATCCACTTTATTATCCAGAATACAAGATTTCATCAAGAACTATTTATATGGGCTATTGAGGCCCCTTATATTCTAGGAGAGGTACTTCATTAGAAAAGCAGTTAGTAACCCCACCTCCAACACTGAGAAGTAGAATAAACTACTTCTTCTTGGACTTCGATCTTGCGATCGAATCCAAGGTTCTTTGTTTTCCAATTGCCACATCCCTAACAATGTCTTTGGATCTAGAATCCTTTTGGGACAACCTTCCCACCTTATTTCCTCCTCCCACATTCGGTTTCTTTTTCTTTTTAAGTTTAAGAGGAGCAAGGGACCATCCCTCCTCCTCCTCCTTGTCACTTGAACCATTAGGGAATCCAAGAAGAGCCATCGAATCACTCAAGTTTCTAGCACCAGTTTGAGAAAAGGAGTGAATATCCTCTAGAGACAAATTATTTTTTACTAGAACATACTCCCCTTCTTTAAGATAATCCCCATCACCTTGATCCAGAGCCTTTACACCAACATGAAGCACATTATCCTCCTTCAGGAGTTCCTCAAAAGGGATATTCTCCTTATTTGCATTGCCCCCTTCCACCAAGACCTTTTCAGCCTTTGTAGGGAAGCCCGAGGTTGGGAAGGTGGAAGCAAGGGTAGCCAAAGCAAAGTTCAGGCATTTTGAATCATTTACTTCAACAATAGGAGCAAAAATAGACTTACAAGCCAAGTTGGGGTTATCCTTAAGGAGGGGAATAGACACCTCTTGCACAGGAGCAGTAGGAGGCTACTCAGTAGAACTCATATCTTTACCAAGGTGAGCCTTCTCTAGAAATTTTTCCTTAGCCTTTAGGCCCTCACCCTGCTATAACCCACAGGAATCACTGAGATGACCAAACTTCTTGCACTACTAGCAAAAGAGGCAGGCATTTTCATATTCTAAGGGCCGAGTCTAGTTTACAAACTTTGACATAAGAAGGATTGAGGAAGGAAGGACTGTATTCATAGCCACACTGACACAGATACAGGAAAACACTAGTGTAGATATCTCCTGAGTAATTTTATCTATTGCCAGTAGACTCCCAAAGGAGTTGGCTATGCCTTGCAGGATTCCTTTCTCCCAAAATTCTAGAGGGACGCCTGACAAACGAACCCAGGTTGGCGTTGAGGCTGCCAAATCAGTCAACGGGTCAAAATCTGACTTCCACTTGCAGAGGGATAGATTTTTTTTGAATCTCGAGTCAAAATCCCAAGGGCCACCAGTTAGAACCTTCAACATGTCTTCATACACCACAAAGGAAAAAATAAAAATACCTCTAGGCATTGCATTTATGGTGACACTGCCTTTGAGGTTCCAAGTGGAAGCAACCCACTGACGAACCAGTTCTATATTTGGCCTGTATGCCAAAAAATTTCCAACAAGAGCCATTTTCAGGTTATCCATCGCCTTCAACATCAAAGCCTTCATAACATCAACTTCCCAGCCAGTGATCGAGCATGAAGCAAAATCCAAAGGCCTTTTACTTGAGATTGGTGAGTCAGACCCCACCAGTTTATCCACGTAGGAAGCCAAGGCTTCCTCAGAGAAGAAAGAGTTGAGCCCCAAAGTCAAAGAAATGGGGGACTTCCCAAAGATTCCCCCGTCAATTCCCCAGGGGAAAGGACAAAAGTACGAGGAGGAGACGTCAAACTAGGAACCACCAGACTAACCGCTGCCACTGTAGGAACAACGACAGAAAATAGGACAACATCCTTGGAATGGGGAGCCTTTCCTGCCCCCCCTCCCGACTGACCCATCAGGCGGTCAAATCACAACAGTGGTCGAAAATTCAAAAAAATAGCCTGAGCAGGAACTTCAGAGCAGAGCAGAGTCGAGGGGCCAGATTCTTCTTTCAAACATAAAAGGATTTGTGTGTTGTTTTTATAACAACAATAATTATGTGTTGTTTTTATAACAACAAATAGTTTTTATGTGTTCAACTATTGGTCCATTTGTGTTAAATATAAAAGTTAGAGATAACAAAGATTTATGGTTACCAATAGGTATTTGGTCCATTTAGGTTGCATATAATTTTTATTTTAAATAAAAATGTGATATTCTACAAGCAACAAATGATACTTTTTCTTTCAACTATTAGGGGTACAATGATTAAGTTTCGGTTGAATCTTTAAAAAGTTAAATTTTGGACACTTCTCAGTAGATGTGTTGATGTAGCAAGTTGCATGATGAGTCACACCTCCAAACCTTAGTTATAAATGACATTTTGAAGTCTTTTACCATTAAATGATAGTTGAAACTTATTTTCCAATGACTCAATAATGGTTTGTAGGTGTGAGACTTGTTTCAAGCTCAAATCTCACACTATATGTAACCTATCAACTAATAAATTGGGGAACTAATCTATCATAATTCTTGTCGTCTCTTCCACTATTCAAATTTTAATTAAATCGAGTTAATTAAGTAGTACAATCTTCATGTTATCTTGAGATTTTGTAGGGGTTCTAATTTAGATTTTGTTTCATTGTTCGCCATCCTCACTTCTATTATCACAATATTTCCCAAACCCTTTCTTCTTCATCCCTCTTCTTTCACTATGTGTTTTCCTTTAATCATGGTCATCACTTTTACCTTTCAATTTTCCATTCATGTACACATCAATTATTAGTTTTTCAATATTTGGTTTCCCTTTGTGGTGTCACAACCCATCTTCTCACAAGGAGGATTGGGATTAATCTTCCAAATATAATTCTTCAACATTCTTCTCAATTTTCTATTGTTTAAGCCTTTAATACTTAATAAAACATGTCCCCTTTAATTCCTTATTATCACTCTTTGATTGGTTATCCTCATGATGTTTCACATCCCTCTCCAAAATTGTATGGGTCAACATACATTCTCATTCATGATTTGGTAATCCAACTTGCGAACCATGTGGCGTGTTCATTTTTTATCAATGTTTTTCACCTTAATGCAAGCCTCCCTTGTGTCCTAGTGCCACCCTTAAAGTGACCTTCACCTTTGTTTTCCCTCTTCTTAACCCACTTTCCCTTCTCACCATCCAAAGATCATGTTGCTTGCCATAAGTTGAGTTTTCATATAACTAGGTGGAATAAAGGAATCAATCAATCCCTTCCTTTATATGTCAATCTGGTACCTTTTACTTATAAGATAGAAGTATTTTTATGTTGCTTCTACAAGTCTTTGCTACAAGCTATATATCCCTTCCTCTAAGAACTTGGATCAATTTTGAAGATTGCATGCCTCTTTACCAAGTCAAATCAATCTTGAATTCTCTTACTTAGATTCTACCCTTACCCACTGGAAGCTAATTTACCTTCTTTCTAAATCAATCTCAATTTGCATCTTCCCATTCCATCAAGTGGAGTACCCCAAGGTTGGAAGAAGAGAAAAAACTATGAATAAAAGCTAGATTCTCCATAATTGCACAAAAAGCTTCAAATTTTGTTCCAAGTTCTTTCATTTCAAAAAGCTAGTTTTTTAGTAATTAGATCACATATACTTTTGCCTAAGAATTATAACACTAACTTATTGTTAATTAGTTTAACTTAGATTCAATATTGCTTTCCAAGGTGGATCAATTTAGATTACTTTCTATATTTTCTTGGAAAGAGATTAGAAGTTTCATTGCAACTCTACTTGTAACATGCCCATTGTTCTAACCATTGATTTTACTATGTTTCACCCACATGTGAATAGTTTGTGAATAGTTTATGATCTCATTTAAAACTTTCTCATTGCATTATAAAGAAACATTACTAAATTCTAAGTAACGAATCCACACTACATAGTTTCATGATAACATTTTCCCTTTATAATTTCTCAATAAGAATAGAGATACATGATTACATACATAGCTTCCATAAGCTTAACGAAACAAAGATACAAATGGTCCAGGTGTCCTTGCTAGCATACATCCTCAAATCCTAGTTGCCAACTATATGAGGGAGAGCATCACTCAAACGCTTTTATGCCAACCACAGACTTACTGTTGTCCCCCACACATCTACTTAACTGGTAAGATGGCCCTACCCTTCGATGAAGAGATTAGTTTGGTAACCTCATAATACTAGCCTTCCTGAGCATGGCGTTGTATCCTACAAATCTAGACCTACCATACACTGGCTACAACCTACATGTATGACGTTCCCTACCTAGTTTGCATCCCTGGATCATAGTGAACTAGCAGTGTAAACAGTGGCTACTTACACTACTTTGGACAAAGAATTCAACACCTGGTATTTCGAGTGTAGGTCATATGTTCACCCACCCTTAGCTCAATTTGGTATTTGGCCATTCATACTCTTACACACATAACATACATTCCATTTTTTTAAAAGTGAGGACATGACATATTGACTAACTAGGTTACACCCTTTCCCATGGATTATCCTAACCCCAGGAATAACCAAGCCAACCACCCATGTTCAAACTGACATTTTCCCTAAGTAGTTCAAAGAAACAACATATCTCATACTTCACCACTTATACAACATTCATGTAATCTTAACTAAGTATAGTTCCTAATAACATAACTGGACTCAAAATCCAATATATATAGTATATAGGTATATCCCAATAAAGGGGTTTCACCAAAACTATACTCTTTCAAGAATCATGCAAGCTTATCCAAAGTAAGAAAATAAACCAAGTTCATAAAAGCAACATAACATGCATTAAAATCATCCTTTCCCAAACAAAGGCAATCTCAAACAAATAACATTTAACTCAAATAAATAGAGTAATATAGATCAACATGCCCGAAATTATAGCCCAATTGATAATACTATTTTCTAAGCTCAACCAACACAATCCCACTTGCTACTTTTTCTAAACTCAACCTATCACCAAACTCTAGCCTCTCACCAAAAACTCTCAACAATTACAAATTCACAAACAACTCTCATATCAAAAGCTCTCAAAAATATGCTTGCACAAAAAACTACAACAAAACAACGAATGAAGAAATCAAAATGGAAAAGTGTAACCAAAGGTAGAGAGGATGCCTCTATTTATACTAAAATCTGAGCATCTTAATGCTATAATTAAGCTACTAAATCTGCCACCTTCCTATTCCAAATGCATCGACTAATCTCAAGAAGAGAGATGTGACTGCTTAAAACACTAGTTTGCAAACACAAATACAGTCTACCTTCTTTATTAAAGATGAGTCGCTCTTATCTTGATGACAACAATTATTTAAACTCATAAATGCAACCTACAGGTTTCCCTATTGCAATATAAGTCGCCTACCTCAGCCAGTTCATGCAAAAGACCAAGCCTCATTCTTTTAAAAGGCTACGTGTTAGACTATGACGCAATAAAAATACTTCTTTCTATTTCATACTTCCCAAAATATGGCGCCAATAATTCATATTTATGCGCCCTTTCTTTATGAGCAATTTTGACAAAGTCAACAACATATGAATATTACTAACTCTTGTAAATGATTCAATTCATATTACTTTATGCATTGATAAATGCATTAAGACTCATTCTCCCATGCACTATTTGTGCACAGTAATGAGGTTAGCCATTTCATTTTACATGGCAGTACTTATTTATGCGCTTTAGTTTATTTCAAAACATTTTTTAATACACCACACAATATATTATAATTCTTATAATGTATATATATTCACATGATTTATTAAATATATTATTTCCCAATCATATATATAAACATATATTAAAATAATTATATATATATATATATATATTTATATACATATATTAAAATGTATGTATACACGTTTAATTTAATGTAAGATCATATACATATATTATATATAGCATTTTTTTTTTTATATATGAGTGTTACCAAAGAAAAGGGGGTAACTCCTGAGTACATAGCATAACATTTAAGGCTGCAAACATAGCTTATTCTAAGAGCAGAAAAATGGCCGCAAGAATATCCCCAATCTGAATTAGGCGTTGCAGATGGGCCTCGCTGAGCCAAACCATTTTCGAGCGCATGAAATTTGAGAAGACAACCATGTTGGCGTTTTTGACTCCAGCCTTGAAGACTTCCCATGCATTGATATAGAATTCCTCAGCGGCTAGACGACGGGCCCGGGCTTCTTCCTTAGTAAAATCATCCGCGCTTGACTCCTCACCCTCCTTGTCTGAGCCAGAGTCGTCAGAAACAAAGCCCATAATATCTGGATCGAAAAAGTTCTCAAGACAATTGACCCACACCCCATCTCGGAGGCTCAGAATAGCGTTGGCTATGGCCTGGACGTTGTTGATTTCGATGAAGTTGTCCAAACGTTCAACGACAAATTCCTTGGCTTTGGTAATGTCCACTAGAGCGCAGAAAATAAGCTCATAAACCTTGCCATCGCACCAATGTTGATCAAGGGAGAGAATCGTAGAGACCAGATTGACAATTGCATTCCTTCTGGCTAGATCCAGGATGTTGAATAACCACCTACACTGTGCCATTGCAGGCTCTTTGATGCAATGGCATTCGACACCAAATATGAGCACCATTCTGCATTTTCCCAGACTTGAATTTTCTTATGATGGAGATCGATCTGTTCGGCTATAAATAGCCATTACCCTATTAGGAAAGGTTTTTTTTTAATGAATAATGAGCCCGACGATTCTTTCATTTCCTAATCCCTAGGATCAAACCCAATCCTCTCGAATTTTCCAATCTGTCCTGGTTTGTGGTTCACATGGTATAGGAAATATAGTTCCGGGCAACATGACTGCATACGTTACCGCCCTATTGCAAGTTCACATGATATAGTGTTAAAGGCCATATCCACAACGAGTACCATTCAACTTCCTAGGCAGGCCCTGTGTACTACTACGCTGCCAAAAACAATAAACTGACCCATTAGCCATCAAGGACAGGGACCATCTCGAATCTTATTGGGATTGTGAACCTTTTTTGCCATGTCTTCCTCGATGATGTGATTTAGCTCTTCCCAACTATCCAAATTGGATTCAATGATTAGCTTGATTGATTGCCCTATGCCAGCATTTGCTAGACAGTCTGCCGCATTGTTTGCTTCTCTGAAGGCATGCCCAATCTTGAAATTGTCGAGTTTATCAAGTAAGGTTTTTATTTGACCTACCCAACAGTTGATTTGCCAATTTGGAGATTGACCATTGATGACTGCATCAATGCATACCTTGGAGTCACCTTCGATTTCCACCGAACTAATCCCTTTACAGATACAAGTCTGAAGTCCCAATGTCAAAGCTTCTAGTTCCGCGATATTATTTGTACAAACTCCTATGTTTCTTGAAGCTGCTCACACACACTGCCCGACTTGATCCCTGATGATACAACCAACCCCTGCCATGCCTGGGTTGCCCTTGGCAGCTCCGTCGAAATTCATCTTCCAGGGTAATTCTTTCGGGCATTTCCAATGGACCAATTTTTTGTCCACTTTCTTCTTTTCGAAAGAGAGTTCCTTAGGACGTTTGAGTTTGCTCCATTCTTTTTGGATGTCTTCATCCCATTTTGAAAATTTTGATTTTGCATTGATTAGAAACCTATTATTGGCCACTTCTATTAGTGCTTCCTTATTTTTTTCTATCAGATGAGCGCAACAGAGGGCTTCTCCCTTGAAGATTCGCCTATTCCATTCTTTCCAGATGTGCCATGCTACCATCGAGGGGGCTGAAACACGTAAGCCATACCAATAACTATTCCTATTGCCTATTTTCCATGAATTCAAAAACTCACGAAATTTCGCCTTTCTTGGCCCCTGAATTTGGAATGAACTTTGAAGCTAGTCCCAACATTTTATTGCTATTGGGCATAGTAAAAATAGGTGGTCAGTGTCCTCCTCTGCCTGCTCGCACATTGCACATCGAGAGGGATCGACAATTCCAAATTTTTTTAACTTGTATGAGGTAAGGCACCGATGGTTGCTTGCCACCCAAAGAAAAGCTCCTACTTTTGGTAGCACAGAGTGATTCCAACAAAGGGTCGCCAACCAGTCAATTCTAGCTCCAATTTCTATTTGCAACTAGTAGCCAATTTTGGCTGAATACTCTCATGATTTCGCACCGCACCAGATAATGTTGTCCTCCTCCCTGGATATGCAAACAACATAATTGTTTAGTTCTTCCATTATGGTTTCCACAACCCTTTGAACTAAGGGCAATTGGGATAGATTCTTCTAGATTGCTCTCCCCCTGCCAACCCCACTCTGTGTATCAATATAATTAATTACCACATTGCCATATTCTGCTTCCAACCGCTCAATATGTTGATCCAAGTCGAATAGGTCGGAGAGACTCCTGTATCCATTCCAGGAATCAGTCCAAAACCTGGCTAACTGACCATTTCCAACCTTCCAGGAGACATGGTTCGTGATCAATGGGTGGCATTTCTTGATGAACCTCCAAATTGCCGAGCCTCTTTGAAGGTTATCAATTGTCAAGATCCTTGATGGAGAGAATTTGTCTAGATACTTGTTCAAGAGAATACGACACCATAGCTTCTCTGGTTGTCTGTACATTTTGCATACTAGCTTGGCTCCGAGTGCAAGGTTTTGAAGACCGATTCTCCTAAGACCTGTTCCCCCCTCATGTTTTGGTTTGCTTGCCAAAGCCCAACCGATTAAAGGTATCTTTTTTTGGCCTTTGGAGCCTTCCCATAAGAACCGCTTCAGGGTTTTTTCAAGTTCTTCCTCAACCTTCTTAGGGGCTTTGTAGCATGCCAATGTGAAAATTGGGATGGCCGATAATACAGCCTTGGCCATAGTTATTCAGCCAACCAACGTTAACCAGTTGTTTTTCCAAGACATGACCCTATTTTTATAGTTGCTTACCACCGCTTCCCAGTGCTTGGATCTGCAAGCTCCCGCTGTAACTTGAATCCCTAGAAATCTAGCTGGGAGCTTTTTCGATTGGTACCCTAGAAGATTAGAGATTTCCTTATGAGCTGGTAATTTGGTATTGAAAAAATATATTCTGGATTTATCTTTGTTCATTTTTTGTCCTGACTGTTCTTCGTAATCATCTACAGTTGCTTTTATGCATTTTGCCTCTTGCATGCTTGCCTCCCCGAATAGAGTGGTGTCGTCTGTGAATTGGGAATGAGTGACCCTTTCCACATTTGGGGCTACAGTTATCCCAGTCCACTCGCCTTGTTGTTTCCTCCGCCTGATGGCACAACCTAAAGTTTCAACCATGATCGCGAATAATGCAGGTGACAGTGGGTCTCCTTGTCGAAGAACATTGGTGGCCACAAAGAAACCATGTAAGGACCCGTTTAATAATACTGAGGATCTTACAGTTGATATGCAATGTTTGATCAAAGAACACCAATGCTCATTGAATCCCATGCGTTCCATCACTTTGAGCAAAAAATCCCAAATTACTTTGTCATAGGCCTTACTTACGTCCAATTTGATTACCATTCCTACCAAGTGATAAGCTTTGAGGGAATGAATCACTTCGCTATTAAGCAGGATGTTGTCAGTGATTTACCTCCCTGGGATGAATCTGTCTTTGCTCTGGTGAGATAATTTTCCTCAGGATGTGTTTCAGCCTATTTGCTAGGACTTTGGCAATTACTTTGTAGATTGTGTTACAAAGTGAGTTGGGCTTGTAGTCGCTAAATGATTTGCATTCCACTTTTTTGGGGATGAGGGCGATGACCGTGTTTTTTAAGTCTTTGACTTCCTAAAGTCCTCCACCACCTGCCATAGCTCCTTGCCAAGAAAGCTCCAACAATTCTGGTAAAATCTTGTTGGGAAACCGTCTGGCCCCGGAGCCTTATCAGGATGTAGTTGGAAGAGAGCGTACTTGAATTCTTCTAAAGAAACAGGTTGGCATAGCATTGCATTATCTTTGTTTCCTACCCTTCTATCCATTGATTCTAAAATGCTTTGTTCAGCGCTCCCACCCACCTGTGAACCCAAAAGATTTTGGAAGAACTCGACCGCAGCTTGGCTTACTTCCATGCTGCCCTATTTTCGAGAACCATCTTGAGCCTAGATACTTTTGATTTTGTTTGCGGCCCTACGAGCAAGACAGAGGCGTGGAAAAACTTTGAGTTGGAGTCCCCATCTCGTAACTAGACTTCTCTTGATTTGTCCCTCCAATAGATCTCCTCACGTTTCAACACTTCTGACAGCTCGGCTTTTAGCTCCTTTTCCCTCTTGAATTCCTCATTCCTCATCCCATATTTTATCACCTTCT
This sequence comes from Sequoiadendron giganteum, assembly GCA_007115665.2. NCBI lineage: Eukaryota > Viridiplantae > Streptophyta > Pinopsida > Cupressales > Cupressaceae > Sequoiadendron > Sequoiadendron giganteum. The sequence goes on along the minus strand of CM021108.1, from coordinate 601,626,014 downwards.
CATTCAGGGCTTCCAATTCAGATTCTACCCTAGCCTTTTCCGTGAAGATATTCATAAATTTCCCTTCGTTCTAGACTTTCAGCTTAAGTTTTAGAGACTAGAGTTTCTTTATGAATCTGAAACTGTTCGAGCCTCCCACTTTAATCTCATTCCACCATTTTTTGAGCAGGACTAGAAGTCCTTCGTCACACCACCACATATTCATGAATTTGAATGAAGATTTTATTTGTTCCATAGTTCTTCCCAGATTGAGTTCGACAGGGAAATGGTCTGAAATAGAGACAGGCAAAATTTATGCCTCAATTACGGGGCAGTATTTGCGCCAGTCTGGAGAGATTAAGAACCTGTAAAGCCTTTCTGAAATTGCTATAAAGTCCTTGCGCCTATTGGTCCAGGTGTAGACTCCATTTGATGTTTGGTAGTCTTCCAGGCCTGAATTTTCCACAAAGTCCCTGAAGTCAATTAGTGTTTGTGATTCGGTCCTGAGCCCCCCACTCTTTTCTAAGAGATCCAAAATTGCATTAAAGTCGCCCCCAATGATGAAGCTTGCCCCTTTGTGAATCCTTATGAAATCCGAAACCGCGTTCCAAAGCCCAGCTTTCTCCTCCGATCGGACCGGGCCGTAAATGTTGATGAATGTAAAATTAATACTGAGTCTCAAGCTGTATACCTCTGCCGCCAACCAGTTTGTGTTTGATACCTGTATTTTCATCGATACTTCTTCTTCCTTCCACAAAAGTCCTATTCCACCTATGACACCAACTGAGTCTTGGAAATGTCCTTTCCATGACCAAATGTATTGTAAGAAAACTCCTGATTCAATTTGAGATAGTTTGGTTTCTTGGAGGAGGATTAAGTCGCTTTTACATGACTGTAGTTGACATCTCACCAAACGTCGCTTGTCAGGGGGCTTCAGGGCCCTGACATTCCAGGAGGTCAGCTTCATTGCTTCCCAAGGGAGGCTTTCCCTCCCTTGGTACTTAAAAAAGTTTTTGATACTCGGGTAATTTATGGCCGTTGCTTCTTCTTCCCTCAGTTTTTTGAAAGATTTTCTACCTCTGGCCTTCTCTTTTTTTGTCGATTTTACCCAAACCCAGGTGTTTTGCTGCAGTTTATGTTATATACCGATCCACCCTTATATCTATCTCATCCCCCAATTCTTTTTCTGAATCTGAACTATCAGATTCGGAAGCAACTTCCTCCATCCTCGGCTTCTCCAAGGTTGACAGTGTGAATTCATTTTGGTTGGGGATGTCCACCTTTTGTGTCCCGCCTTCTTCGTGTTTTGCTTGGCATACTACCCGATTCTTGGCCTTTGATGCTTTTGGAACTGTCGCTTTTGGTCTTGCGACGAAAGGGACAATCTGCAGTTCGGATAGAACCACCTTCTCCCTATGCTCCCCTTGCTGGTTCATTGGTTCTAGCTGGTTTCTGCAATTTGTCTCATAGTGGTTCCTTGAGCTACATTTGAGGCAAAATTTCTTATCCTTTTATACCTCAATTTCCTGAATCCAGTTTTTGCCTTCTACCGTTAATAGGATTAACCGAGGGATTAGATTGATTGCCGCGATTTGTAGCCTGGCATATTTATATAAATCCCCATCTATAATATCCATATCTATATCTACCAAGGTACCTAGGGACCGATCGATCTTTTTTAAACAATCGTCGTTCTAGTATTCAAAAGGGAGATTGTAAAGTCGAATCCAAATTGAGTGGTCGTAGGGCTAGATTTTTGTGGGGTCAAAGTTCTTGCACCATGGTTGCATGAACAAAGATAAATTGTTCATGCACCAAACACCACCTTCCGAGATACGATTCCTCAATTCCTTGTCAGCAAAACCACCACGAAAACATTCTTTGGGAGGAATTTGAGGAGAACTTCTGTTTGCCATTCTTCTGATATCCATTTTCTGATTGAGGCCCTATCTAGGGTATCGCCGATAAAGCAACAAACAAAACCAAATTCTTTTAAAATTTTGACATCGTTATTGATTTCTTGTGACAAATCGATCTTCATTATTTCCTCCACTTCCAAATTCTTAGGGTTTCGTTCTTGATTTCGGTCATGATTCAGCCTCTGTTGATCCGATACGTTGCCAACGTTTCTTCTGTTACTAGTTTGTTTGTGAGTGTTGGGTTTGTGCCTCTGATTTGGTCACCGTCATGGCTGCGGTTCCCGCCCTATTCGATTGTTCTGATAGCTTCCTCCTGGCAGTGTTTCAGGCGTATCATGACACACTTGAGGGGGGTTCTTGACCTCTGGTTTTTTTAGAGATTGGTTCTGGTGGTAAGGATGGCAATGGTCTACCCACATTCCATTCGTGAAGACCCACTGTGGTGTGTGTGTGCTTGCTCGACCTGAATTGGCTTCAGGTTTTGTTCTAAGAACTTCGTCTGCCCAGCTTTCCTTGGCTTCTCCCTTTAGCCTTAGAAATCGCTTGCCATTCTTCTTCCCCGTATTTTCTTTGAAACCTTCTGAGCGAATTTGGTTCGCTCTACTCTGCTCCATCCGATTCTTTTGAGTTATATATAGCATTATTTTAATATCCATACTTAAACACATATATTTACATATTCATCAATTGGTGCATATATACAATATGTGTATATATGCCTTGTATGTCCAATTGATACTCCCATGCATATGATATATCCATACATGGATATACATAAGTACGTCTACCTACGTATAGACATGCACATATATATTCATATGTATGAATTATCGAAGATATATACATACATACATACATATATACATTCTATGTATATACCCATTGATTAATATATAAACATGAATATGAAAAATAACTTATAATTATCACAAAAAAAAATCACATATCCCCAATCAAGAACATTCAAAGACTAACCACACATCAATACTAAACATTTCCAAACCATGATTGAAGATTACTTACCATTTCCCGAACTTATCTTGACTCAACTAGACCAAACTAGGATGTGAATGCATGTATGCTTAATTAGGCTCATTTAAGGGTTACCAAACCAAGTTCTTCTTCTAAGTGATACTCCCCCTCTCTTCTGGAGGTTCAAATTTGTTCCTACATCCAACTTAGTGCATCACAACAACAGTTAGCCGATAACATTACATTCATATGCATCATATATTTTCATCTTCTAATCATTGAAAATATCATATTAGATTTACACATTCATTCATCACATTTTCCACCTTGAGATACATATAAAACACAATCATATATTAAAGCATTTTAACTACTCATAATTGAAAGCACAACAAAAGCAAGGTGTGTAATTGCATCTAAAATGTCATATAGAAGTTTTTATTTGCATGTAGATTAATTAACTCGTACTTCAATTTATAAAAACATGAAAAAGGAAGAATTAGATAAGAGTTTTTTTAATGTATTTAAATTATTGCATTTAGTTAGAATCATTTAAACATCCAAAAAAGCAAAAGAGTTAATCCCTTGATACCATCGTGAGGCATCTAACAAATATTCAATAATCAAAGTAAACATCACAACTTTAAAAAAGAAAGCAAACACACCAAAATTAATCTCCTTTGAGTTTCCTATCTCTCACTCAAATTTCTATGGTAAATGTGTCTCAAGATAAAGGAAGTTTTGATTGAAAAAATCTTGAAAAAATTCAAGAAAACGTACCCCTTCTTAGAGTCAACATCCAAGGAGAGAATGAAAAAAGGAATATTAGGGAAGAGTCTTGCATAGGAGAGAACAACTTATAGACATAACTCATTGACCTTATCAAAAAATTGTAGCAATAATGCTCCAACAAGTCATAAGATAATGCTCGAACACACCTGTCATTTTGCATCCAACCTTATAGAGCAATACCATAGTAACCCCCATTTAAAGCAATCATACCAAAATCACTTGCTAGGATCCCCTTCCTCATGAAGAGGGTAATACATCAAGTTTTCCCCCATTGGATTGAATTTTTCCACGAGAGTAGTAACAGTTTGGTCTACACCATTATTTATTTTATGGTGTGATATTTAGAATATCATAGATTCATGGAAAGCCTATGGGTATTATAACTAGGACTCCCTATGTGATCATAACTAGGGCTTAGGCTTTGCCCCTCCCTATTATAATTCTTGTTTCATTGAGGATTTGAAATCTTGTAATGCTCAAACCTAGGGATTTGACTCCCACTATGCTCACTCTCATGATGAATTTCTCTCATAGGGTAATAATTTTGATCATGGTGCCCATTTCTTAAAGTAGTGAGCTCTAAAATCACACTACTCACTTTCATACTAGCTTTATCTTCTATTATAAAAATATGTTATGATATATCTTGGAAATACTTATAAAAATAAGAAATAAGTAGACCACTTTGAGGGGGTGGCCTCTAATAATTAGATAATAATATATGAATTCAATATTTGGTGATATGATGATGTGGCAGAGAGTTATCTTCCTTATTTGTATGATTAACTATGCAGGGACATACCCCTTCATCCTAATTAAGAAGGATTAATGTATTAACTAATATTTATGATAGGATTGAGCATGTCATAAGTGATTATCCTTATTATACTTAGAAATATATCATATTAAGATCATAACATTCCATTCCCCTTTATAAAAGAATCATCTTAAATGTTTAGCAACTCTAAAATACTTCATATGAATCGTTCATCATTCCATGTTTTATCTTCAAATTAAAATGTTATCATTATCTTTTTAATGTCAAACATGCTAAATATGTTTAGGTAAATAATAAATTTAATATGTTTGTATGCGTTATAAATAGCATGCCTTCTCATAATTGGAAATATAAATATTATTAAAACTTTGAATCTTATTCCAATCTACTTCTATTATAATATTTAATTGTTCAATTTTTGACAACCAAAAATAAAAGTTTTTAAATTTTGTGTGTGTTTGTGTGGCTATTAAGTGTTTGGAGAATCAATCAAATTTAAATTCAAGGTATTCAAATTTAAATATCTTTCCCTCCAAGCTTGGGCACCCTACACTTGTGGAAGATTACTTTTGCTTCCACAATCAAAGTTGGTCAATGGTAGCATCAAAATTGCATGAATTATAGATTTTCATTGAGTTTATTTGGAATGACTCATCATTTGTATGACTTAATCTTAGTTCAATTCAATTTAGTTATGCTTACTCAATCCATGCACCTAATTCAATTTAGTTCACTTTTTCCATTGTTTTGGAGGAATTGATTTTGAACTTGGTTATTGCTATTCCTCGTGATTATAACATGGATTTTTGAATGAGTTCAATTCTAGAGTTGTTAAGCTTGCTTGTGTGGAAGTGGATACATGATTATTGTAACTAGATGATTGGTTCCTTCCTTTTTTCACCTAGTTCAATTCAATTCACTTCTACATGTCCAATTACTATTTTTTTTTGGGAGGAATTACTTTTTGAATATGAATATTTTTATTCGTCATGCATATGGCATGAATTTTTTGATAATTTTAACTCTTGAGTTGATAAGCTAGCCTATTTAGAAGTGAATGCATGAAAATTACAACTAAATGTTTAATTCCTTCTTTTTCTCCTATTTTAGGTTGTGCCATATTTATGTGTTTTATAAGAAAGGAAGTTAGAGAAATTTGGGGAATCTCTTACTTGATTTGGTGTAGATTAAAGATCTTAAAATAAATTCTTAATTAATCTAAGGGACAAAGGGTTATGAAAGCAACTATTTTTAGCAATTATTGAGCACTTGTGCTTTTTTCTATATTGAAGTCTCCTAAGGCTGTAACTCATGTGAAATGTTGGGGTCTATCCCTAAAATATATTATATTAGCTTTCTATGTGATTTTTCTATTAAAATGTTTTTATTGGCATTCATGTAATTATCAATTGAAAATTTGACAAAATCAACATGTTCCCTACACATTTTTTATAAAAACGTAATAGTTTTGGTAGTAGATGGATTATATTTTGTGGGCATGTTGATTCAATAATTAAGAGATTGGGAGTGTGTGTTAGATATAAAACAAGTGTGTATTTGAGAGATATTTAATGTGAAGTGAGGATTCAAGTTGTTTAAAATGCACCTAGTGATTAGTTTTTAACGAGTTGGTTTTCTAAAATTTGGTGTGAGTATATAGTCTTTTGTTTCAAATTGAAATATGTTAAAAATCATGTGTGAAACTTGTAGTAGAGTGGTCACGTGTCTTTGTAAGAAAAATGTTTCCTTTCATTAGATCCCCTATCCATGTTTATATCACTTTTATGTAGTTAAAAAACAAAAATTATATTATAGAAGTTCAATTTATATTATGTTTATGGATTTATAGAGCTCCATGAATATTTTTTTATAGAAAATATTCTTTCCATTAATATGGCATATACTCTTTAAATAGATTTTAAAGTCTATTTTTATTGGCTTTTTTATAGAGCAACTTTTAAAATAAAAAATAAAAAATATTTTAGTTTTGAATGATATGTGACTCATCCATTAAATTTAGCTATAACTAATATGCACATAAATTATATATCCAAAACAAAACTTAGATGTAATGATGGAAATATATTTATAATTTAAGTGAAATATTAAATGATATTCAATATATATTCTACTTAATGTAATGTTCATTAAATATTACATTAAATTATTCATATTATTTAGAAAAAATAATTAATATAATAGTCATTAAAAATTAATTAACTATACAAATTTAGAATGTGATAAAAGAAACCGTTGCATGAGAAAAAGTTAACATTCTCCTCCATTTTCCTTTATTTTGCATGAATTATATTTGACACATTATTAATGTCAAACTAAATAGTGATTAAAATGGATTACACTAGTCTTCGAAATGGATTAAACAAATTGTAACATGGTTTATTGAATGACTATCAATAAAATTTGTATGTATATATTTACACAATCAACAATTAAAATAGACATAGAGCTAACCTTCTTATTTACAATTTAATTTGTTTGTATCAATTTTATTTAAATAATATTTACAAAGATTCTATTTGAATCAAAAAAAATATTATTTTAAATGATTTTGATTAGTAAAAATGATTAATATTATGACTTTTATTATAATTCTTAATCATGAACTTTAAAAAACTCAAATTGGGTGATGGCAGAGCAGAGCAGTGCGAACGCAGGGTGTGCAGAAGCAGGAAAGTTCGCTAGGGTTGTGAAGTAGCAAGGGCAGGGCCTTGGAAAGAACGCAACAGAGAAAAACAGATGGGCAGATGTTGTCGATGCTGACCAGGCGGCGTCCTCCAATCAGGCCGGTTATAACACCCAACGGGTTACTACCAATGGTAATCACGAGGCAAAAGGAAAAAATGTCGATCCAACAGAACCAGGCAAGTCGAGAGGAAGGGTCGCAGAGGATGAAACCTCAAAAAATCACAGACCATAATGGGTCTTCTCCAAAGGCCGATGGGTGGACAACTGCCACCAGTTCTACCAGAGGAAAATGGCCGAACACCCTACGGGACCTAGGAAAGAAAGACATGATACACCAGAATCACATCCTAAATATGGCAGGAAGGAAATCCCTAAGCCCAGATTCATAGCCCAAAGAAAAAACAATACCAAAGAGTTTCGGTATTAGAAACGAAAAAGGCTCAATACCCAAGATAGTTAGGGGCTAAAAAATAGAACATTCAGCAGGAAAGATTGAAAATCAAAAATCCCAACAGAAACTATGTGGCAACAAGGCAACCAACATTTGGACCAACCCACAAACATTATCAGCATAGATGTCACAAAGGAAATCAGGGCAAATACAAAGATTCTTGAAAAGGATTCTTTTATCTGCAGATTCATTGGTTCCAACTTGAGCAGACAAGCAATCAACGAATGGATAAAAGAGGCCTGGCAAATAGAAGTTTTGGTAAGATTCTTACCCAAGGGGTTCTTTTTAATAGTGTTTGCTAACAAAGAAGATAGGATAAGGGTAACAGAAAACAATATGTGGTCAATGGAAAATTCTCCCTTATACATGCAACCATGGAGGCCGAATTTCAGTCCAATAAAAATGCAGCCATATGATCAACCCCAGTGGATAAGGTTATACAATCTCCCAATGGAATATTGGGCTGAAGAATGTCTAGAAAAGATTGGCAGAACACTAGGAACCCTAATAGAAATTGATCCAATTATTATGGATGGAGACCTCTACAAATATGCCAGATTAAAAATAGCTGCAATAGATACTATTCCAAAGAAAATCCATCTGGTTGTAAATGGGGTTCAATGGGCTCAGGAAATAGAAGTGGAAGAAAATAAATGGTTTTGCCTAAAGTGTGGAGCCAGGAATCACAATGAAGGAAAATGCCCAACCAACAAATAGTGTAAGGACAACATCAACTCACAGTCAAACTTAAATTCCAAAAACAATATCATACCCGCAATCGAGAAAGATCTGGCCTTGGTAGTAACGAACAATATGCTAGGAAGGGAAAGAAAAGATAAACCCCCAGGTGTTGCAAATGCGGTGGATGTCAGTGAGGAACGCAGTAACAAGCATGTTCAAACAACTCACTCAGCCGACCAAGAGGGTGAAGGAAGGGATGAGACAAAATCGTTGACAAATAATGACTTTGAAGCAGTCGATGCCCTAAACATTATTGAAGATAGGTGTATCTCGCAATCAACAACTAATCATCTAGGATTGGGCAAATTTGGCATAGCAAGGAAACAATGGGGCAGAAAAACATACAAGCAGTTAAGGGAGGAAGAAGCTTTGGAAAAAAATTTGCCCAGCATCACAAAAAATTTCAGTACCAAGGGAGGGAAATCCTCCCTTGGGAAGCAATGAAAATCACCACTTGGAACGTCAGGGGCCTAAAGGCCCTTGACAAAAGACGCCAAATCAAAAAAAGCAATAACAATATAATTTTACTTCAAGAGACGAAACTATCCAGCGAAGAGGGTTTGTAATTTCTTCAATACTGTCGTGATTGGAAAGGTTACTTTCAGGGATCCAAAGGAAATGCAGGAGGTCTGGGTATCTTATGGAAAGAAGAGGGGGTTTCTACTGAAATTATACATTCAGAAGCCAATTGGATGGTAGCAAAGATGTATAATTTGGCGTTGAATTGCCAGTTCACACTATTCAACATATATGGCTCAATCAAAACAGAGGAAAACGCAGAATTATGGAGAAAGATTTTGGAATTCTCGCAACCATTCCTCAAAGGGAAACTAATTTTGGGTGGTGATTTCAATGCCATTCTGGATACATTAGAAAAGAGTGGTGGCATCAAAACTCTGTATCAGACTTCTATTGATTTCAAAAATTTTGTGGCTGAGGCAGGACTAATGGATTTCCCAACAGAGAAAGGCATTTTCACTTGGACAAATAGAAGGAAAGACTTTACAGCAATAGTGGAACGCCTTGACAAGTTCCTCATTACCAAGCATTGGAGAGATTTCGACTGGAAAATACAAACAACAATCCTTCCAAATTCAGCCTCTGATCATTTCCCAATAGAAATAACCATTTCGGATCAGTTGGAAACTGTAGGGACTTGCTTCAAATTTCAGAATATGTGGTGGCGTGATGGTGGTCTAGTCGAACTCCTGGAATTGTGGTGGAAAGAGCTAAAGGTGGGAGGCTCAATCAGTTTTAAAATTGTGAAAAAACTTCAACATTTAAAGCAGCGGCTGAAAGAATGAAATAAAGAAAAGTTCCTAAACATTTTCGCAGAGAAAGCAAAGATCGAAAATGAGTTAGAATCTCTAAATGAAAAAATAATTAAGGATGGAATGAGGAATGAAGAATTCATAAAAGAAAAGGAATTAAAAAGCAATTTATCTGAATTACTCAAAAGAGAAGAGGTATATTGGAGAGACAAGTCAAGAGAAAACTGGCTACAAGATGGTGACTCCAACACAAAATTCTTCCACGCCTCAGTCTTGGCCAGAAGGGCTACCAACAAAATCGAAGAAATCCAAGCAAGTGGGCAATTAGTTAGGGGTCTTACCAATGTTGGAGCAGCGGCTAGGGAGCACTTTGAGCAATTACTAGGAAACCAAATTATGAATACACAAGATGGAAGCATTCTAGAGGCAATCAGCAGCAAAGTAACAGCTAAAGACAATAAAATGCTTTGCAAAGAAATCACAAAAGAGGAGGTAAAAAATGCTCTCTTCCAGCTCCATCCGGACAAAGCTCCGGGTCCTGACGGATTCACAGCAAGATTTTTTCAAACTTGTTGGAATTTCATTGGCAACAATGTCTGGAGACTAGTTGAGGACTTTAGAAAGAACAAGTGTTTTGTGAAAGATCTCAATAATACAATGATAGCTTTAATTCCCAAAAAACAGGAATGCAAAACGTTTAACGACTACAGACCAATCTCACTCTGTAATACAATCTACAAAGTAATTACTAAAGTGTTGGCTAATAGATTGAAATCAGTTGTGGGAAAGGTAATATCAACAGAACAATGTGGGTTTGTGCCAGGTAGAGAGATCAGAGATTGCACTCTACTCCTTTCAGAAGTCGTTCACTCCCTTACCAGTTGCAAGGAACCGAGTATGCTTATAAAATTAGATGTAAGTAAGGCTTATGATAAAGTTTCATGGGAGTTCTTATTGAAGGTCATGGAAAAACTGGGTTTTAACTCCCATTGGTGCCATATGATAAAATACTGTATATCTGCAATAAGATTTTCAATATCTATAAACGGTACGCTGCAAGGTTTCTTTCAAGCGACCAATGGCCTCAGACAAGGGGATCCCATTTCGTCGTTCCTCTTTGTGATAATGGCGGAATCTTTAAGCTGTGCAATCAAGAAAAGTTGTCAGAGTTTGGAGTGGAAAGGCATGAAAGTAGCTCAGGATATAGCACCAGTTACACATTCCTAGTTTCTTAATGACACCACCTTGTTCGGGGAAGCAAGTTTAAAGGAAGCCAAAAACATCAAATCCATAATCAATGCATATGAGGCTCAATCAGGTCAAAAAATGAATAAGGATAAATCAAGTATTTTTTTCTTCAACACCAAAACAACTTTGAAGAAGGAAATTTTACAAATACTTGGATATCAAGTAGGAACATTGCCTGCAAAATTCCTAGGAGTCGAAATCTTTTGTGGCACTTGCAAATCTAATCACTAGGAGGAAATAACTGATAAATGCCACTCTAAAGCAATGTCATGGAAGAACAGCTGGTTGTCACTAGCAGGAAGGTTAACAATGGTAAAAACAATTCTCTCTGCTATCCCAATTTATTCAATGTCCACTTACGAAGCTCCAAGAAAAACTGAATACAAAATAGAGAAAGTCCTTAAAAAATTCATCTGGGAGGGGTCCAAACCAGAAAAAAGAATACCATTGATAGGTTGGGATTTGGCATGTAAACCAAAAATGGAGGGTGGGGCAGGACTGAGGAAGATAGGTTTGCAGAATTTAGCACTAGGTGCAAAACTTGTTTGGAAGCTCTACAAACAATCGAAAAAATTGTGGTGCCGAATTATGCAAAGCAAATATTTGGATACTAGGGATCCAAGCAGAATTTTGACATTAGCTAATCCAGGCAAAGGCTCGACAGTTTGGAAATACATAACAAAATGTAGGCCAATAATAACCAACCATTTGTCCTGGCGCATAGGGAATGGTTCGAAGGCACTGTTCTGGACAGATTCATGGAATGGGCACAAGAGTATGTCAGATTTAATAGGTGTAGACCAGTATGTGGACAGGCTTCAGTTGGAATTGGGGAAAACAGTGAAAGACTACGTTCAATACAATAGGAGCTTGTTAGGGGGACAATTCCAATGGAAGGCTATACCGGCATATCTCATGCCTCACCATCTACGCGAGGAAGTCGAGGCAGAGTTAAGGAATAGACCAATATGGTTAAACAACAAAGAAGATGAATTGATTTGGTGCAGAGCAAAATCAGGAATATACACGGCCAAGATGGGCTACCAGATACAAAATTTCCAGTATAAGGATAAGAATTGGATGTCAATCCTATGCTGGAAACGCGAAATCCTTCCAAAAGTGGGGGCATTTCTATGGGTGGCAATTCACAAACGGTGCCTGACTTGGGATATACTGAAGAGATTAGGAGTTGCGGGCCCATCAAGGTGCGTATTGTGCAAAAATGAAGAGGAGACTATAGATCATCTTCTTCTATCTTGTCCAATGGCAAACGCATGCTGGGACTGGTTATTCAGTGTCTTTGGGATACAAGGCCCAAGACAACAAAAAATCGGGGAGGCTATGAATAGCTGGCCGATACTAAATCATAACAGTTATTGGCAAAATCTATGGAAACTAGCGCCGTCATTAGTTGTATGGCATATCTGGAAGGAAAGAAACAGACGAATCTTCAAGAACCAATCCCTTGAAAGACATAGCCTAATTGAAAAAATTCAAATTGCTATTGTGGAAACAATAAACAACCGGCTCACATTGCGCTCTAACTCAAGATTCACACGTTGGGATGAGGAAATCAAGAAAATTTGGCCAAACCTAAAACTACCCAAAGACCTTTCAAACAGGAAAAAAAAGGTTAACAGAAAGGAAGTTAGGTGGAGACCTCCGGATCGTTTCAAATGGAAACTCAATTTTGACGGGGCTGCAAAAGGCAATCCTGGAAAGGCAGGAGCAGGATGTATAATTAGAATCACAGAAGGGCAAGGTGTTTGGGCAGCTTCCAAATATCTAGGTACTTGCACGAATAATATGGCAGAAATGGAAGCGCTTGCATTGGGATTGGAAGTCTGCTTACAGAAAGGCATTGATACGGTAGAAATAGGAGACTCCCAGATATGCATTCGGGCGATTACAACGGGGAAAACCCCGAATTGGAAACTAGACGATTGGAGGTAAATAATTAAATCCCTCCTGGGAAACCTAAACAATTATACCATATCACACGTCTACAGGGAAGCCAATAAGGCTGCGGACCTCCTGGCGAATTGTGGTGTCAATCAAGAACAGACACTGGAATAGGCAACGACATGGATCAATGGATAGGCCTGCCAACACTCCTAATCACTGACAGGTCTGGCATAGGTTAGATCTTCGAAATCCCCAAAAGCAGCCCGCAGTGACAGTCGGATTGGATTATTGTCTAGTCTCGAACAAAGTTGGTCTGGTTGCTTGGGGGTTGTGCCTTCCCACGCTGAAATTTCAAGTCTTTAAAGGAAGTCGAAGGGAGGATTAAGTTATGGCGTAACTCTATTCCTTCAAAATCGAATACGCAAAGGAGGAAATGGTGTTTAAGTTTGGGGCTAGCTATATTTGCTCGAAGGAAACACTTCGTACGCAATACAAGAGGATATTCTCAGTCGGATCTCAACATGTAATCGAAGTGATCAAATAGATGGCTCAGGAGAATCTCTAGGAGGGAAGCCATTAGTGTGATGGCAAGATTTATGAGGTTGTTCTAAGCCTATTGACAGATGTGATGGGAGCCAGAGAAGTTTTGGTGGAGAAACTGGCGGGTTTTGTATCAGTAATAAACATACAAGCAATGGCGAACGCAACACTAGAAATGCCCGCGGATGGCCTGGTTAGTCACCTGAAGTACAACTTCGAGGTAAGTGGAGATGCAAAAGAAGCAAATGAAGAGGAGATCAAAGCAGGGGAGGAAGGCTCGAGCTGCACTTAGAGCCAGGTTGATGCAACGAGCTGCTTCTTTGGTGAGGCCTGGGAGGTATACCGAACTGGACTAATCAACAACGACCTGAATGCTTTCGTAAGGTATGTCCAAAACGAGGACTGGTTCAACAAGCGAAGAATGAAGCACCTAGTAAAGCTGGGCTATGCACTGGCAGTAGTATACAGCTATGTAATAGCATAAATTTTACTTTTTAGTTAGCCTGAGAACTTCTAGTCCATCTACAGTCGAAGTTACAGTTGGCATCTAATGGCCATTTTTGTAATGTAGGCAGCCGGTTATCTTACAATTGAACAACAACCGAACTCAATGTAGGCATCTATTACCATTTTGAAATTAATACAATAGGGAGCTATACCCAGCGATAGCACTTAATTAAAAAATAAAATAAAAATCATGAACTTCAAAAAATATTTCAAGTTTATAATTTTAATTTATGTATTAAAAATGGTTCAATTTATAAATAAAATTAGTATGCGTTATTCACAAAGATACTATTTGTATTAAAAAAGCATTATTTTAAATGATTTTGATTATGTAAAAATGATTAATATTATGACTTTTATTATAATTCTTAATTATGAACTTCTAAAAATATCTCAAATTTATAATATTAATTTATGTATTAAAAATGATTCAATTTATAAATAAAATTAGTGTGTTATTCTCTTTTGTATGAAGATATATAATCCTAATAGCTTAATATTAAAATAAATTTAATAAATATAAATTAAAAAATATTCTTTCACCTTTAAACGTACATAATTTTTAATAAAAAATAATTACTAATTTTTTTATGAATAAATTATATCTTTTATTGATTTTAGAAAACATTTAATATAAAAGTTTGCAAGAACCACTTCATCAAATTATAAAGCGAATTTAATTTTAAAATGAGTACAAATCAATTGCTATACTATCTCTCCACCAGCTAGGCACTAATAATGGCATACATTATGAAACAATTTAGAAACACAAATATGATCATCCGGAGGTATAATTAAAGTAAAATAAACATATAAAGTTAAAATAATCACATCAAATAAATTGGCAAGCACTTGATGTGTTTCCTAGTTGAAATATTTTCTTTTTCTAAATACTATATGAATGATAAGTCCTTTCCCAATCTTAGTGCCTGAACAAAGACGTTCAAAAAAGAATGAAAACTAGAAGTACTATTATTGAGTTCTTTACCAAAAATCGTATAACACATAATCTTTTATTTTTTAAAGTGTTGTGTTATAGGAAATCTAACGGGAAAGTAGGGGAGAAACCCACTATCCACCTTCCATTGAATAGCCGCCACCTCCATGCTCACTCCATCTCCCCCAAAAAATTAACTTTGATCCATTACAAAATTATATTTGATTGAATAAATAATTACAAAAACATCAATAGCTGCTCATTAAGTGCTAAAGTGAATGTTTTTTAGTGGATTTGAACATAAAACAGTTATAATTGATTGAAATTAGGTGGCGAAGATCGGACAACACCTTTAAAAGGTGTCTTTTTGACCTCCACGTGCATATCCAACACTCCCGCACTCTACCAAATTATCCAGAAGCCAAAACCTTAGTTATAAGCACTTAACTCGTGAGCGAAAAAAATCCATAAATTATTTTTTTGATTCGACATACGATTTGAATTTTACAGTTGCGCGAAATTAACTGTGGCGGATACTGGGTCTTCTCCCCTAGAATCGCCCATTAAATATATAAACGAATAAAAAATATTAATTTTTACTGAACCTGAATTATCAAATTATATAATAACTCGATGAGTTTGACTTTGTCTAAAAGGACATTTTAGCTGCTCTTTGATCTTCTATTTTTCAAATTACTTTCCAAATTCGTGGGAAATAAATTCACTACTACTACTAATTTCGCTGGACTCGTCAAGTTCAACCACTAGCATCTTCCACTAATGTAATAGAATCAGACCTGTGAGAGGCTTCGAATGAGGATGGAGATGAGGATGAGTAGAATGGAGATTTTTTCGATAAGGATGAAGAATTGCTGCTGGATGTATAGTATGAGGCCCGTTTGAAGACAAACTATGTTATGCTAGGAAGGGCACCCTCCCCTGTCGCGGTTGGTGCGTGGATGGTGGTTGCAGTTGGATGCTCTCCTGTGGTCTACAACTTGCAAAAGGGATTGAAATGTAGGTTTCTCCTCCCCCTTGAGTGTAAGGCCCAGTGCGGAATAGCCCATGTTGTTTCGTCGTGTAAATCGAGTGGTGTTATGGGCAACTCTTTCCTGGGTGGCAGTGAGGTGGGTATTTCACCCCACAAAAATCCCGAGTTTGGTGGTATTTCTTCTTCGTCTAAGGTCCATGCTTGCTCCCTGAGAGAGGAGGACGAGCCTTTGGTGCTGATTGTTTCAGGGTCTGGCATTTCTTCAATTTCGCTGGTGGGGGATGGTCTTAGCACAGGTGCTACTGTGCCTCCTGTTGCTGATGGTGTGGCTGGTTATAATTATTTGTCGGCTGTGTCTTTGAAGGCAGATGCAGTTGTTGATGGGCAAGGTTCCTCTACTTTTCCCTCTCCCTTGTGGTCGACAGAGTGTTGTGTGTCTTCATTTGCAGATTCCTAATTCTCTGGTGGATAGAACTTCCTCCAGGTTGAAGTTTTCTCTCATCAGGGTTTTTTTTGGAGCGAGAACAGACATTGACATTTTCAGGGATTGGGCCAAGAGAAAGTGGAAATTCTGTGACCATTTTGAAATAGCTGCCATGAGGATTGGTTTTTTCTTGATTTAATTCCCAACCCATGACAATTGTGCTCAGATCCTCTTGCAGGGTTCATGGTTTTGGGGCAAATCAAGTCTCTTACTAAAACAATGGTAACTCGGTTACAATCCTGTGAAGGAATGCATCATTTGGATTCCTGTATAGGCGAGGCTTCTGTGCTTACAGAGTATTGGGAGGAGGTGGTGTTTGGCAGGTATTGCTAGCACTTCCGATCAGCTCATTGCCATTCATGAGGTGACCAAATCTCAGAAACGTATACTGTATGCCAAATTCTGTGTAAATGCTATGGTAGATTTGGTACTCCCGTCTACTATAACATTGTCTTCAAAATTTGGGGTGTGAAGGTTGGAGATTGTCTATGAAGATTCTTCTATCATGTGCCAAAAATGCCACAAGGTTGGCCACGCTGTTGCTAGTTGTCCTAACGTCAGGAGAGCAGAATACTCTTGGAAGAAAAAAGAAAATATGGATCCTCTTGCTCAATCTTCGAAGGTTGTACCCTTGCAGAGTGGTGTTACAGATGGTAACCATTCTTCATAAGTCCCTGACAGTAATTGTGTCTTGTCCTCGATTCATCTTGACTCTACTGGGAGGGTTTCTAAGTTGGCTTGTCAAATGCAGTATTTAGTGGATGTGGACATGGTTGGTACTTCACCAGTTTCACTTTCCAAATGCCAGGAAAGAAGGTTGTTGCCTTTGGATGAGAGGTCTTTTAATTCAGGAATGCCAATTAAAAAACGGAATGATATTTATGAGAAATCAAGCATTTATGATTCAGTGGTTAGGCCTGGTGGCTGTATTCAAAGCTCTTTGGAATATTTTGGCTTCAAGCCACCATGTTTTGGTGAGTTTCTTGTCTTCTTTTGGCCCCTAGTTGGCTTTTTGTCCCTGTTGGGCGGCTCTACGATTGTTGTTGTTTGTTTCTAGCCTTCGGGCTACTTGTTGCTTGTTGTGATCCTCTGTTTGGTTGCTAGGCTTCATTGCGATATCTTCCATGTTCTGTGTAAAAGGTTTTGGGGCCCTTTCAAAACCCTCTTTTTAGTATTTTACCCCTATCAAAAAAAATCTACTAAAATATATTCTCTTATTATAAATGTTTAAATATAATGCATAAACATTTTAAACTTAACCTTAATTATTTTTACAACAAATTTGAGGACATAAAACTAGAAAGAATCCCTCAATTGACAACATATTTTACTACCAACTGCATTGATTTAATCTACTGTAAATTGGTACTCATACCAGAATGCTTTTCCTTGTTCTTCTCATACAAGGTTTTCCACTTTCTGAGACTGATTCCGAAAGTCAATTTGAAGAAAGATGCACTTTATTATTTCCTTCTGGCTTACCACCCTTCTATCCATGGTCAAGCTAAAGAAGTGCTTAAAGACCTTTTCCATTGGCATTGCAGGTTCCATAAAAAACCCAAAACGAGAATCAGAAGAATATTGAACTTTAATTAGGTGCGATGAACATATAAATGCAAACCAAACACACACTCAGGTTCATGATTTACAATTTTTCATTTTGTTTTTGATAAAATAAGGTGGGAAAAGGGTCCCACACCCAACAAGTTACAGAAACAGCTTAAAATAAGAGTTCAGCAAAATAACAAGAAGAAGCTGCACCAACGGGGAATATAGTAGACACTGAAATATTCAGTAGTGTTAAACTAACAATTTACCAATGATTAGTTCCAGAAATTGAAAAACCAAAAAGTTAATCACCAAAAGATAGGTTTATGTAGTAAAAATAATTGAATATCTTTCCTCAATATTTTGCTCTGGACACACAACACTGGGGCTTTCTTAATTGCTGTTAACTGCATAAAATTCTTTCATCTTAGTGATCAATTAAGAGTACAAATCTAGATTCCTTCAATGTTACCTAATAAGAACTTGCAATGAAGGATTGATAGAGATATTGTCACAAAAAGTTGACTTGAACAAGGATGCAAAGGTCGATTGCAACACTTTATATGCATAGCAGCATAACCAAGGGCCAAATCATCAACATGCAAAAGATCTGTCAACACCTGCAGCCTGTCCTCCCCAAACAGCATCGATGGAGATGCACACACAACTCGGCCTTTTTTTAAGTCAAAATGAGAACCGACTCACACAAAGCTGGTCTGAACAGTCAAATCCTTTACTCCAATATCATTGTACAAGCTATGAATATGCTGTAATATTTTCTGTTCATCAGACCCACTCTTTAACTGTTGCTCAGCACAAATAAAGTTACAAATATTAGAAAATCAAATAAATGTGTTTAATATTAATATATCCATGGAAAGAATTTTGCAACCCAGTCATTGGGTTCACTAAAAAATTCTTACCTGCAATGATAGTGCGCCAACTACAAACCCTGGAACCATTTCCCAAAATCGAACCTGGGAAACTTCAGATACATCCTCGAGAATGTTGATCTTCATGCAAAAGAAAAACAAATGTGGGTGTGAGAACAAACTAGAGTTTTAATGTGGTGCAGCATGGGGATGCATTCCCTGCCCTCTGGGGCCGTCCTGAACATGGGCATGGACAGAATGAATCCCCTTTTTCTTGAATTTTTTCATCTCCTAGAGATGTGTTGGGATTTTCTTGGCATCACCAGGATGTTTCCTGTTTTAGGAAAGTACTTAGGAACGTGCCTCATATGTAGGGGATGTAATGGGGAAATCCTAAAATCCCCCATGTAAATTCTTATTATAGAAAAAAATCTATATATTTTTAGTAAAATAAAAAAGCAGATGGGCATTTTCAAATATTAATTTTCATGAGAACTGATTACATGACAATAAGATGTCATAATTATTCATACGTACCTTTTAATATTTATATTTCCTTTTCTCACTCAATTTTGGATTTCAATTTTCAATGGTGTGTAAATATTCAATATCAAAAATGTTATTGTTGTTTGAGTTTAAGATACTCAGAATGTTTATGTTCAGCAGTTTCACTATTAAATTGAACAGTAATAAAAGTGTATATTTTGCATTCCTAAAATTTGGGAAATTTTTCACCGTCCAAGAAATGTGATCCCATGTCACCTGTCTCAGAAAGACTGATGGCAGACAGATCCAAGGGCAAAAAATTTACAGGGCTACACTTCAATTTTCAACTAGGAATTCTGAAGTGCTGAGAATGATGTTTATTCCTTTTTTTTCATAAATCCGTTCCCCATCTTCATATTCTGGTAATTTACACGAGATATATTCAAGAAAGCTTTTTTATTTTTGTCACTATAATCAAAATAGAAATTGAGACCACAAAAGAAGAGAAGAACAAACCTGTCTAAGGCATTTATTAAAGGCTGATGAAGATATACCAGAAGGAGTCATTTGCAGTAAAATGCCCCCTGTTGCTTTAAACAGTGGCATTACTACAACAAAAATGGCAATGGAAACCAGACCTAAACATAACATTTCTGCATTCTTTATCCTGTGCCATAATTCAACATACAATAGTTAATCATGAATGAAAATGTTTGGTTGAGAATATATGCTTGTCATTTTATTGTCTGTTCAATTATTGAGATTCAACAGTCAATTTGAGAGAAAATGACATTACCCTAAAGTTAAAAGCCATGAAGCTAGGATCAATCCTGCGCTGAATACCAAGAAAAACTTAACTCAGCAATCTAAAATTTCAATTCATGTCATGTAAAACAGCTCATAAGCATAGGTTCATTTGAGGGCAAGACCAAAATGTTGTATCAATAACATGCCAAAGGAAAAATTTAGTATCTCAACATGCAATTTGGAACCATTACCTGCGGATGGAGTCAGAGAGCACATGCAGGCAAACTGAATGATAATTCATGTCTTCAGCTTTCCTATAGACTGCATATACCACAAGAAATATATGTGTATGAGAAATCCCTATTCAAATAGAAATAAACACATTAGAGTTGATAAGATATTACTGACATGAGCAACTAATTACTTCATTAAACATTCGAAACAAGTAAATGAAGAAACTTTTCCACTTGATCCTGCTTCTTATTATACCTTGGTTTCTTTCTGGTCATATTTTAATTAGGGATGCTTTTAATTTATATTTCCTTAATAGGTTGGCAGGAGAAATAGACCCATTTTTTGGTTCAATTGTGATGTATTGGCCTCTGTACTCTATTGGTTTTATAGTTGTTCAAATGTGCAAGCACATTGGCCATGTTGGCTACTCTTTCACAACATCTTTGTCACTTTAATCTATCAGCTGGCTTTCAAACAGTATGTTAAAAGAAGTCCTGTAATTGAACCCATGTCAACCCATCAAAACTATTTGTCTGACCATATCTCAACATTGAATTTTCATTTTATTATCATGATCTTCATCTGAACTGTTTATGCTGAAAAGATAAAACTATTACAATCATCTTCATCAGATTGGTTTGACATCCTGGAAAAGGCTTCTTTTCAGATCTTAGTTTCCATGATTTAAGGTCCTCCAACAACGATCTAGTCAAATTATTTAGTCACTTCAAGCACTTAAGCTTTGACATTATTGAAAACATCAGATTTTCAGGTGATTTTGTTTTTATGTAATGCCCTGCTTATTGTATAGTCTTTCATTGGGCCAAATATTTAGAGTGAAGTTTTTTAGGCCTATCTTAGTATTGTAGGGACCGAGGTGAACATTTGTAGGTGATGCTTTTTTTATGCTTAAGTAAGGCATTACGTATCTACAGTTCACTCTCAATTAAGAAATAAGAAAATGCAAGCACATTTAAAATAACAAGAAAGCAAGTGGACGTGGGCAGCTAGTTGTAATGTCCCCACTCTTAGAATGACATCATGGTGGATTAATTCTAGCCCATCCAGCATTCCCGTGGGTTAGATGGTGTGATAAGGGAATGATTTTTGGCCATAAGAGTTAAATTTTGGTAGAATGTGTTTAGAGAATTAAAAGAGTGTTACCTTTAATCCAAACTAAGCTTAATGCTGATCTTATTTTCCACTTGAAAAGTCAAAGCACACAAGGAGGTCAAAGCAAGCAAGGAGGTCTATTTGCTGGTCAAAGCAAGCAAGAAGGTCTACTTGCTGGTCAAAGCAGGCAAGGAGGTCTAATTGCACAACCAAGCACACAAGGAGGACGAGCAAGCAAGGAGGTGAGTCAACCTCATCCAATCTAATCAGCTTCTAGAAGCTTCCCCTTCTTAGGGCGGTTTAGGTAACTTAAGGGAGAAGCTACCATAAATTAATATTTTAAGAACAAATCTTATCTCTTCCTTGGGGTGGCTGAAGGAAGCTTCCAAGATAGAATTTTATAATCTCCAAAAAGACAAAAAGGCAATCAGATTTTTCTAGAAAGGCTTGGGGAAGCTTAGCCAAGAAGTAAGTGAATATTTTAATGTAACAAATCTGATCTTTTTTGGGACACTTGGCTAGTTGCCTTAACCTTGAAGCAAAGTTAATATTTTAATAACAGCAAATCTAATTCAACCCTAGGGTGGCCTTGTCTTAAGGGCCTATTTAAAGAAGGCTTGGGGGATGAGAAAGGTATGTTTTTTGTGTTACTATTTTTTCTGTGACAGATTGAGGAGAGAAATCTCTTGACTGAAAGTAATTTTCAGTCCATTCAAGGTGGTGCTCCCTTGAATCCTGTGGCATGGTGATGTCCCTATCCCACCAAGTTGGTTGATTTTAGACAGAATTCAACACAGAGCTCAAACAAATTGCTTTGGCAAGTTCTAGTTGCAAATTACATCCTTATTTTGGCGGCACTTTCATCCCTACTTAATGATAGGAAACTTTCAAAAGGTTTGTGTGGCAAAGAAGGCTATTCTGGGCAGTTTCCAGCTTCAAACATAACTAGGTTTTGCTACAGCAGTTCTCAAACAGAATTTATTATCGAATCTGAAGAATTTCTGGGCATATTCAAACTCCAGTGAGCTGCTACAGTGTTTTGTTTCAGTCATCTCCAGCCAGGCTTATCATCCCACATTCTTAGCTTCATTCTCCATTCTTGCAGCTAGGGTTTTGTCTTGTGCTTTGGCACAAACTGGGTGTCATTGAAGGTCTGAAACTCAAAATCAAACCTAACAGATTGTAATATTCAGTATTTTCTGTTGTAACCAGCTTCAAATCAAATAAGAAGATAAGCTATCTTGCTGGGTATGTTCATCTTGTTTTTGTTGAATTACTAAAAACTATGTTCTAGTGCATCTCTTTATGTTTATGCTTGGAATCCTCTAATCTACATGTTATAGTAAATCTTTGTTGAAACATAAGTTGAAGGCAAGACAGAAATTTTCAGACCAGCAAAGAGAAAAAATTCAGTTAGAACCTATAGGGGTTCTTACACTAGTGGCCTAATAACTGATTCATATTATTTTTTCTTGATATGATATTAAGGAAAAGATATGGATGTATATATGATCTAGGAGACATGGGTGTGATCACCAACCACCCCAAACATGGATTTCCCGCTAGCTTAACATTTGTATGTGAAGCTTTTTCTATGCAAAATTATGAAGTGAGATACAACATTTATAAAGTTGGCTAATACTACTTCTAAATGATTTTCAGAAGACTATTAACAAAGAATCACGCATGTACTTCATATTTTTCCTTAAATCCAGGCAATGCTTGCAAAAATATAAGCCATAAAGCCACTCTTTCTGTTGTATAATGCAGAAATCAGATGTGTGATAAATAGAACAAGTTACCAAAACTTCATTTACAAAATGCATCTGTCAATTAGATGTAAGATGATGGCAAAGGAATTGATGCCATAAACACTATCCTGAAACTTGAAAGAACCATCAATTTCCCACATTAACAGAATAACTTAGAAATAGTCATACCAATTTGAATGCGTGCATACCCTCGAAAGAACCAAACACCCAGAAGGTTCACTAAAAGGTTTGCAACAGCAGAGATAATCAAGTAATGCCTGGAAAATAAATGAAATAAATTAGGTGACATTCACAGCATCTTTTATACCGTACATTCATCTAGAACTTTAAAGATACAAAGCGGGAAAAAATCTAAAACACCAATCTGCTCAACTTGAAAATTGAAGGTTATTTATGCGCTCTACATGTGTGAATATGCTACCATGTAGAATTACTATGCCTACTCTAATTCAAACTCGTGCACAAGATAGAAACCCTAAAAAATCGTTTCGAATTGCCCTGAAATTTGTACGGATAAAGGGCGAAGGGTTTTTTATTAAGTATTTTCGGATTTTTCCATTAAAATATCATATTTCTTTCAGTATTATTTCGCGGGTCTGCGAGTCTTGCAGGTAAGGACGGGATCTGAAACCACAATCGGGGGACCTAGCTCAAGAGGCAAAAGCTTTAAGTCGCAAATTTCTTCCTTCGGAAAGTGTTGCAGAAACCCTAGCCCCGTCGGCTGGAGTACGTCATGGCTGCGATGGCGTCCATCTCATTTGGTCATTTTTCTCTCTGGCGTCCAACATTGCATTGAGTATGCCCCTGTCCCGTTGAGAGTGGGTCGCCCTATGCAGCACTTCAGGAATTTAGGATATCGGTAGGGTAGAGAGTTCGGGAATGGCATATTTTCTCTTTGTTTAGCCTTTTCCTGCTGTTGCTTTTAAGTTTAGTTTTAGTTTTAGCTTTTATTTCTATTAAATTTAATATATTAAAAATGTTTCATTAATGTTTTAAAATATTTAATTTAGATTTTTAATTATTAGTATATTTAATGTTCGGGAATGGCATATTTTCTCTTTGTTTAGCCTTTACCTGCTGTTGTTTTTAAGTTTAGTTTTAGTTTTAGCTTTTATTTCTATTAAATTTAATATATTAAAAATGTTTCATTGTTTATATATATATATATATATTATAATTTAATGTTTTAAAATATTTAATTTAGATTTTTAATTATTAGTATATTTAATAAATAAAAATTAACATATTTAACATTTACAATATTTAAATTTATTTATATTTTAATATAATAATATTTTATTAGTTGAATTTAATTACAAATTTTTTTGGTGAATCTTTTTCAAACTTGATCCAAATTTTATCTTTGCTGAATACGAACCTTGTGACATAGCATGCAAACAATTCTGAAATGTACAAATTACAAATGAATAACTTGCTCAACAACATTGCTATCAACAGAGCAAAGAAAAAAAAATTGGAGTTTCTGAACCTGCCTAAAGTCTAAATAAAACCATATATACACTAACATTCTCTTCTGACTGTATTGTTAAACCTACAATGAGAGTTGTTAACCACTCCGCTGTCTTTCAGAAGTGCGATATCCATAATATTCATCACTTGTTAAATGCCTTCTGCCTCTTGCTGGTTATAACCAATACAAATTGTGTTTTGTATACACTGTATAAAATGAGCCCAGTTTATTATTCAGCCCATTATTCATCACAGAAAAAAGTTAACAGATGTCTTCATGTTAAATAATTTTCCTTGTCCTCGTGAATGGTACAAAAGTGGGTGACCACACAAGCCAGAACAAAGAGAAAAAAATGATATCAACATAAAATCTAAATGAGAGTTTGCAATAAGCCAATATATCTCTTGCCACTGATGACCATAAAAAGGATATAATTTTCAAAAATGCAACAAGTTCATCCTTTGCCATTTTTTCCTACATGAAGCCAAGTAATTTAAATTATCCTCCTTGTTTTATATGACCGTGAATAGAATAACATCCGATTGGATCCATTGGAATACAAGGGGCTGCTCACCCCATGTCCCCAGTTGCTGCTTAAGTGAGTTTTCTGCTTGAATTTAAGCAGCTGGAATGTTCTCATGCAAAATTTTAATTATGGGAAAAGGATATTTTGAATATTTCCTTATTTTAGTGGAGCAGCTACTATTTAAGAATTGAAAATAGGCTGTGGGAAAGAGGAGGGGCTGGAAATAAGCAGCAACTGCATATTTACAAAAATGTCAAGCGGCTCAACAAAAAAATTTCCCTCCAAATTTTACCTGCTCAAATTTTTGTTTTCCATTCAAATAATCTCCAAAACAGAAAAATTAAATATTCATGGGACCACCAGCTTCACGAATTAACTCCTTAAAAAGTTGAGCAGTGGCTACTAGCCAAAATAAGCTAAGCAGCTGCATGGGGTACTGCCCTAAGTATCAATTGCACATGGGCAAACTGATTTTTCCAATGTGCTATTATCGACGTCATTCAGTGCTCCAGCAATCCCTCCATAAGGGACTTCTTATAGCTGTGGATCTTTGCTTCTGCTTGTTCCTGTACTAGTCTATCTGGCCAACCTGTCTAGAAGCATCCTTAAGACAAATGTTAAGCTCTTCAGGTGCAAGACATACAACTAATTGATACTTTACTCACTGTACATCCTAAAATTCACTCGACTGCCAGATAGCAATGTAACTAATCTTTTAATTGATCATCAAATGTTTCTTTATATCCACAATAATCTGTTTGATCCTTACTCTCGAAAATCAATATGTCAAATTGGCTGTACACATCAAACCTTGGAAAGCTATGAAGTCAGAAGTGAAATTATTGTATGCATCTGCCACTATTTTTCCACTTGCTTTCATGTATTTTGCTGATGGATAAAACCACACCTGTTTTTCTGGCATTGTCTTCCTTATAACATTACTGGAACAAAAAAATTATATTATGCACTCATAGTATAGAGTGCCAACCATCATAAGATTCTAATGTGAGATCTGAATAATATAAATGCCAGCCCCCACAGCCATTTTCTAGCATGAAAGGTTTCCATTTTGTAAACATCTCATGAATGGCCAAAAACCTTGTATTTCAGAGAGCCATTTAGTTGATGTTTCCTGGGAACCAATTACTTTTGCAGGCTATTTCCAATCTGGGATCTTGTCTTTATTAACATTTTGCAATATAAACCCGATAATATCTTTGCATTAGATGATGGGTATAAATACCCAAATGTTATAACAAATTCCGTGAAACAAACTCACGGGAAAAATAGATTACAAAACAAACTAAAACAACCTATTAACAAATACATAAACAAACAACAACAAACCAAACAAACTAGCTACGGGAAGATAATGATGGAACATTCCTACATTCCCCCCTTATTACATCATTGTTTTGAAGTATTAATAAGAAAATCTTGAAATGATTCAAACTTCACATGAGCAAGAGGCTTGGTGAAGATATCACCACATTGTTCCTGAGTAGAGCAGAATTGGAGCTGAATGTTGTTTTGTTTAACATGTTCTTGTATGAAGTGACAATCAACTTCAATATGCTTGGTTCGTTCATGAAACACTGGATTACAAACAAGCTTGAGAACACTCTAATTATCACAATAGAGGATGGTACGCTGGTTTAGAGGTACCCCCAAACCTTCCAATATGTGACATAACCAAACTGCTTCACAAACTGCTGCACTTGCTGCACGATATTCTGCTTCGGTTGAAGAACGAGCAACTGTGGCTTGTTTCTTACTTCCCCAAGAAATAGGACCTGAACCCAAGAAGAAAACAAATGCAGATGTGGATTTTCTAACATCAACTGAACTTGCGTAATCTGCATCTGTATACCCTGTCAAGAAGAATTGATCATTCCTTTTGTATTCCAAACCATGATTCGCTATACCTTGGATGTACCTTACTACCGGTTTTGTTGCTTTCCAATGACATATTTTTGGTTCTTGCATAAAACTTGATAGATAATTAACAGCAAAACTAATATCTGGTCTGGTATAAGTCAAGTAAATCAAACCTCCAATCATTTGCCAATAGAGAGTTGCATTCACCTGAGGAGATGAATCAGAAACAGATAACTGCAAACCTGATTCCATAGGTGTAGACATGGGTTTGGAATCCAACATTTTGAACTTCTCGAGAAATGTCTTGGCATATTTTCTTTGAGATACAAAGATATGGTGATTTGTCTGCCATACCTCTAAACCGAGACAATAGTGAAGTAGGCCCGAGATCTGTCATATCAAAGGCTTTCTTGAGATCATTCTTGATTGTCTCAATCATTTCTTCTGAGTTGCCTGTGATAACTAAGTCATCAACATATACATTAATGATCACAATATCCCCCCCTTGATCCTTGAGATAAGAGATTTGGATCATATGGATGCCTAGTAAAACCATGTTTTAGCAAATGTTGAATATAGGAGCACTATCTGTAGCAAATGATGATGTGAGAGGAGAACTTAACTCACTCTGCTCATCAAAAATTACATCTCTATTGTAATATATCTTCTTTGTATTAGGATCCATAAGACGATATGCCTTAGATTCATTACTATATACAAGAAGAATACATTGCATTGATTTTCCATCTAACTTCTTCCTTTTTTGTTTAGGAATGTGCATATAGGTAGTGCATCCAAATACATGAAGATGAGAGATAGAAAGAGTTACCCCTGTCCATGCTTCTTCTGGTGTGATACCATCAAGGGCTTTGGTTGCTGCACGATTCAATAGTGTATAGGCGCGGATTTGCACCCCTAACGTAAATTCCCCTTTCGTACATTTCCACTTTAGAAAACCAAAGGCGAAGGCTTAATTCCATATAAGCCCCCTGATCACATCACACTTGGTGCCTACTTTGAGTGTCGGTGGAGGCGTTTCTGTCGAGGACGTCCACGCGGCGCACTTACGTCCCTGGCAGATACCTACGACTGGAGTCTGCAGAGACGTTACACTTCCTATTGGAAGTCGAAGTGTAACGCCCCTCTTCAGTTGGCCGACCCGAATATGGCCGTTTTCTTCATTCTTCATATTCATCTCTCATTCATCCATTTTCAAGAAGGCTGGACCATTTCATTCACTCATCCACAAGCTTTGAGCATTCACTTCAAGCATTGTAGCATCACTTCACACTCCATAGCAGCAATCTATCACTCCATCACTCCAATAGAGCAAGCACAGGACGAATCCATTGCACAAGAGGCTTGAGTTCCTCTCATCTTTCTCTTCCACTAGCCTTGAGCGCTTTGGACAGAGGTGGTAAGCTCCTCTCATCTTCTCTATTGTTTGATTGAGTAAGCACATACTGTTTTGTAGTCTCTTTTGTGTACTTTGCTTGTATTCTCTTTTTTATAATATTATTCCTATCGTTGCAAACTTGGCTGTCCGTGGAGGTGGAAACACCAAAACGGGGGTCTGACTGAGGCAAACCCCTAAACAGCCCCCCAACATTTTCCCTCTTTTCTATGTGCAGGTGGAGAGATCTTGGAGCAAGCTGGCGAAAAGATTGTTGTGTGAGATCGTCTGCATCACCCTTGCGGTAATCTACTTTTTTTATCACATCCGTCTTTACATCTCATACTTCTTAATCTTACTCTACACTTCCCGAAACTCTTAAACTAGGTTGTTAGTCCACCTTTCAGAAGTTAAGTCTTGTCTCTCTGGTCTTTTGGCCATACGGACGCTAGCGCACCTGTGAGACGCCAGCGCGCCGCGCTGTTGTCCCAAAACCACGCTTATGTCTTCGGACAGAGAGCTATCTGAGACATAGAATTGACTCTAAAGATCGACTCGCCTAGTCTCCTTTCAACTCTCGAGTGTGCAGAGTGATCGAAAGACATATAGTTCTCATCATTCTCATCCCTCCTCTCCTAACCTTCCTTTAAATTGAGGTAAGTTCAGGCAGCCATACCGCTCTTGGCCTTTCGTGACCTGGGGCCTTGCAGTGGTTGGTCCCCCTCTCTTACATTTTTGGTGAACCCGACGTGAACCAACTTCTACCCGTTTGTCGGTGTTCTGGGCTTTTTCTCTTGTACCATTTGATCATGGTAGTCCTATGTGTTGTGAAAGTTTATGAGCTTCACAACCCAATCCACGACCTCTGGGCATATTGTAAGGAGAATTTTGCGACACCTTCCAATGGAGAAGACGAAGGTCTCTTCTAGTTTCACTCCCGGTCTTTTCTCTGGGTCTGCAGTTGGCCTGTCTATGCAGGAGCATGTGTCACGGGGCGAATCTAGATTCCTTGATGAAACTGATTGCATCCCTACCCCTCCTGTGTCACTGACCTCCTCATCCGTAGAAGAACATGAAGTCGTCCATATTCCTTCTAAATACGTCATTAGTCTTACCAAAGGGTTGGGTACATTAGAGAATCACCTGGAGAGAAACCCGAAGCTACCTACGGCTGCTAAAGTTATTAGTGAAATAAGATACATGGTGGGAAAAGACCAAACAGGCGTGGAACTCCTGGCTAGTCTCGCTGGTCTGGCTGAAGCGTGTGCTCCTTTAAACCATAGTCACATGGTACGAGGTGGCCCCTTCGAAGAACACGAGAGACAGTTGGAAGTATTGATGCCTCCTACGTCCATATACATGGCCGACACAGTTCCTTCAATCCATGTGCCCGCGGCTTCCAAAAACTCTGAAACTATCAAAGTAAACAAAAACCCTCTAGGTTTTCACTTCAGCCCTTCTGCCGCCTCCGGTGGAGGAGGATTCAGCGGGATGATCGATGGAGGCTTTGGTGGTGGAAACTTCGGTAGCGGAGATGGTTTTGGCGGAAGTGGTCCCAACGGAGGTCATGGTAGTGGCTTTGGCGGTGGTTCCAACGGAGGCCACGACGGCAGCATTGGTGGTAGCTCTAACGGTGGCTCTGGTAGTGGCTCCACTGGTCCTTTGTCTTCTAATGACCCGATTCTGAACACCCTTCTTCAGAATATGGGGAAGATGCAGAAACAGTTGGCGAACCTTTCCCAGGCTTTTGCCCAGCCTATCTTCCAACCCTTCTTCCAACATAGCCCACTGTTGATAGCGATTCTAAATACTCCTTTCCCACAAGGGATGGAGATTCCTAAATTTTAGAAGTACGGTGGTAAAGGGGACCCACAAACACGTGTGTCCACCTTTAACGCCTTATGCACAGATTTCTTCCATCACGACGTGTTGATGGCAAAACTGTTCCCTCGATCACTCAAGGATACAACACTCGACTGGTACTGTTCCTTGCCCGACAATTCCATCTTTACATTCGATCAGCTTGTAAACCAATTCTTACGACAATTCCAAGCCAACATCAGACCAAAGATGACCTTCTCCGACCTTGTTCGGTGCAAATAAGGGGATAATGAGAAGATTACTGACTTTATAGCGCGATATCAAGCGCTCTTCTTGCAAATCTCGTATTTGTTGCCTGATTCCGATGTGTAGAAGGTGTTCATAGGGAACTTACAAAGACCTTGGCAAGAGAAGTTTGCCCTCATGAAGTATCCTTCTTTCGCACATTTGTGTGCGGCTTTACGAGAGTACCAACAGACGATGGTTCTTCCTCGCACTCCCGTCCTGAAGGGAAGTCCATCATATCGATCTCTGGAAGAGGAAAAGTTGTCACGAATGTAGTAGCCGCTGTGGACAACAACGGCCTCAGACGCGACCGAAAGTTCACAAAGTTATCAGAATCTTATTCTTCCATCTTACAAAAGTTGTTGAAGGACAAGATCGTTAGCTTGCCAACTCCAAAACCAGTTAGGGAACCATATCCTAACTAGTACGAAGCAAATACCTATTGTCAATACCATCGAATTAACAAACATGATACTGAACACTGCATGCACCTACGTCATGAGATACAGGATCGCATTGAGGATGGTACTATTCGTCTTGATGGAAGCAAGCAAAATACAAACAAATTAGTGGCGAAAGCTAATAGTGAATTGCAGATATACACGGACCCGTTTCCGTTACATTCTGCTAACATGATTATCGATCCCTCTAATTTTGTTTCTTACCCTAAGGCGTATGTTAACATGGTTACTGTTACTCCCTCTCCTCATCTTGCGACAGGGTCGCCGGATGTAACATTCACTTTGCAAGATGTACCAACAAATGACAAACCTTCTCCGCTTTACATTCCCGCTCGCCTCAATGGCAACATTGTGACAGGAGTCTTAGTTGACCCCACAAGTAGAGTGAATGTCATCACGGAGGAGACTCTATTATTGAACTCCTTGCAAAGGGAGGAATACGAAAAAACAAAAATCATCATTCGTACACATGATGGTCTCTCTCTTAAACCCTATGGATCGATAACGCTGTCTGTCCTGGTTGGACCCAAGAATGTGGACACGATTTTCGATGTCATTCCTGAGTTGGACCTATTCGGAGTGAAGCTAGGTATACCTTGGTTAGCTTCCATGAATGGGATCGCCTCTATAATTCATAAGTGTCTCAAGTTTTCCCATGAAGGTGTTGTGCATGTAGTGCATGATACTGGATATCAACCTGTGGTATCTCGTGGGGGGTACTCGTTGGATCACTTTTGGCCCACTCCAGTTAGTCCGCTCCCCCAAAGAACAGACCTACTTTACAAGAACTATGTGAAGTACAAAACTTGAGGTAAGGGACAGCCAAAGTTGACTCTTCCTGTAGTAGAGCAGCCAGCTGCCTCCTCCTCTCAAAAGGGAAAGGAGAAGTTTGCTCCTTCTCGGGCTAACTCGCCTACTCCCCTTTCATGGGAGGAGTATTGGATGAATAAACCTGGACTTTACCCTCCGAGTCCGATGATGCCTGCTTGGTGTAGGCCCAAAAGATCAGGATATCGGATCTCCCTAATGGGTCTCCTGGACCCTGGTACTATCTATATGGCAGAAAGAAAGGCTCACGAAGAGAATTCGCCTCGCGACCTCTTACCATTCCCACGAACGAGAAGAGGCCCACCGCTAAGGTAACGGGGTCGATTCCTCTTGCCGCTTCTGAACCTGTTCTTCCTACTCCCATCTAGGAGCCTGTCCCTCCACTGGAAACAGTTGTGGAGGACACTCTGATGGCTGAGCATGTCCCTTCGCAAACCTCGGCTTCTAGTTCGAAGAGTCATAGAACTGCCTTGCGTGCGAGCGCAAGCGCCGACGAAAGGCTCTCTTGGCTGAGCAAGCCTCCTTACAGAAGAAAGAAGAGGAGACGATGGCTCTTGTATCAGGACCTCCCGCCGTGTCCTCCTCTCTCCTCCCTTCTGCTTTTGTCCAAACTAGCTTTGTATCTCTTCCGGCTTCTGCTGTGAGCGCACATGCGCCTGGAAAAGTGCAGGTGTTCATCACTCCTTCCATGGAGCCTCCTTTGTTGACATCCTTTCCGGATGTCTCTCCTTTCCCGAAACCCGTAGATATGATTAACACTTTGGTTTTATCTACTACGGTTCTTTCCTCCTCTCCCTCTACCCTTCTTGCTTCGTCTGTGGGGAGTTCGCCTCTTCCGACGAAGAAGAGGATAAAAAGTGGTCCCTCCAGCAATGGAGGGCGTAAGAGGAGCCCACCTTCTCTGAAAGGTGGCCCCGCGCTAACTTGTTCTGTCCTAGTGATAGAACCAGTTCCAACCTCCCCTGAGTTTGTCACCGCTCCCCAGTCCCTCGGTGAGCCTAGCGGTGAACCTCGAGTGCAAACTCCTCCCTCCGTTGAGGTGAAACATGGCACTCCCGTCAAGTGCATGTTTAACTCGGTGGATGAAGTTCTGACCTTGTCAACGATCTTCGCGAAGTCGTTGACCTTAGACCCACAAGAGTCGAGCGACGGAGACCTCATAGGTCCCTCTGCCTTGGCCCTTGTTGTGGGAGCATCGGAAGCTCCTCCCCTTAACATTACACCGTTACAGGGTTGTCATCCTTCCCCCTACGATGATCTAGAGTGGGAAGTTGACGACCTCTTGGTTGACCAGTGTTAGGGGGAGACCCTCTTCTTGATCTTTAGATTAGATGTGTGTGTGTGTGTTGTGATGTGCTTCCCCCGTGATCGTGCTACGTGTGCCTGGATGACCCTCGTCACCCCTGTTGGTGCTTGGATACAAGCGTGGTCTTTGTGTTGTAAACCTTCCTCTATATGTATCATTATTCTTCCATGTTTGTGATTAACTTTTGGCAAATTGGGGACGATGCAAAGCGTCAAGAGCATTTAGGCCTCCTTCCATGTTGACCCAATTTTTTATCTTTTACTTTGTCTTCTCATGCATTCCTCAAACGGCTTGATATAGTAAGGGGTTGATGACAGTTCGTCTATATACTATTATTATACTTATATATATATTTATGAGCAGTTCTGACCCCGAAATATCAGGCTACCCCTGTGCCCTTTGTTCGTGTTCTTTTTCACTTTGCTTGCTCTTTATTTTTCTCTCTTCTTTGCTTGAGCTGTCCCTTTCATGTGCGACAACGCCACTTCTACATTACTTGGTCTTTAGAAAATGCATTCATTGTCAAACAATTCTTTTCTCGAAGACCCTTCATACATTTCTTTACTAGAATTGTATTCTTGACTTGAAACCCTAACGGAATGTGTTTCCTTCATCATGGGTTCGGGAACCTTCCTCCGAAGCGGGAAAAATTTTGATCTTCCCTCGCGTGGGGACATATCCTTCCTTTCGAATTCTGTGATGAAGTGAAAATCTTTCA
This sequence comes from Sequoiadendron giganteum, assembly GCA_007115665.2. Classification (NCBI taxonomy): domain Eukaryota; kingdom Viridiplantae; phylum Streptophyta; class Pinopsida; order Cupressales; family Cupressaceae; genus Sequoiadendron; species Sequoiadendron giganteum. The sequence continues at coordinate 601,592,334 of CM021108.1, read as the reverse complement.
GAATGATTCCTTGATGATGAATCAATTCGAGAAAGAAGACACTAGCTTTCAAACAGTGCGTCCCTTGAGCAGACCCTTTCCTTTCATGTTGGGTTCCCGAGGGACCCCTTCGAAAGTTTTTTTATCGCTAATGAGTTCTATGGCGTCTAGCTTGGGGGTAGCCGGCTAGACTGGTTTCACTTCTTCGCGTCTAGCTCGGGGGCAACCTGACTAGACTTGTTTCACATCCTTACGTCTAGCTTGGGGGTAGCCCGACTAGACTCTTCTTTTCAAATAGCTCGTCCCTTGAGTGAACCCCTCTTCCTTTTGAAAGGTTCCCGAGGGACCCCTTTGAAAGTCTTACAGCTTAGCGATGGTTTGCATGATTGTCCGTTCACTGGCCTGCGCGGCCGCTTCCTGACGTGTTCTATCTGTGGGTAAACATGTCGCCATTTCTGACTTTGCAGAGTCCCCTCTTCTCAGTCTCCCTCATGTGAGAGTTCTTGGGGAATACCTTTCCATGCAAGTTTGCGGGTCTGTACGGCGCTCTTCCTAGTTTCCTTCATGTGAGAGTTCTTGAAGGATACCTTCCTTGCAGGTCCGTAGGCATGTAAGGCACTTTCATTCTTCAGCTTTATAGTTTTGCGGAACTATGAAGTCCTTTTGTTGTCTTGCACTTCCGGATTCACCAGATCATGCTCTGCTTCCTCGTCAGTTCAGGTATACATCTCTAACCTTACTACTCTACTTTACCAAAGCACTCACCAGTACTCGTGCTCGCTAAAGTGGGGGCAAAATGTATAGGCACGAATTTGCACCCCTAATGCAAATTCCCCTTTCGTACATTTCCACCTTAGAAAACCAAAGGCGGAGACTTAATTCCACATAAGTCCGCTGATCACATCACACTTGGCGCCTACTTTGAGTGTCGATGGAGGCGTTTCTGTCGAGGACGCCTGCGGCGCACAGACGTCCGTGCGGCGCACTTACGTCCCTGGCAGATTCCTGCGGCTGAAGTCTGCAGAGACGTTACACTTCCTATTGGAAGTCGAAGTGTAACGCCCCTCTTCGGGTGGCCGACCCGAATATGGCCGTTTTCTTCATTCTTCTTCATATTCATCTCTCATTCATCCATTTTCAAGAAGGTTGGACCATTTCATTCACTCATCCACAAGCTTTGAGCATTCACTTCAAGCATTGTAGCAGCACTTCACACTCCATAGCAGCAATCTATCACTCCATCACTCCAATAGAGCAAGCACAGGACGAATCCATTGCAGTAGAGGCTTGAGTTCTTCTCATCTTTCTCCTCCACTAGCCTTGAGCGCTTTGGACGGAGGTGGTAAGCTTCTCTCATCTTCTCTATTGTTTGGTTGAGTATGCGCATACTGTTTTGTAGTGTCTTTTGTGTACTTTGCTTGTATTCTCTTCTTTATCATATTATTCCTATCGTTGCAAACTTGGCTGTCTGTGGAGGTGGAAACACCAAAACCGGTGTCTGACTCCCCCAACATTTTCCCTCTTTTTTGTGTGCAAGTTGAGAGATCTTGGAGCAAGCTGGCGAAAAGATTGTTGTGTGAGATCGTCTTCGTCACCCTTGCGGTAATCTACTTTCTTTATCACGTTCGTCTTTACATCTCATACTTCTCAATCTTACTCTACACTTCCCAAAACTCTTAAACTAGGCTGTTAGTCCACCTTTCAGAAGTTAAGTCTTGTCTCCCTAGTCTTCTGGCCGTATAGACGCTAGCGCACCTGTGAGATGCCAGCACGCCGCGCTGTTGTCCCAGAACCGCACTTCTATCCTCGGACAGAGAGTTATCCAAGACACAGAGTTGAATCTAAAGATCAACTCGCCTAGTCTCCTTTCAGCTCTCGGGTTTGCAGAGTGATGGAAGGACATATAGTTCTCATCATTCTCATCCCTCCTATCCTAACCTTCCTTTAAACTGAGGTAAGTTAGGGCAGCCATACCGCTCTTGGCCTTTCGTGACTTGGGGCCTTGCAATGGTTGGACCCCCTCTCTTACAAACAGATAAACTGTTGTATGCACAGCTTCAGCCCAATAAGCATGTCCCAATTGAGAATCCTTCAACATGCTACGAACCATCTCCGTGATGATACGATTTCTCCGTTCAACAACACCATTTTGTTGAGGTGTGTATGTGGCAGTCAATTGGCGCCAAATTCCATTTTCCTTCAGGTATGTGGATAATTCTATGCTGGTGTATTCGCCCCCTCAATTTGAGCAGATGACACGAATATGATGATTTGTATCTTTCTCCACAAGAGTTCAAAACTCTTTGAAGTAGGAAAAAGCTTCATCTTTACTCTGCAAACAATAGACCCACATTTTCCTTGTGTGATCATCAACAAAAAGCTGAAAGTACTTGAATTCATTGTGACTAGGTGCCATGGGCCCGCACAGATCGGTATGCACCAGCTGCAAAGGTTGGCTTGCACGATGCTCAATAGGGTAGAAGGGTGCTCTATGTTGTTTTCCAACAATACAACTAGAACAAATAGCACTCGACTTCTCAAGTGAGGGAAGCCCTTTGACCATGCTTTTCTTACTAAGTGTTAGCAAGTAGCTAGTGCTCAAATGACCAAATCTATGATGCCATAACATAGCAAGATCACTATCCTTAGTCACTAAAGCTTGATTATTGGCAATTGTATCAAGCCTAAACATTTTACCAATTTCTATAACACTTGCAACAATCTTTGCACTTTTAGACTTATCACAGATTAGGCATACCTTTTTATCATCATTTTTATCAAAAGGATAAACTCTATCCTTAGGTTGTGATCAAGAAATTGATTAATAGAAAGGAGAATTTTGGTTAGTCCTGGCACATATAAAACTTCAGTGAGCCTGCAACAATGAATGCCAAATTGCAAGGAGATATCACCAATACCTTGGATGTCATAGGTGGTATCATCTCCAATAGAGACTTTACCATGATGGGGTTTCAATGTGAGAATCCACTCCTTTTGTCCAGTCATGTGCTTTATAGCACCTGAGTCCACATACCAAATTGAGGTTGATTGTGACTATCCTCTGATGTGTGGGCTGAAAACATGTACTCCTCGTCGACTTATGGAGAGTCTTCTTCTTCAGCAATGTTGCAATGTTGTTTTTGTTTGTTCTTCTATTGCCATTGAGTATTGCCACTTTGAAATGGCTTCTTTTGATGCGATTTGTCGGATGATCCTTTGTTCAAGGAATTGTACCAACAATTTTTTACATCATGTCCAATCCTTTCACATATTGGACACTTCTTCTGAGATTTGGATGAGTTACCATATTTGAGTGGTCCACCAGACTGCTTCATAGGCTTCTTGCCTTTATGACGAGTGGTCATGGCATAGTACTCCTCCTCATATTCGTGCCTTAAAAAATCTTCTTTTTGGAGTAGATTCACAAGCTTCTCAAAAGTGGGTGTTGTCTCAATGACATTCAAAGTTGTCACAAAGACTTTATATCTGGAAAGTAGTGCCCGTAGAACAATAGGCACCAAAACTACATCATCAATTGTTTCTCCCAATGCTTGTAAGGAAGCTCTCAACTCATAAATCCTTTTAAGAAAGGATTCCAATTGTTCTCCATTCTTCATCTTCGGGCCATGTAGCTGACTTTGCAAATTCAGGATCTAATTCTAATTCTTCGCCTCATATATCATCTTGAGCTTGTCCCATGCATCTTTGGTTGTGGACGAATCTCGGATGAAAGGTTGAACTTCATCAAACACACTGAACAAAATGATCGAATTTGGCTTTCTGTCAACTTGATCAAATTTTAGCCCCCGTTAAAGGAGTTGGGGGAATTGAATCCCTAACAAAACATAAAGAGGCCAAATGGCAACCACCATAGCATGGCTGGTTCAAACTTATTTTCGACAGAGCCCCCAGAGGGAACCCTGGCATCTTTGGTGTTGATTGCCTTATCCATGATTGGACTAGGAAAGTTGTATGTCATGCGTCCAAGTGTCTACTGAATGGAACAAACAACAAGGCAAAAATGCATGCATTCATTCTTGGCTTGTAGATGTGCTTGAAACTCAATCTTTCCAAAATGGAGTTAGAGGGGGGTTCAACTCTAGTGATCAATGCAATAAGAAAAAAGGATTTACTTAGCTGGAGACTTAAGGCCTAGTTAGACATGGCCCTTCCTTTTATGTTGAAACTTGAAGACTATGCTGCTAATCACATTTATCGTGAAGCCAACCTTGAAGCAGACTCTCTTGCCAACTTGGCAACTGACGATATCAAAGTGCTAGAGGTAATGACACCACATCATGACTTGGACAGATGTTCGCTAGTCGGCGATTGAACAATGGTACAGAGCCTATCATTCCTCAAATGTTTTATAGTTAATGTCATTCAGCTAGATTGATGGGCTAATGAGTTTAGCATTCGTTTTCCAATACTCGTAGCCTCTCGACTCATGTGTACAAGACAAAATAGAGATTAAATCACAAGAGAAGGATCCTTTTTCCGCATACCTTTTTCGTGGGCTAAAAACTGCCATAGGATTTGTTATGAATTCACCAATACATTTGATTAGCTCTCTTCATCAAATGGATCTCTTGGGGGTTATAACAAAAAAAGGCTGAAGTGTGTTCTCAAAACCCACCATGGATTAATCCTCTTTGCCATTCGATGGGTTATGGGGATGAATTCAAGGCCACAGACCACAAATACAAAGTGAACAGTGGTATCTCCTCCATGTTTATGGCCTCATTGTTAGACCTTCGGGAGCCAAAAGATATGGTGAAAGACCTTTGTCGGGCTCTTCTCAAAAAACAATTCTTGGAAGATTTAGATTTAGTATTGGAGGTGGCTTGTTATGATGTAGGTATCCCTTCACCCTCAGATTTCAAGATGCTCCAGGATGGTGGGGAAATGATGATATGGCTCCCCTTTCTCTACACTATTGGGTCCTCAAATCTAGTTTCCCATCAAATCAATGATGTAAAAGGTTCCTCTTTTCTGAAGAAAAGCATGGGTTTGGATGCCTCAAACGGAATAGAATGGTTGGTTGAGCTCATTAACGAAGAGCGAGACAGGTGATAGATATTGGTATCGGAGATATATTGAAGATGTTTTCATTTTTGTTTCTAAGTATAGTCTGTTAATAGTATGAAATGTCTATACGGTTCTAGGTTGCATCCTAGCTAGGTGGACTTATAGATATACTCCATAATTTTCGTATAGCTCTTAGGTTGCATAGATAATATGTAAAACAAGATTTTGTTGACTCCTATGTAATGGGGCTAAAATAGAATGCCAAAACTGGATTTTGTAACTTTTTGGTTTTTGGTTTTTGGTTCAAACTGAATTTTTTTCCTTCGCAGGTCTGAAAATTTCTGATTTGTTTTGCTTGCAAAGTACTTAAGCTTTTAAACATTCGTCTTCAACAAAGGGTTTGTAATATCATGTAGATTGAAAGGTTCCAAGCATGAATCCAAATTACAAGAAATGAACTTGAAACATAGATATTAGGCAATCAATCAAATCACATAAACATAGATGAACATAGTAGGCAATGATAGCTTATCTTCTTATTGATTTGAAAACTGATTACAAATAGAGAGGACTGGAAAGTACAATCAGTTAAGTTTGATTTGAATTTCAGACCTTCAATTACATCCAAATGTGCCAAAACACAAGTCCAAACCCTAGCTGTATGAATGGGAGATGAAGCTATATGAAGTATGGATGATATGTGTTGGTTTTAGCGATCAGATATGAACATAATAAATATGAAGTTGATGTCAAATCAATATTGAAAATACTAATCATGAATCCGTAAGTTTGAACCTTTCCTTAATGGTATTCGATTGACAAGAGCAGAACATTTATTGATTTCGATATTTTGCTTTGAAGATCAAAAAACTCCCATTAAATATGGGTGAGAAAAGACGCGTCCTTTGATTGACAAGTCTCTTAAATTTGAACCTTCTGACTTTAACAAAGCCGACGATTACTTATAAATCAAGACATACATATGCATCCAATTTATTCAAAGCAGATTAATCTTAGGAGATTTGATATCAATAATGACAATGCATGAAAGCAATCATTATTTATCTCTGACCGAAGCTACCAGTTTTCAACACTCCCTCTTAGCTAGGGAAGAGAACTCCAATCAAGTACATATTGATATCACCTAACTCGTGATATCAGAAGATATAAAATGCTAAAAGTGTCAAGTCTCATGACATTCTTCATAACACATCTTCACTATTCAACACTCCCTCTTAGCTAGGGAAGATAACCTCCATCAAGTTTAAAGTGATATCACCTAACTCATGATATCAAAAGATATGGTATGCTTCTGAAAGTGTCAAGTCACATGACATTCTTCATAACACATCTTCATTATGGTATGTGCACTGACATCAAGTCACATGATGTCTACCATAATAAATCATGGCATATCCACGGATATATATGCATATCCACCATGAATAAGGATCATAATGATCTTCAAATTGATATCAAGTCACATGATATCTATCAAAATGTCCAAAAATACTATCATGACATGTCAACGAATATCAAGTTACATGATATTCATCATGATAGGGAAACTAAACATTGTAAAGTCGTCACCTTACAATGTCAAAGTGTTCATTATCGAAAGATCGTCACCTTTCAATAATGTACACAAAGGGGGTGAGCCCATACAGTCACGGAGTCACTCGCATGACAAAAGAGTTTACACATTAAACATCTTTTAAACATATTAGTACAAAATAAACAATTTGAGTCTCAATCTCAAAAATGACTTACATTTCAACCATACCAAGTTTCTTCTTGAAGGGTTCAAATTGACTCGGGAGAGGGTTATGGTGCATGTCTGTTGTTTGATCATTTGTACTAATATACACCGGTTTGATCACATTCCTTTCTACCATGTCTCTTACATAATGGTAAGGAAACTCTATCTGCTTTTGATCACGTTATCCCACAAGTAATTTACAGAGCCATACTACTTCTCTTGCTCCCATAGAGGCAAAAATATATTCGGCTTCTGTTGTACTTAGTGCTACAAAAGATTTATTCCTGCTACACCAGGATATTATTGCAGATCTCAATTTGAAACAGCACCCAAAGGTACTCTTTCAATCATCTTCCTTAGGTTCAGTAGGCTCCCTCTGAATCTTCAAGCATATGCATCAACCTCCTAACTTTGACGTCCAAGATTGCTGAACCATAGAACTCCCTTTGAAGGTTAATTCTTCCTCTTCGAAGAGATGTCTTCAGCCATTCACACAGTCTCATGGCTGTAAGCAGTGTCTTTATTCTCTTTTTCTCTTTAAAACAATATCATGGTCCATCATGATTTGCTCTCTCAATATTAAAGCATGAAATAACAATTCATGAACATTATTTCAACCAAGCAATTATGATATCAACGATCACAATATCTGCTCTCTCTGCCCTTTATAGTGGCATTGATTGCTGCTGCTCTTTAATGCAACCTCTTGACTTCAATTTCAACTGATCACACAACATTGGAGTTGAAATCTTCACGGGACTGGAACATTTGAAGGATCATCATTTAATCTGCATAAACTCGATGTCCAGACAACACAAATAAGATTCAAATATCTTAACTTATCCCAGTGATCTTTTGCTAACACACATGTTCAAACAAATGTTATTAGATCTGCACAACTTAGCAGACTGACTTTCAACTCAAATGATTTTAAGGATACACAAAAGAATACTTATCTTGATGAAATCATTTCCTTGCAGCCATCGAACTCAACCTTCATGCATTAGTAACTTGATCTGTCAACAGATGAACTTATGACTGCAAGGATGTATATTGTCCTTCAGATTAAGCTAAACCATGCCAATGCTGAAACCATAGAACCACGGAGAAGGATGATGCCGATATCGTGCTCCACCCTTTCAGTGGCGTCGCACATAGCCAATGTCTCCTGTAGACTCTATGTACTTCAGAAAAGAAAAGAATGATAATTTCTAGAAGCCTGTATTAGTCTCATGAATGATTGTGTTTTGAGGTCTCTTCAAACCAGAGTCCGGAAGATACACAATTTAATATTGCCCATGCACAGGAACTAATCCATGAGAGATTATCAAGTCCAACGGGAACAAGCAGCAGACGACTAGGTTGAGCGCGAATCACATTCCATCCTCTTCACGACAAAGGAAGCATCAAAAAGAGAGATTATTAATCGTTCATAGAATTATCTCGAAGAGAAATACGGAAGTAAGATTCATTATTGCACGAAATTAATAACTATATAACTATGTTGGAATGCTGATCTCTTCTTGTAGACCCGAGATTTCTGGATTCATCTCGGCCATCCCTAGCATACATGTACACATCGAAGGGAGGCGATTATTTTTGCCGTCCAGGTAGAAAATAAACACACAAAAAATACTTAGCAGATCCACAATCCAGATAGACGACAATTCAAGGCATAAAGGAAAGCACATAAACCGATCCGTGCCAACTCCATCATCGATCGGCGCTTCCAAACACCAGAGTTGTGAATTCTCCAGAATTCCATACGCAAATGTCCTGATCCTCCATACTTAATTGGTTCTTCCTTTATTTACATCCCTGATGTGGTGTTTACTCCAATGTCGGCCCGCATATGCATTTTACTTCAAGTGCGCTCAGATAAGTGAAATGCCAAATCTCAATGATGATAGATTCCGCTGATCTCCTCAAAGCCTTGCATCAAACACATGACACGGATGACACCAACCAATGTTCTTCCAAAGGGTTCACGCTGGGTTTCCTTAAGCCATCTATCATCTGCAGAGTAATCACTGAAGATCATTATTCCTGTAATCCTGGGCGCACTCACCTTTACTCGGCAACATCTTACTACTTGGCGTGGCTATGGAGAATGCTCGGGAATCCCCGGAGGTCAAATATAGTGAACATCGATGTTGATATTCTATTGAGAGTCATTGTCGATATCGGAATTTGTGACTCCCCGAACAGAAGTAAAGACGCCAAAGAAATGCCGAGAGAATGCCCGACGCGGAAGATTGGGTCGGGTATCTAAACACGAGCCAAAACTTGCACACCTATTACCAAGTTGGCACACGCACAGCCTCACCTGTCCAGGTCGGACTTGGCCCGACAACATTTTAGGCGATCACAATTTGCAAAAGGTTCACGGAGGTGAACATCGGTCGAGCATGTACACATTAGAATTCCTCAAATTCTTCCAACCGAAAATCACGAAGGAGATGAAGTCTAGGACACCAGATAGTGTAATAAATTTGATCACTTTAAATTCTTTCAAGGAATTCAGAAATCTGATCGTATCCTCATACAAACTTGGCTCTGATACCATGTTGGTTTTAGCGATCAGATATGAACATAATAAATATGAAGTTGATGTCAAATCAATATTGAAAATACTGATCATGAATTCGTAAGTCTGAACCTTTCCTTAATGGTATTCGATCGACAAGAGCAGAACATTTATTGATTTCGATATTTTGCTTTGAAGATCAAAAAACTCCCATTAAATATGGGTGAGAAAAGACGCATCCTTTGATTGACAAGTCTCTTAAATTTAAACCTTCTGACTTTAACAAAGCCGACGATTACTTATAAATCAAGACATACATATGCATCCGATTTATTCAAAGCAAATTAATCTTAGGAGATTTGATATCAATAATGATAATGCATGAAAGCAATCATTATTGATCTCTGACCGAAGCTACCAGTTTTCAACAATATGCCTAGCTCGAAATGACTGAAATGCAACTGTAACAGCCCACTGGAGATCTGATATTGTTGAATTAAATTTGTATCAGCTGCTGTTATAAAACCCTGATGATAAATGACAACAAAGTGCCAAGAAAAACACTACAAACTCAAACGGCCATGCACCAAGCTTGTACAATTTTGCTCTATGATAAAACCTGAGTGATTTCACCTCTCAAACAGGGGTAAGGGAGCATCACCAAACCCAACTCAAGGGAACACCACCTTGAAGTAATTTTTGAAAACTTATTTTAGACAAGAGAAAGCAAGTACCAATGCAATATGATCATCTCACAGCCCTTCAGGCTTTTAAATAAGGCTTCTAGTCCAAACCACCCTTAGAAGAAGAATCTGATTTGTTTTCAATAAAATATTCAATGACTTCATGGCTAAGGCACTTAAACCGCCCTTAGGGAAGATCTGATTTTATTTTATTAAAATATTTTTTGCCTTCTTCTCCAAGGTACCTAAGCCGCCCTTATCCGAGGATCTGATTTTATTCATTAAAATATTCTTTGCCTTCTTCACCAAGGCACCTAAGCCGTCCTTATCCAAGGATCTGATTTTATTTATTAAAATATTGGTTGCCTTCTCCCTTAAGTCTCCTAAACCGCCCTAGGAGAGAGAATTGACCTTAGAAGCAAAGAGCAAATCAGATTTGATTTGATGTAGGTCGACCAACCAAGGAGGATAGTAATATTTTATCTATTTTAAAACTCACCTCCTTGTTTGCTTTGACTTGCAAGAGGACCTCCTTGTTTGCTTTGACTTGCAAGTGGACCATGAGATAATAATAAAATATGATCAACATTATGCTTTATTAAATGTTAAGGATAATTCCCCTCTTAAATCTCTAAAAACATCTTACCAAAATGATGATCTCGTGGCCAATATCATTCCCTTATCTTGCCATCTAACCCACGGGAATGCTGGATGGGCTAGAATCAAATCACCAAGATGTCACTCCGAGAATGGGGACATAATAGTCCTCCCTCTTGGGATTGCTTGCCCTCAAGCAATTGCCATACAACCTGTTGCTCCACTCTGATTGGAATGCCAATACACCATAATCCATGAAGCAACATAATGGAATCCACGTGAAAGAATGCACCCAACCAGTCAATACCCAGATCCCAAACCAACCTATCCAACCTACTGTAAGAGATGCAACTGAAATCACTTACGAGGTTATCATGAAACACCCATTCCAACCTGCTGTAAGAGATGCAACTGAAATCACTCACGAAGTCATCATGAAACACCCATTCCAACCTGCTGAAAGAGATGCAACTGAAATCACCCACGAAGTCATCATGAAACACCCATCCATTATGGTAGACCAGTAAAAAGATGTGAAATTGAACTCTCATATGCATATAAACCAATCCATAAGGCCACCAAACGCTACTGTGATAACTCAAACCAGCATTAAGATCAATGTCAATGGTGTCATCATACCCACGTATAAGTAGGAAATTTATCGCATATGCAATATCCATCAAGAAGATATGTCTCCACACACTCCCATGCAACTCAATGGTTATTATAGACCATGCTAAGTCTGAAAGTGAAATGGAAACCCAAACAGAACAACCACTTACCAATAAAGAATCCATGAAGATTATGCTATCATCATACCAATGAACAGCTGTCATATCATAGAGAATAGGTGACAACTCCAAAGATATATTGTAGACGCCTTCATCACTAACCAAAGGTAACTCGTGAGTGGCTGATCCACTATAAGTGTCATCCAATGTGTATGGAGATGGAAAACCATCACTAGACCCATCTTTAACCAGGGAATGGTGATTTCCATCATTATAAACTGTTCTAGATATTGTCGTACCTAAACTAAAACCACACATTTCAATACCCAGCAATGAAGAATCACTATCAAACCATGGAGAATAGTCTATTAGAAAACCCACACACTCCCATATGGAATCCTCATCAATATAAAATTTTCATCCCAATGGTTTATCCCAGCCTATCAAAAGGAACCAAAGTACCTTGCAAATCTGAATTACCTCCATCTTCATTGCCACACACATGCACGTCATTAATGGTTGGCCTATGATAATCAATCAAAGCTGATTGCCTCATTCTTTTTACCTTTTCTAGATGTTGTTTTGCTTGACCTGCAATTAACTTAGCTTTCCTTGCTCTTCTTAGCCAAATGTTACACTTCTCTTGTGTTTTTTTCACACCTTCAAAGGTCTAATATACAAAATCAGATTGTGTAGTGCCCTGTTTTTCAACAAAATGATCATATCCAGCATTCCAATTTTGTATGCCATCATTAGTAGATGACAAGTAACTATCACCCAAAGGTGTTAGCATGTCTATTTCATGAGAATGAAAAACTATAGGACTACTGTCCTCAAACAAATCAGGAGTAATGTCATGCCATTCCAAATACTCTTCATTAAGGGCTGTCCCAAAACAAGTCTCTTCCTGTGCATCACCTATGCTTGCATGAAGCAATTGATGGTCCATAACTATCATGGATTTTGTTGTTATTTGATGAGGCAAAGTGCACTTGAGGGCTCTCCTAATAATGTGCTTCCCATCAAGTAACCACAATTCTGGATGCTCTTCGTGCTTGTCCATACTAAGAAGATTAGAATTGTGATCATAGCTTTATGAGGTGTCTTCCTTGCCTTTCCTTGTATCTTCTTCACAGATAGGTTGCCCCTCCATGAGTGCTGGTCTAAGAGGTGTGCCCGGCTGAAAGTTATGTGCTCTTCTAGCTTCCATAGCTGTTACAAAACTGATCCATACCTTCACATCCTTAGCTGGTATGTTTTTTGCTCCCATCCAACTCCATGGTGTTGTATCCATAACAAACCAAACATTATCAAATTGTAGGATCTTCTTGTTAGGCAATCTCTACAATCAACTCTCCAAGGCATAATGCCTCATATAATCTTGAAAAATGTTCCTTCATTGTGGATAATATATATTCATCCCAAACGGAATCACTTACATCTCCCTCTATATGTGTAGGTATAACACTAGTGGATGACCCACCAAGTGTGTGCCCAATATCACCTCTAATTTGAGCTTTAAATGGGTTCTTTAAAAGAGGAAACTTATGAACCTCATGATGCAAACTAGATACCCAAACAAAATTTTCTGAATCATGCTTCTTCTCTTGTTCACACTCATCTACATGTTCTTCTTGTTTGCTTCCCTCAAGAAGCTCCTCCTTTGCATGCTCAACTTCTACACATTCTTTCCTTGGAAGAAATAATGATCGAAGATAGGCTTCTCTTCGTTGTCTTGCTTGATTTATATGATTGACTTGTTCATTGATTTCTTGAAGGTGTTGTCTTGCTTGGTCAGCCAACAACTTTGCCTTCTTAGCTCTTTGTAACCAACTATCACACAAGACTTGAGTTCTCTTGACATCTTCCATGGTATGATGTATAAAATCAGAACCTTTGTGGCTTGAACCCACAATACATTCCTCATGTTTAACACACAAAACTTTAGTGCTAACATTGGAAGACTCTATAACATTATCATCTTCATATAATTGATCTATAACCTCATGATTATGTGACGATAATGGACTGTTGTTTGTAATCAGAAAATCAGAATTATCATCAAACCTATTTGTGGTGTCTTCATGTGCATTAACAATACCATCTTCAAGGTCACCCAACTCACAATTTGATTCCTTGCAATTACTATGTAGACTTGGTGAGATAATGCTTTGCTCAAATAATGGATCATCAAAAGAATCCATACCTTCATGCGGCTGATCAAGAACAATCTCTACATCACCAATGTAGAAATTCATGTACACTTCACTTGTAGAAGAGGCAAGTAATTCTCCTTCTTTTGTAGATGCTTCATGTGTTTCTTCTTGTAAGGATAATGGGGCCACATTAGAATCATTACAAGATTCTATCATTTTATCCTCATGTACTAAATCAGCCTGTTTCTCAAACTCCTCATGAAGATTTTTACAAACCTCACCTATAGTTTTTCTATCCTTTTTTTGTGCGAATAGATCAAGAGCTATTATGTGGTATTGTTTCTTTGCCAAATCAGTCTTGTAGTGTAGCCTGGGATGCAAGTCCATGAAATCAAAGATAGGTAAATCATTCTTAACAAATTGAGGGAGAGTATCATATTCTTTAAACATGCGAAGTATTTCTTCCCTTCTATCCAGTTGTGTTGAATCTTTACAGAGCCCACATCATTGCATTCCATGAGATGACATCTCTTTGAGGCATTCCTCACGTGCCTTGCCACTGCTTCCACATTTTGCATACTGTCATACTACCAAGTGTAGGGCAGTAAAAAAATTTAAAAAATTTAAATGTTTTAGTTTTACAGTTTCTGAGTTTTATTTTTAATTTTTAAATTTTTATTATTTTTATTTTTATTTATTTTCTCATTTTTGTCATTCTTATAAAATATAATCTTATTTCTGAATTTTCAAATTTTCAATCCATTTTGTGCATATCCAGCAATATTGCAATCTAAATCCATAAGACCACATTTCTAAAACTGTAAAATTTACTGTTTTTTCATTTTTTTCATTTTGCAATAAATTATTAAATTATAAAATTAATAATCTAAATCATACTGCATAGGTCTGATTTTTTTTTAACATAGTAGGTCTGATTTTGTTTTTAAATCATTTTTTGTAGCGTCATTTGACATTATCTGATTATCAGAATGAGTTCAATCAATAGAAGTGATGATGAGATTGAGGTTGAAGCAGAAATTGAAAGTGAAAATGAATCATCTGATGATTCAGATTTTCAAATAGAAGGGGGTGAGCATGACTCAAATACTCAGTCTCAAACTGACACAGGTTCTATTGGGCGTAGAAATGATAGATGCCCTTCAAAAACCCTCCAAAAATATGCCAAGGGCCCCTTTGATCCAAAATCACCATTGAAACAATTTGCATCAAAGATAGCAGCAAAGCCTGGGACACGTGGGGGTACTAGAAAGTGGAAGTGCCACATTTGTCATCTTGACTGGCCTGGGAGCATTACTAGAACTAATGCTCACTTTCTTCTTATTCGAGGCAAAGGTGTAGATATATGCAAAATGGTGGAAAACAACTTGAAGTACAGGGCTAAAATTTTAAAATTATGGGGTTGTAAACAGGAAGAAGCACCTATGACTGCTACATTGGCACACAGGAGTAAGGGTGATCATATTTCAGCAATTTCTACTTCTACTTTGCAAAGTCTAAGGCCACCAAATCCATCCAATTCAAGTGCAGCAAAGCCTAAGGGGAAACATAAGATGGCATCTTCAAGTTCACAACCATTGGCAAATTTATTCAATGTACAAGCAAAAGATGAGGCAAATGATGCTATTGGCAAATTCTTCTTTGCCAATGGCATTCCATTCCATGTGGTTCGCTCTCCTTATTATAAGGAAGTTGTGTCAAAGATGATAAGGACAGGACCATCATATGTGCCACCAGGGGAGACTACATTGAAGACAACAATCTTGGATCAAAACTTTTCCAAGATTAATATTTTGATGGAGAAGATGAAGAGAACTTGGGTCACAAGTGGATGCAACATAGTCATGGATGGGTGGACGGACATTAGACATCGTCCACTCATCAATATCATGGTCACATCTATAGCGGGCCCTTATTTCCTTAGGGTTATTGATTGTTCAAGGCATAGCAAGGATACTCATTATCAGTTCCAGATCCTCAAGGATTCCATAGAGGAGGTTGGGCCACAAAATGTGGTGCAGGTAGTGACAAATGCGGCCCATGTGTGAAGAGCTGCAAGGAAGTTGATTGAGGCAGCCTATAGACACATTTGGTGCTCCTTGTTGTGTGCAAGCTATGAATAATGCACTTAAGGACAAGGGTAAAATCAGTTGGATCAAATCAATTATGTGTGATGCTAGAGATGTGCAAATGTTTATCTACAACCACCATACTTCACATGCACTTTTCAAGACCTTCTCCAAGAAGGAATTCTTGAAACCTATAGAGACTTGGTATGCATCATACCTTATTCTCTTGGAGAGGATGCTTGAGTTGCAAGAGGCATTGCAACTAATAGTAATGATGGCAGAGTGGAACCGATGGCCTGAGTCGAAGACATAGCAAGGGTTGAGGGTTAAGGAGGTGGTGAAGAATGATGTCTTTTGGGTTGATGCCAAATATATGTCTCCATCATTGATCCAGTCTTCAAAGTTACTAGATTTGGGGATTCTAATGCACCTTCCCTTGGAGAGGTATATGAGTGCATTGATTCCATGTTTGATCAAATGAAGGCTAAAGTGCGAGAGAAGGACCCCACAATGCAATTCTACACCGAGCATATTCATCCAATCATTCAACGTAGATGGGAGAAGCTCAACACTCCCTTACACATGGCTGCCTATGCATCGAACCCAAAGTGGTATGTGCCACTTCTTAGCATAATGACACCTAGAGAGGATGTTGAGGTGAAGGAAGGGTTCATGAAGGCCATTGACAGAATGTATGATCCTATAGAGGCCAGCTTGCTTCGTACTGAGTGGACAAAATTTGTCACTCTTTGGGGATATTCAGAGGTGGCCAAGATAGATTTGGAGACTATGTCAAAGGAGGACCCCAAGTTGTGGTGGACCATGCATGGGCCTAGATCTTTGATTACTACTCTAGCCATTCATTTGCTGTCCCAAGTTTCTAGTTCTTCTGCTGCTAAGAGGAATTGGTCTACTTATGGTTTCATCCACTCTGTTAAGAGGAACAAGCTTACTTATAGGAGGGCAGAGAAGCTTGTGGTTGTACATAGTGCCTTGCGTCTTATTGACCGCAACACAACTACATACAAGGAGAGTCTAGCAGCCAGATGGGATGTAGAGCCAAAAAAGCCAGCACATATAGATGATGATCCTACACAGACAGGGCTGGTTGGTATTGGTTTAGATGAACTTGAGCATGTGGAGTCCAACAGTTCCAATGATGAGGAGATTGGCATGGAGCTTGGAGATGATTAGATCATTAGAGGCATCAAGCCATTAGCCTAGAGCCATTTACTATTTAGTATTATGTTTTTGAAGTTTGAAGTTTGAACATTGTTGATACAATGATACTTGATTGTAATTATGATTCATGAATCATGATTATGAAATTCAAATTATGAAACATCTAGTTCTCATTCCAATGTCTATATTTTCATTTTGATTTTAATTTTTCAATGTTCAGTGGTTCACTAGTTCTCAATGAAATGATAAATCATTGCAATGAGTTTAAACTTTTAAGTTCTAAGTTTTGCTTTTATGTGTTAACTTTACTTATTCCTTAGGCTTCTACAGTTATATAATTATATTGTTATACATCTTTTTTCAAGTACTATATGTATTTCAGCACCGACCCCTATCGCCCCCAAACTTAGACCCCTCGTCTCTAGTCCTGAAACGCATCCTCCGCCATCCCCCCGTCTCCCATCCCCGAAACGTGTCCCCCGCCGTCCCCTCGTCCCCGTCCCCGAAACTCCGTGGAACACTGCAAACAACCAACCAGCACATAAACCAAATTTAGAACGATTAACTAAAATTGAACTGCAATTTTTTTGGGCAAGCAGAATCACCTATGGACCTAGATGCTCTTACATCAATGACGATGTGTGGGAATCTCCCAATCAAACAACCAAATCATTTAAGCCCTCTACTCAAGTCTAAGTTTCAAACAAAGTCGAAACCCTTTACTAGAGATGTACTGACCCTAGTAATACTTCCCCCTCAGTTACTTGCATTGTTGGGGATAATAATAGTTGCAAACTGCTGCAAATGATATTTTTGTTGAATAGTGGCCCTTTTACATATTGGGCCAATATCTTTGATGGAAAAAATACTGAAGCATTCCCAATTGAGCTTTCTATTTGATTGCCCTCGATTCATTCTCCTTCCATATTTCCCCTGTCTATTTCTTATATTTTTCATCCCTATCACTAATGAAACATATCTTGCCTTGAAATCTCAAAACAAAAATAAAACAAACCCTAAAACAATTTACAAAATGTATAACAAACTCTTTTAATCTATTACTAAAAAAATGAATTCCAAATTTTTAGCACATTTTAAGTGCAAAAAATATAATATGATAAAATATGATTTTAGTTTTAACTGTTTATTGTTTCAACGTGTTACCGATTTTAATTTTTGCTGTTCATTAACTTGATGTTTTAAAATTCAGACCTATCTTTTTTTCTGCCCTTGCAATGTGCTAAGAATATTTTTTTTGTTTGTAATAGATCTAACAGTTGAATATAGAGTTTGAAAATAGTTTTAAGTTTTTTTGTTTGTTTTGGCTTTCAAAGAGAATTAAGTTCTATTAGTGATTAAGATGACAGAAAGCATGAAATTATTGTTCGTGACTTCACTGTATTGAAAAATCTAGATCATTGTTGATATTAATTAATTAAACAAAAAGCATGCATTTGTATCTAATAACAAAATAAAAAGGGAAGGGTATCTGACAAGTGCAGTCCCTCCCATTAGCTGTCAATCCCTCTTCCTCTTCTTCTTCCTTCCCCTCTTTTCCTCTTTTTTTTAAGCAAAAAGAAGTTTAAGGTTTGGGCAGGTTGTATTCAGATGGGGAATTTTTGTGAACATCTTTCAAGTTTAAGTTCTACTTATTGTTTATTTGATTTTTTTAACTATTTTTTTTATTTATTAATATGTGCTGACTATTATAGATATCCAGACACTCTTGAGATGGTCAAAGAATATGCTGCCACCCCTAGACATCTGCTCGGTACGTTATAGATAAAACAAATGTCACCAAGGATGTCACAAATTTTCCAATTTTTTGTTGGTGGGGAGAAAGGAACTAGCTAGGGGATACTTTGTCCCTCTCCCAAGATATTCAGGATGCCATTCCAAGTTCAACAATGCAGCCCCATGAAATGTTAGTAAAATCATGCCCTGATATTAGTTCTTTCCATGTCTCAATCTCTGATTTATCTGTAGCTTCCAAAAGCTAGACATGAGATAGTTGAGGGAATTGTCCAAAATCGTGATTTTTAGCGACTCAATGAAACCAGATTGCATCTTAATGTATGCCACTAGATCAATATCCAATTTCCCCCCAATAACTGTCATCAAAGTGTGGAATGGACATCTTAGTGTCCAACTCGAAAGCAAGTTCGGAAACTAGATGGGCTATTTTTTAGAGCTAAAGGTTTGTTGTTGTACCATCGTTTTTTAAAACATGCTTGTCATTTACTGAATAACCATGAGTTGAAACATGTGTCATTATTGCCAATAGTAATCTAACTTTTGTGCAAGTAGCTGAACCAAAGAAGGATTTTGGATCACCCCACAAGGACTCTCCGAGTTGCTAGAAGAATCCTGATTCTTTTTGTTTAATCCAGAAATAAACAACTAAACCAAAAAAATAACTCCTTTTTTCTTTTTCCCTTTTTAATGAAATGAAAAGATAGGTAAACAAAAAATCAATAGGGATTTATGTTGAACCAAAGAAGAGAAAAAAATTATAGAGATAAGATCTACCTCACTACAAAACTTCAGCTGGACCCAAAAATAGCATACTTTGGCACAAATCAATAGACAGTAGAAAATATGTATGGCAGCAGAAATTTAACTTTCTACAGAAGAGAAAGTTGAATCATTGATTTCAACAACATGGTCTTTCTCCAGATTAAGGAAAATATGGAGGTTGGAATCGTTGATTTCAACAACAGATTAAGGAAGATATGGAAGTTGGAAGATACAATTTCTCCAAAGTTTGGCCGAATTACAAAGAGATGAGAATAAAGCAGATCTGGGGTATAAGCAAGGATCTTACTAACCTAAATTGGACCAAGATGTTAACTAGAAAGTCTATAGTGTGGACCCCTCCTTAGAAAGATTGGATTAAGTGTAACTTTGATGGGTGCTCCAAAGGCAACCCGGGTATAGCAGGGGCAGGGGGATTGCTCAGAAACCACAAAGGGGAGTGCATTGTGATCTTTGGTGTTAACTTGGGTGTTTGTTCCAATAACAAAGCTGAGGCTATGGCTGTTTTAGGGGGCTTAAAGACTCTTAAGGAGTATGGCTTTAAAAATGTCATTCTGGAAGGAGATTCTAAGTTAATAGTGGATATATTGAATGGAGTGGCTACGCCCCCTTGGGAGCTAAAAAATATCATTGACAAGTGTCTGTCCCTCAATAGTTATTTTACCAACTGCAAGGTGCAACATGTATACAGAGAAGGGAATAAGTCTGTTGATTGTGCTTCCAACGAGGCACTGAGGTGTATGGGGTGGACCCGTTGGGTTAATAATAACCTGCCGAGGTCTTTAAGGGACACAATTTTAAATGAAAAATTTGAATATGAATATAATTTACAAAGATGAAGTGTGGAACTGGAGAGGGAAGCATGGGAGACCTAGTGTTTTTAAAGGAATGCAGTTTAATGATGATATTTGTGGTACAGTGTTGAGTTTGTTGATCTTCCTTGGAGGTAAAATTAATCATCATCTCCTTCCCAAGGTGATAAAGGCTCACATGGAGATTTTCAAGTTGTGAAGGGATGTCAAATCCAAATGTGCTGATATGCCTAATGTCAGCTCTCCCCGTATTTGTGAAGATTTGCAAGGTAAGATTATTAATGTGATGTTAATTAATAGCAATAATAATTATGAGATCGTGGCTCTGGGAATAGTGTCGTTGGCTTCCCCTAAAAGAAAGTTCTCAATTCCTCATTTTTTATGGGCTTATTTTGAAACTTTGAGTAAAAAAGTTTACTGCAAGACTGGTAGAGAGCCGAAGAGGTGGGTGGTTATGAGGATTAGCTCGCAGCAGTCAAAAAATTTGCAGAGTGCTAAGATGGGTGGGTTGAGGAAGCGCATAGAGCCTCCAAATTGCCAGGCGCTCAAGCAGAATACAGACTTGTGGAGATTATTTCACAATGCGTGCATGGTTCCTTTCTTTGAGTCTATGAAGGGCTACAATGAGAGCCTAACTGCCAAGTTCACAGATTCGTGGAGGAAGGGAAATGTTGCTATCGGTGCTGTCAAGTTTGAAGTGACAACGAGGTTTATCACGAAAGCTACAGGATTACAAAATCAAAGTATAAAGGTGGCAAAGAAGAGTGGGGCCGACTAACATATAGTTGTGGACAAGTTTTTGCATGATGGGGAGAATCTGAAACGCTTCCAAAATGGGTATGCTAGGTTAGAGCTTTCGCCTCCCTACACCCTGGTAAGTTTGTTTATCATGAGGTATTTTACATTGGAAGGGAGATACATGTTTGTGCATGCGTATCATTTCCCTATGCTAAATCATATTAGGCATAGTGGAAGAATTAATTTGCCCTTCTACTTATTGTCTTCCCTGCAAATTAATATAGAGACAGGTGCTAGCCCTCCCCTGCATCAAAAATTGATGCTTGCTATGTATAAGCATGCTCTTGCGCTAAACCCTCATGGTAACCTTCTTGTTGCTAGAAATGACAATCAAAATCGCAATGATGGAGACAATGAGGAACCCCCTGTGGATGCAAACCCTGTTGTGGAACCTAATCCTTGCCCACCCCCCATTGTAGCCGCTAGAAGGGTGTTAATTCCTAGTAATATCCCTTCCCCTGTTGCTAATGTTTTGAACCTTTCTACCCCTGTGAATCAAAAAATTGTTGGTAAAGGTTCCATTCAGTCTAAGCTTGTGAAAGCGACTCCGGAGAAGAGAAAACACTCTTCTCTTCTCTTGGACTTACCCAAGTCTAAGAAGTTTAAAAAAGATCCCAATCCTCAAAATGAAGTCATTACTATCAGTGAAGAGGGCATGCAAAAAGAGGATTTGAAAGAGAACAAGCAGGGGCAAGGTAGCGGAGGTGGTGGTGGTCGTAGGTCAGCTCGCCTGGCTAAGGCTGCTTCTAAGGATAGGAAAGGAAAACAAAAAATCACTGTGTATGAAGAGGAAGACTTGGATATTGAAGATTTCAAAGCCCGAATTGATGAAGTTTCCGATAGGATAGATTTTGAGGATTTTGCCTATGATATGGGGGAAGAGGAATCGGAAGAAGAAAAGGAAGATGATGATGAGGAGCAAACTGAGATGGAGGAGGACCAAAAGAATGATAATCTGTCTGTTCTGGATGCTAGGAATACCGACAATGAGATTAATATTGATGATTCTAGCATGGATTTTATGAAAGCAGACTAACTTATTTGCAGGTACAGATGGACGACATGGAGAAAGCCTTGGTCACGCTGATGAAGGTGACTAATAGGCTGATGCGAAGGGCGATGTTTGGTGCAGTTTCTGGACAAACAAAAATCAATAGGAAGCTGAAAAAACTGGGGAAGCTTGATGATTTGAAGGTGCTGGATGATTCGGAGGGACCTGACTGGAGGGAATATATCTCCCTCATTGGAGAATATGGGGACCTGTTGAGAAAAGCCAAGTAATGGCTTTCTCTTTTGATGTTGTTTAATGACTGCTCTCCTCTTTTTGTCTTTTTGCTTCCAAATTCCGAAGTGCTATTTCATAATAGCTTTGTTATAGTTTAGGAATACTTGGTATATGGTGGATTTGATTAATGGCCTGTGTAGCTTTAAGTACTCTAGCAGTAACTTCATTTTTTTGATTAATTATGGTTGGTCTATGGTTATGGGTTATGAATTATGGCTTGCGTGCCACCCTGGATGTTGTTTTTTGATGCTGGCTGGTGGTGCTGTTTCCCACCTTGTTTCTTTTCCTTTTTGTTCGTGCGGCTGTAACCATGGGATCAGGGCCCTTTCCCTGCTTATCTAATCGAAAACATGATCTTTCTACTGGTGATATTTCAAAATAAACAAACATTTTGATTTTGGTGCATCTTACAAGGTATAAAAATGTTGTATAGAAGTGGAGTCTGGTTCTGCTGCAGAAGGGTAGAATGATCTATGCACTCAGATCTACCTCCAGCTGTAATTTCTGGCAGAACAGAAGCAGCTAATCCGGAGATGCTTTTTAGATGTTAAGAGTTTAAGGAGATTTCCAGAAAGAAATAAATATTCAAAGAGTACCAGAAATTAATAACTCCAATGGGCCTGATTACAGGCTCTAATATAAATCGATATAAGTTATAACCTCACAAAATAGTAAAATACAGAAACTAAAATGGACATGCATAAGACAACAAAGAATACAAGCGACAACTGCCAAAAACTGTTGATTTGAGCTATTCCTTAGTATAGAATAAATAGAATTAACAACGATAAGGCTATGTGGATGCAAAACTGTCCTTGAAGTGAGCATGCATACAAACCTCAATTAGTCTAACTTATGTGCAGTTAGTGAACTGTATATGTGTAAGGACAACTCTTCATTCTGAGATGCAATTAGTGAACTGTGCTTATCCATATAAATTACATTCAGTCTAACTGAAATGCAGATAGTTAACAACTTAACTGTATATGTAAATTAAGATTCTCAGGTGTACAAGG
The DNA here is from genome assembly GCA_007115665.2 of Sequoiadendron giganteum. Classification (NCBI taxonomy): domain Eukaryota; kingdom Viridiplantae; phylum Streptophyta; class Pinopsida; order Cupressales; family Cupressaceae; genus Sequoiadendron; species Sequoiadendron giganteum. The sequence continues at coordinate 601,569,159 of CM021108.1, read as the reverse complement.
CTAAGTGTATAAGATGGATTTTACAATGTGGAGACGTTTAGAAGGAGGAATTTATAATAAGATATTTGTAGCATGCATCAGTTTTTAAAACTTTTCTTAGAAGCCCTTATTTTGAGATTTCCTGATTAAAATTCTGGTCAATTGAAATTTCCTTATAAGATCACACTTTGACATTTCCAGTTCCTTCTCTCATATTATACATTTACCATCAACTAGTGATGCAAGCATAGCCCAATTACTAGGAGTCTCGGACATCCAACCACTATATAAAAGTGATTCATATAGAATACACATTGTGTTACAAGTGTAGGATAGAACAGTTAAGCAAGAAAAATCATACCAGTACATCAATAGAAATCACTCATACCCTCCTCACTGATGCAATCCCAGTATCCCTGTATGCTGTTTGAGTACCACTTATAAAGTATAGGCCTTCCTACTATCTCTTGATGGATGATATGAGTATAATGGAAAGTGTGTAGTGTGTTTGTTATAAAGAGAGACAGAGAAGAACTAGAGATTCCAATCCATGGCACCCAAAAATATGTCATATGAAAAAAACTACCAGCTAGAAACTCCCAAGCGTAAAGCATTTGCTTCATGTTCAGCAAGATATTTTGGTGTCCTTAGATCTCCCTATCTACAAACTATTAATAAATGAGTCAAACAGAAGTTGTGCATTTGTTTGTTGCTTTTATACACCAACAAAAATGCTGCATTCTTGAGTTGTAGATTCAAGGAATATACTCATTTGAAATGCATCTTCTCTAATTGTAGCCAACTTAGACCAGATTGCATAAATATCATTGGTATGTACAGTGTTCAAAAACTAGATAAGATAGTCATATACAGTATTTGAGTTCAAAGTTTTCAAATACAAGATAAGTTTATTTTAATTTCAGGCAAGACAGGTAATCAAAAGTCCAATTGATACCATGTTTTCCAGTTTCATCTTAAGAAAAAATACATACTTGTGTTCTGATTCATCTTGCACAAATGCATGTAAAGCTTCCACAGCAAGGGAAAATGAAAGAAACAGAAGAAACAGCTGCCTACACACATGTACAAAGCAATAGCCAGAATTTAAGTGTCAGTTCGAGTCATCAAATTCCATGATATTACTATCTAAACATTACCCTATCTGTTCCATTTTCAACTTATATTCTTCAAAGTAGTCAGATAATGTTCTTAGATATCCAGTTTCGAGACATGGCCTACAATTCCTGGAAAAAACCAACTGCCACAGCAATCAAACCATTATCAAAGACGAGACAGATCATGCATTCCAGATTGCATTCTAGTTGTCTATCGTCACACTCAAATGTCATTTATATTTGTCCAGCACTTACATGTAATTCCTTCAAAATACAAAGTTTTGATACTAAATATGTTATTTCATAACTTAAAAACTTTGCAATATTGTAATTTAAAATAACAATTTCACCTATTGAAAGGCTACTACATGAATACTTCTGCCATGTTCTATTAAAAACTTAAACAACAAACTTTCTTTACAAATAAATGGAAATCAAATGAAAAAAGAGTATCTATGACATTAAAAAGGTGGTGTTTAACATTATAACCAATAATCTACACCAACTAAAGATTTCAGCACATATATACAGTAGTGAATCCTGATAGTATAATACTTCAGTAGACCACTTTATATAAGACTCGGTCCATATGGTAATTCTGATATTAAGAGCTAACACAAACCAGACTGTACTCACAAATCTACCCACAAAGGGATAGTATCTGCGGCAAATGCCACTGAACTAACTTGAGAATAGAATTTTTTTTAATAACTATCCACTATATGCCAGTTGTGCCTACCAGATATTGCAATTTTGAAATGACTGTCAAAAACCTTAAACCATGGGTTTATAGAGTACACAAGTTTGACATAGAATTAATTACCACCCTGAAAAATCTAGTACAATCTAAAAACTCTGTAAATGCGAGGAAACTCTATTTTGAAACACAACATTGCCCATTCAGTACACATTGGAGCAGACAAAAGGCTTATTGATATGTTGCTCTGAATTTCATTATGTAACATATGCTTTGCCTAATAATAAGAAATGATACATCAGCCATTGTTAGCATGAACATTTCCTCAATTCTCTTGAACAAGCAAAGAAAAAAATTAATGGTATAGATTCCGAAAAAACTTACAGCATTTGTAAAAGCTGATAGAACTTCTAATCGCTTGTACCTGAGAAATTAATCACACATTTAGTCAAATAAAATGCCATTGAAAATGTTCTAAGATCTAACAAATAAGTACTTAAGTAGATGATGTTAAGGAGAAAAAAATTGTCTCTAGATGACAATAATGAGTGTCTATAAACAAAATGTCTATGATCTTAACATGACATGTAACCCACTGAAACATTCAGCAGTGAGAACACACACAGTAAACAAAAACAACAGGAGATATAAACAGAATGTTGTCAAAACTGATGCTGCAAACTTCACTACAATAGGTTAAATAGATCTACAATGTTGAGAATGAGTACTTGGTGGATAGGATTGAGCACACAGAAACAAACTGGCATACAAAAACTTACTGTTAAGAAGGGCTCCAGTAAACTGGACCAAGTGCTATGTTGGGTATTTACAAAGATAGTGATACTTACAAGAGAGACCACTCAAAATAATTGCTCATTACAGCATAGACATTTTAGAATAATAAACTCGTATAACATGACTTGACTATAACTAAAGCTATAACTTGTTCATACCAGCCATTTAACCTGACCACTCAATATTTTGAAATCATAGGAACAAAGTAAAGGTGACTCTGTCATTGAGATTTTAGTTTGTTGATGATACCTCTATTTTTGCTAATATGGATCAAAATTATTTTTGTAATTTCAATGAGAGATTCAACATTTATTGTGCTGCTTCTGGGTCTAAAATTGATGTTTAAGTCTAACATTCTTTCCTGAGATGTTATTTTTCCTAAGTGGCTTTTCGATAGAGGATGGAGTTGTCTAGGCCCTAAAAAAATCATCAGATATGAGGGAATCCCTTTCTCCCTTAATCCTTGTTTAAAGTGTATGTAATTGGGTGTTAGAAGAAGTCAGCAGTAAAATTGTTAACTGGCAAGGTAATTTGTTGTCTCTAGCTGGAAGGTTCCAAGTGTGTCAAAAAGTGTTTTCTTCCTATACCATTTACCTTTCCTCTTGTTGGCTTATTGCTTCCTCTTATGTTAACCAATTAAACAAACTCGTTAAAAGTTTTCTGTGGTCAAATGGAAAAAAGTTATAGTAAGTAGCATGATGTTTCTTGGGAGCAGTTTACTAGTCACAAGGTTGTAGAGGAATGGGTTTGAAAAAAAAAAGCATAGTGTTTCTCTGGCAATTATATGGTTTATTAAAGCTATTCATGGTAATGTGCCATGGAAGCAGCTTTTTAGGCTCACTCTTAGCAATTGTGTTCCTAAACTGAGCTCTAGTTGGAAAGGGTTGCATTTATGGGATGTTCTTTTTGGTCATTTTAGTATTAAGCCTTTTGGATCTGTTGTTTTATGTTCCATTTGGAACACTTGGTTAAATATTGAAGGTTTAACCAAAGGTCGTGGTGCATTCTCTAAAAATAAGGACAAGGTGTTCGGTTTTAGATACCTATGGTTGGCTTTGGATGTTAAAAAGACTATTCTTGCTTCAAATAGAGGTTGTTCTGCTAAACGTTGATATAGCAAAGGTATTAATTGTATTGGAAACATTCTTCTTAATTGGAGTTTACTGAGTTGGGATCTTATTTAGAGCAAATTTGACATTCAAGATCAGCAAAAGAAAACTTTTACTATGGTTAAGAGGGAGCTCATTCATTGGAATGATAGCCTTTGGGATGAGGTTCAGTGGGTGGGAAGGAAGATTTTTTTGCATGTTTTGATGTCTTTTACAAAGGATTGGTTCAAGCAGCTAAACTCCATTTGAGACCTTCATGACCAGGATAATGTATGGTCTAAGAGATTAAGGAGGATCTGGTCTAACTACATTGAGCTCAAGAAATGCTTTTTAGATGGTTGTTATTATTTTGTAAGTTGGCTATGGGTGTTATCATGCTGGATCCTAGATCTATATCTTGTCTTGTCTGTGGGAGAGTTGAATCTGTTGTGCATCTTTTTTTTAGTGTTGTTTTGCAAAAAAGGTTTGGCAATGCTTTCTTCATTCTTGGGTGGTCTATTCTAGAGAAGGTGTTATTGGTTGGCATGATATTTTATTTGGCAACATTCTTGGTTCTCCTCTTGCTAAATTTTTGGAAAAGACTTTCGTTGCTCATGTCTTCTGAAATTTTATTTTTCGTCTGGATTACTAGAAACAATGAGATTTTTCAGGGTTAGTGAGCATATGCTTACTGGCTTTTCTCAAAAAGTCACAGTTTCCATTGCTGCAAATAATGTTGCCCTACAAGTACATAGGAAAACTGAAGATATTAAGCAGTTTATTGATGCTGTTAAGCCTGTTCCTGAGCCTCAGTCTCTTCAACAGGGTCTTGTATCCAATGATGTTCAATATGATCAGGATGGTTGGCCTGTGCAAAGGGATATAAAGATTGTTAATGCTGCTGGTGCTCATGGACTTGTTTGACTTTTTCGGTTCCTCATGGTGGTGTAAGTCCTATTGTTCCTCATGCTGCTGGTTCTGATCCTGGTGATAATCTTGGTGGTGCCGTTGCTTCTCCTGAGTTAGCTGTTGATTCTGGTGTTGTAGCTGATATGGCTCATTCCAGTCCTTTTAGTGCTGGCTTTCCTGTTTCTTCAGTTGGTGCTGCTGTTCCTAGTGCTTGTCTTGATGTTGATTCTTCTGCTGATCCTGTTCAGGTTGATGCCAAAGGGAAGTGTGTGGATGTGGAGGTCTCAGAGCATGTTGGTGAGCTGGTTTCAGGTGGTTCTTCTTCTGATAGTAATGTTGATGTGGCTTCTCTACCCTTGTCGGCTGCTCTTAATTCAAAGATTACTTCTTTGGAGAAGAATATAGAGGCTCTTATTGACAGTTTGGATAAAAAGAAGGGCAGGAAAAATGACATAGTGCTTTTCTGGGATGGTTTCAGTTAGTTCTTGGCAGATCGTTTGACAGATCTTGCTATATGTATGTTTTTGTTTTGGCTCGCTGCTTAGAAGGTGTTTAAAATGGCTTGGTTCAGGGTTATTAGTGCTCTTTTGTTGTTACTTCTAGCCTATATTATTCTGATGATCTTGACGCTGTCCTTGGGTTGTTATAGTTGATGTTTTTAAATTTTGTCATCCTCCTTTTGTATCTGTTTGGGATGATTTGGGCTGCTGGTTGAGTTAATTGGGTGGTATGTTCTCAAGTTGTTATTTTGATCCTTATTGTGTATCTCTGGGCTTGATCTTTTATATCTTTGTGATCAGCCACTCATGTGAGCCATATTTGTAAACCACTTCCAATAGCAAAAAAAGTTAACCTTTTGTGGAACTCAATTATAGGTTTCAGAAAAATCACCTTATTTTAAGATTTCCCTGCATGTTACCCACATGAAAGGCCCCTTTTAGCAAACTAATTGAAAATAAAAATGAAAAAAAGATTGAAAATAGAAATATAATAACATGAACATGTAATGTTACGTACTCTTGCTGTCTGTCTGTGACTTTACAGCTGTTCAGGAAATATTTTCTTGAATCAGATTACAATTAGTAATTACTAATTAGCCATTTGCATAAAATTAAGCATTGATGTAAATTAGCTCATTAGTCTATGTTCATTCAACATCATTTCTTATTTTTGTATGGGAAAACTTGGGCAATTTCAATATATATGTATGAGTGTGTGTTGTCCACAACCTCTAGAATACTGTTTCTCATTATGATGTAGCTGCGATCGCTGTTTCTCGCCTCTTGTTTCCAGTAACTGTGGTTCAAACTTCAAATACTAAAACTTAGTTAAATGCTGTGAAGACCTACTAATTGTGTGTTAAATCTAGTGGTAAGGTGTTCATGAGTCAAGTACATTGAATGCAACTCTGCCAACATCAGAAGCATGATCGACCATAAAAAGTCTTGCAGCTCAATTTATCAAATTCCTTGACATCCAGGACTTTGCCTTTTACAGAGAATGGCACACTCAAGGGATCAATGCTATAAGGAGGTTATGCAATCCATAGAAATCCCTAGTGAACGAATGCATTCCATGCATGAGAACAAAATCACCAACAGACAGTTCTGTCTCTAACAGGAGGCCAGTCTTTGTCCTGCAAATTTCTAGACCATTCTTTTTTAGCATATTTTGTTTTTGGTGCTTTTAATTATGGGATAGTTAATGCTATGGCCCTGTGATTCAACTTCGTCTAGTTTTTCAAATTGCTATTCTACTCTAAAAAAATACAGACTCCTCTACATTTTGTTTTTCATTACAGGTATTGATAGTCATTGAAGGTTTATAGACAGTTTTTACTTTTTTCTCTACAAATGGATCTGTTCATAGCAGGAGCTCAGCATTCTTACATGGCCTTGAGCCATGTTTTGTACAACTGCTTCCTACTAATAATAATGTATATTGTGCTGATCAAGTTATAAGTATCGACAGGGTTGAATTCATAATCATCTCTTGCTACCAGAAGCATTCAAGATCCAATTTAGATGGACGTTTTAGATCCTTGTTTTGGAAGCAAATAGAAAAACTTTACACAATATAAAAGGGCAGAGGACAGAAAAGAAGCTATGCAAGTAAGTCCAAAAATTGAGATATTAAACAAAGTAAACTCACCCATATGTATATACTTCATCAGGTTTCTTCCTGGCAACCACCATTGCAAATAAAGAAAATGACAGGACACCACAGCCAAAAGTTAAATGAAAAGCATCTGACACCAACCCTGCAAAACATGGTAATTATCAGCTCCACTCATACAAACCATGAAACTAAGCGATTTTGGAACTAAAACTATCTACTTCTTTATATTGTTTAAGTTCCAACAGAACAAACAAAAGAAATGCAATCAAATAAACAAATCAGCTGGCTGATTTCTAAGAGCATCCCTGATAATGCAATATAGAATTTGCTCTAAAGTTGCTCGCCAGCAACCAAATTGATATATCCTAAGGCTATATTGGAAGAGCAAAATCTTTGCAAATGAAAACCTAATTTGGAATTTCTCACGCTTAGTATCATTTTGATTTTACACTAGTTGTTGCAGCTTAATGTATACAGAAAAACATATATTGTGTAATTTAGAACATGCTAATTTGAAGCATGTGACATGCAGACTCAAGATCATAACAACCTACTGATTCCAGAGACTGTTACATGCAGACTTCAAGATAATAAATCATAACCTATTGATTCTGGAAATCTATGTGCCACCAAGTTCCTTGTTTTTTTTGGGATTTGCCAAATTTGCAAATAAAACAAACATATAGAATCTTAAGGAATGTTGTACCCAAAACAAAAAATTTGCTTCATTAAGGCATTTTCACTAAAATAGTCTAAATCTTGTAAAATTGTTGTCAAAAATCAGTTTTAGGTCAAACCAAGCATGGGTTTTTTGTGGGTTTAATGTCTAGAAGATACTGCCAAATTTTGAAAAATAGGATCTTGCCAAAATTGACTGAAAATAATTTTGATTGGTTTATTTCAATTCACGATCACATTGGTCAAGTCAGAATCAAGAAAAAGTCAGTTTAGCTCTAGTGGGTTGTTTTCACTTTTTCAGGAGAAAAGTTAGGACCTCTAAGGTCGTCAATGGCAATTGGCCAGTATCAGGTGTCGAAATCTAAGCCTCAAACTCATCAACGAAGATTTTGTGGCAAAAGATGCTAAAAAAGATGCTTCGCGACGGAGGGGATTTTCAAATGGTGAAAATTGTAAAAAATATTCTAAGTCTAGAAACACTACACCTTCCTACGTGGGAGATGCTCGTGCAATCAACGTGCAAGTCAACTGTGCAATGTCCGTACATGTAAAAATGGTGAAATGCAGTCGCACTCGCGTTAGTAGCAATAATGCTTCAATGCAGTCAACTCAGCAAGCGACACGGTGTTCGCAAAGCACGAAATGGTGAAAATCATCAAAAAATCACCAACTCTGGAGACAATTGTGCCCCTGCAGGCCAAGGGCGCCCTTGAATATGAAGGCCCAAATGCAGTTCATAATGGTTGCAAAGACATTCATCTTCTCTGGAATTCTGCTAGCTTCCCAGTGAGTCATCAAGCGAATCCATCAGATTTGCGAAACACTCCGGAAACACTACGCCTTGCTACGTGGGAGATGCTTGTGCAATCAACATGCAAGTCAACTTTGCAATGTCCGTACACGTAAAAATGGTGAAATGCAGTCACACACTCACGTCAGCAGCAGTAATGCTTCAACGCAGTTAACTCAACAAGCGAAACAATGTTTGCAAAGCGCGAAATGGTGAAAATCATCAACAAATCACCAACTCTGGAGACAGTTGTGCCCCTACAAACCAGGGGCCCCCTTGAATATGAAGGCCCAGATGCAATTGATAATGGTTGCAAAGACATTCATCTTCTCCAGAATTTTGCTAGCTTCCCAGTGAGTCATCAAGCGAATCCATCAGATTTGCGAGACACCGGCAAACGAAGGCAGAGGCAGAACACGCAGGAAGCAACAAACGTCAAAGATGGCAGTCAATTACAAAAATTGTGCCCCTGTAGCCCAGGGGCACCCAAGAATAAAGCATGTCAAATGTCAGAATTTGCAGTAACTATCTCCAGGTGATCTCTCCAGATTCAGTCAATCTTCGCGATGGATCCATTCGCCAGTCCATAAGACATACTGAACGACCGTAGCTGCTGATCCGGCGAGCACGTAAAACAGAAGGTAAAATGAAAGTCAAAATGAAAGAGGTATCTCTGCAGGCCAAGGGCGCCTAGCCTTTTGATCAACTAGATGAGATTTTCGACAGCTATCTTCTTTAAGAGATCTATGCAGAATCCCTCTAGCTACGCGATGAATCCAATCATCAGCTCTTGGGACCTATCAAACGCCCATGGATGAAGAATCAACGTAAAACACCAGAAACGAAAGCAAGTAGAGATTTGACTATGTTGAAAAGATCCAACCTTCTTGGATAAGGCGCCCAACTTTCTGGGGCCTCAGATGCAATCTTCTAGCTTCATCACTCCCAGGAACATTTCTTCCAAGTTGTTCTATCTCCACGATGAGATCATCAACGCAAACATCGGAGCAATCCAGCTCCCGACAGCGATGGCCAAGGTGGGGCATTTCGTTGAAAGTTGCAAACTGCAAAATCAGTCTCAGAAGGTCAATTGCAAGGGCGCCCTTGAATTTGAGCACTGTAAATCAACTTTCAGAACTTGCACATACAGTCATCCTTTGCAAAATTCTTTCAGCTTCGCAAGGGATTCAGTATCTAGTCAACAGGAATCGTTAGTCACCAGCAGTTGCAGATTGAAGCACGAAGCGTCAAAATCCAAAATGGCCAAGTCTGGTGAAACATGCATCCTTTTGGAAAAAGGCGCCCTAGAATTCAAGGCACTAGATGAAGTTTTTAGCTTTCGCTACTCCCAGCAACATCTTTTCAGACTTGATCTAGCTTCACGATGGATGTGTCAACTTAGCTTCAGGATCAACTAGACATCCGGAATTCAGGGTCAAACAGAAGCTTCGATGACATTTGCAAAGGCTAAAAGATAGAAATTTCAAAAAAGTTTCAAAGTCTGAGAATAATGGTGCCTAAAGTCAAACTTTGACTTTTGAAACTAAAGTGCATTGGTCGCCCTATAATGGAGGGATTTTTGAACTAAATTAAAATAATGATAAAACTTCACTTTCACCTCCAAATCGAATTGCAAAAATATTCCATTATTTTTGCATGTGGCATATTTCCTCTTTGTATGCTGGGTGGCGCCTATTTGAAGGATCAATCTCCATTTTTATTAACTAAATGAGGTCCAATGAAAATGCTATGTCCTAAAATTAGGGTTTTTATATGCATGTGATGCCTGCGTCATGAAAATTCTTTAAATATGCATTTAGGCATCCATTTTCTTCATCACATGTTGAAGGCAAACACATATTTTCTCATGCAAGCAAGATTTGGAGGCGCTACAGGAAGAATTTTTCAATGTTCTTCGTAGTTACAGGTCCATATTGCTCAGTAGGATAGTTTTGCATGTTTCATTTTTCCAGTAGATTCTTGGCAAATTTCATCAGACTGAGACAAGGAGGCGATTCTTGAAGATTGACAGAGGCAAAATATAATTTCTATCTCCTCCCCCTCATATTTCTTCTATCCTTGTCTTAGGCTTTCTCTCGAATGTCCAAGTAAACGATAGTTTTTTGCAATTTTGATCATCTGGGTTCGTTGAGCACAGCATTCTTGACAAAACCCATGTGCTAGAATTTTTCAGGAAAAATTGCCACTTAGCTTCATATTTTGAAGCTTTGCTTTTTTCGAAGATTCCTTTGCATGGTAGTGAAAAAGTCAACATTTTGAAAGACGAAGAATCTGGGTTTGATCAACTCTCAAGCGGCAACAAAATCCATATGTTAGATTTTCTTAGGAAAAATTGCCCTCGCAACCCCTGCTACCCCTGCTACTTCTATTCCAAAAAGTTTGTGCATGCCAAGCAAAAAAGCATTTTTTCGAATTTCTGACGTTGTGGGTTTACATAGAATCATTTTCTCTACAAAACCCACATCTCAAAAAAATTCATAAAAAATTGCCCCTCAACAGGTTATTTTTAGCTTTCCAGAAAAAGTTGTCAGAACATATCCGTGTTTACAGTCAACAAGCTAGTTTTTCAAAATGTAGTTCACTCAGACTAAATTCAAGACCAAATCGATCTTGATTCATGATTTCATCAGAACGACTGACACAGATTTGCATCAAGTGGATCTGGAGGTTAACTTGAACGCTTCAAAAATAGACCAAATGACACTTCAAAACATTAAGGAATCTAGATTGCTAGAAGCAGCTTCACTTCCCATCACAGCACAGTGTATAGAATTTGAGATGGCTTGTGTAAAGCATTACAATTCTACTACACAAGAAATTCAATCAGTGGATAGGCGAATGATATGCAGTCTCAAGCCCAAAGACATCGAGAAGTTCTTCAATATTCCTCCAAATCCAAATAATTTGGTCATTTCCATGGTGGAGTGCAAGAAGGCATTCAATGCTAAAAGGGAAAAATGTCAGAGAAGGATGGCAGAGAGATGGCTCAAACAGAAAAGGACTACTTTGCCAAAGAATGTGGGTCGCGGAGAGTTCAAAGACGAATACGCGGTTCTGATCACCCTTCTCAACTATGTCACCGATCAACCAGATGCCAACAAGTTTCAGCCTTGGTTGTATTACATCATGGCTCAACTTGTCAATTGTAAAGAACATTATGACTGGGCTTCTTTGATCAACAATGTCCTCCACAAACAGATGACCAGCTTCTTGGTTGCTCACGAGTTTCACATGTGTTCATACCTCGTGTATCTGATAGCCTTCCAAGGCCAGTTTAGAGGGTTGAATACTGTGGGGATTTTAAGTGCACAAAAGGTTCATCAATACTACACACAACTTGAGTTCACACAGTCCGAGCGATACTTTAAGCGAGTGCAAGAAGCATTCTTAATGTACATCGTGAGGAATCTTGATCATGAGTTACATGTGCGTATTTCAGCAGAAGCCAAATTGGCAATGGTAGAATGGGCAGATTGGTTCATCCAGTTCCCTACTTTTACCTACATCCACGTGTATGGATACTCAGGTCATCCTGCCATATTACGCCGTTATCCCTCGGATAAGGTGGTGCTCATAGAATTTCTACGACAGTTGTACGAGGTCCACTCCTATCTGTGCAGCAAACGCAAGCCAGCTGCCATGTTTCCATTACAGATGGGGATTTACAGGTGCAAGTCAGCAGTTGACACCAAGGCTATGAGCCATGAGATGACGAGACTTAACCTTAAGTATCTCGTCGAGAGACACTCATATGACCCTTGGGGTCACTTTTCAGCACGCCTTGGCGGTCGTTCTTCACACAAGCCTTCTATGGAAGACTATTGGTTCAACTGTGAGGATGAATTCGAGGTGCAAAGACGCAACTACAGCAAGTTCACCCTTTCACAGATTGTTGATTTCATGTCAGAGGATGTGGAAGGGTTATCCGATGATGATGGAGATGTCACACTTCCTCAATTCTTCAAAGATCAAGTTGACACGTAGTTGCTTCCAGCCGTTGATTGGTACGCCAAAGAATGCACATCTGTAAAGGAAAGAACAAGCAGAGTTGTTAGAAATAGCATACTTTACTTGGATAGCAAGAGGACGAGGAAGGCAGCCATGCCAAACACAGAGCCGCCACCAATGGTCACTTCACTGCCTTCCATGTCAAAATCAAAACCCAGACAGAAGACGTGGAGTAATCCTCCTAGAGGAAGCAAGATGTCAGGACATACAAGAGGAAAAGCCCCAATTGCTGATTTTGGACCAGCAAGAACATATGGAGATAACCACAGATACAGCTGAGAGTGTGCCAGAAATAGAGGTAGAACGTCCCATGCCATCACCAACACCGCAGTAGTCTTCGGTTCACATCGACTTGGAGCCAGACTTGCCACCACGTAGCAATGCTTCAACGCATTCTCACTCATCAAGAATTCCTAGGACTAGCACCAATCCTTCTAGTGAGATTAGTCGAGATTTGTCTTGGCTTGAGAATCTCCTAGGTAGGAAAAGGAGGCAGCCATCCTATCAACTAGACTTTGCGGATTTTGATCATGTCTATCAAGACACGCCAAATAAAAAGTGCAAGCAGGTTCATGTGGAAAGGAATGCTGACAAAGAGATTGTAATTGAGACCGCTGCACCACCAAAAGATAAAAGCTTGAATAAAGTAGAAGTTGATTACTTCACTTTGATAAAGGTCAACCTTAGTAGAAGCACACGCCAAGCGGAGGTGGATTTCCTCGAAGTTGCGACGAAAAGCATAAAGGAGAGAGTAATAAAGGATGGTGAAGATAAAGCAGCCCTCAAGGCTGAAAACCAACAACTTCGCCAGTATATCTCTAGCCTCATGCACAGCACTGAAAATGTCACTACCTTGCTCTCGCAGATGTTAGAGTTACCAGCAGAACAAAATCAGCTAAGTCAATTGGTTGTATATGGAAAGCGCCTAAAAGACTGGGAAGAAGAGTTTGTCACAAGGGGCCACGTCATACTTTCAAAATTGTACCAATTGAGGTACAACGCCCACGAACTTCGCCTACAGATTCAAGATTTAGAGCAAGACTTAGCAGTAGACAAACCACGGAATGAGATCATGGTCTGTCACCTGAGGACGGCATATGATTCAATCACTATAGAAGAGGATAACGAAGCAATTTTTACTTGGAGAGAACAATTAATCTTCAAGGTAAAAGTACATGAAACAATTTCTGCAAAATTGACCGAGAGTAGAGAAAAGGTGGCAAGTGCTATCAAGTTTGTAAGAACTTTCGTATCACAAGTCCCTTGCTAGTATCAACGTGAGGATGGCGGATACATCGAGCTCACAAACGTACAGTCAGAATTTCAGATACTCATTCATGGTATTTTCAGTGGTGATTCAGTTGGCTATCAGTTGGATCAACTTACAGTCATGTCAGCATTGTTTGATGAGGCAGCCAAGAGTGGAAGAGAACTGCAGAGTTAGAACATAGATAGTGAAGAGATGCTACGAAGACACCAAGTACCTTAGAGGAGTATCAGTGCCCCAGATGGTGATGCAATCAACAACCTCGTGGAGGGGTTAATTGCTCGACATCACGGCTAGTGAACTATAGATCAGGACGTCCCACCTTTTCAAAATAGACATTAGACACAGTAGTTAACTTGATGCTTCTTTCCAAGTTAACTCGTTGTCCCACATATCATTGCATGTCTATTCTGGAATCACCTATGTACATATGGAATTCTCATTTAGTTAGATTTCAGTTAACTAATGTTGGTTATCAGTTGACTCGCATATCAATAAGGACTTGCGTGTTGCACAGTCCAATTAGTTTAGTTTAGAATCAGTTAACTGGGGTAGTTTTTCCAGTTAACTGTTAAGTTGCATACATTTAGACTTAAGAATAAATCTTGCATGCATGCAAGATTGATGTTAACTCAAGGAGATTTTAAGGTTCCCTACTCCTTTGAGGTTCTATAAATAAGAGCACCCTTGCTCATTTGTACTTTAATTTTTGTTGTGATAACAAATTGTTGTGCCCACCTTGTCGTGCAATATTGATATTTTGTATTGGTTCACTTTGTTTAAAATAAAGTTGGTTTGATCGTTTATTGTGTGTGTGTCTCATTCTGCAATTTGTTGTCCCAGATTTATTATTCTTTTAATATTCTTTCTTTCATATCTACACCTCAGATAGGTGTTCCACCTCTTTGGGAATTTAGAAGTAAAGATTGTCGTTTAGTGTTTGTTTCCAGTAATCTACTTTCAGCCTACACCTTGGATAGGTGTTCCACCTCCTTGGGAATCCTGAGAACTAGCTTGCCATTTGATGTTGTTTCCAATAACCTTCATTTCAGCCTACACCTCGGATAGGTGTTTCACCTCCTTGGGAATCCTGAGATAGAGTTTATCGTCAACCATTCCCACTTGCTCCTAATTCCTCTTGCTCTATTTTTCTAGAGGAGATGGGATAGTTTTAGCGTTAGCCTAGTTGTAGTTAAGATCTGCGGAAACCAGAGAAAACCTTAGCTGCAATGTTCTTGGTTTTATAACCTTGTGCTTCTACCAGCTGAGTCAAAAAGATAGGAATTTAGAATACTTTACGAACAGTTAATTCTGTGCATAGCTGTCCATTGCCAATACGCACTCCAGAGGTGCGAATTGTAACGCCAACAAGGAAATAAACAAAGATTTTACATTTAAGAATTCAATGTTCAGAAAGATCCACCAGAATTTCTTAACTTTACAAAATGTAGGCTTGCTTAAAATCATCCCTATAAGCAATTATTCGCATTATTAACATGTTTAAATACATGAGCAATTTCATGGTCACATACCCATAAAATAAAACCTAAATGACTTCAAAAACATTAGAAAATTAAACAACCTTTTGAAGTTTGGCCTTTTCAGTAAAAATTTAAATTTGTATGTTATCAGTACACAGACTCAGTACAGATTTTTACATTAGGCAAATCAACCTACTGATGCATATCTTTTTGGCTGATAAGCCCATTTGGCATTTTACACAGCAGATATTTAAACTTCTTATAAAATTTTGTACAAATTTAAAGAACTTTCGATGGCCCTCAAGTACAGTTAAAATCTGTGTTACCAGATCCACGATCTGGTCCAATCCACCTACGGATACAGACAGGATGCGGCAGAATGGTGTTGGGATCAACTAGGATGAACCCAAGAAGGATCCGGGGGTACGGAGGCAAATCCGTCCACATTTTTACTTTTTTTTTAAATGTTTTTTTAGAAAAAATTCTACCTTTGCTTTGCCTTTTAAAAGATTATGAAAATAGTGTGTGCCATGAAGTTCTATGTGGTTTGAAGGTCTTCATTTGGGCTTGAGGGTGGGGGTTCCCCAAACCCCACGAAGAGGGCCACCCCTCAACCCCATTTGGGGTGCTGCCCCTCAACAGTAATGTCCCCTTTTGGGATATTCCTAAGCTTAGGCCTGCAAAACAATAATAATCACTAAAAACTGATATTAGTAATAACAAGTATCAATTTTATGACAACATTCAAATTAATACATGAAATATTATAATATTGAGAGTGATAATCCATAGCTAAAACATCATAATAGTTAGATCTATATTTCATAGCATTATTAACATTTGAATTTCACAATAGCTTAACATCATTAATGATTATTCCAAGGCATATTCCTATAGCCAATCATATTAGGAATTTATTTTAAGTACTTGCAAACCGCAATCTCAAGGATAGTTGTCCTTGTATTGAGAAAGCATGGGTGGATCCTTGTCCATCCATCTCGGGGTGGCGTACTTGAGAAAACCCTCAAGCCCAGGAGCACTCATCCACCCCCCGGCTCACAAATGCTCCATCTCAAGGTGTCATGCTTGATAAGATGCATGAAGACTACTTCTTAACAAGCCTAGGAGCACTCATACACCTCCTGACCCACAAGCGCTCCATCTTGGGGCGGCATGCTTGATGAAGGAAAGGGCGGTACTTCACCTCTCATGAACTCAAAAGGTTGATCAGCCTTTTTGCAAAACACTTCTATAAATTCAAAATAGATTGCTAAAGGAATCTACTATATTAATTGGTAATAAAATATCATTATGCAACTATGATATATATGTTGATGTATAGCTGCGGGCTTCATACTTCCAGCGACGACAAAGCAATAAATTAAATATAGCCAGCGGCTATTTATTTATTGGAGGCAATTTCATTTGTTTGTAAGTAATATCTATATTTCAAAGGAGGCCGACTATAGTGTGAGACACATCCTTTCATTGGTGGCCGACCTTTGCATATTGAAGGGATGCATTGTTTAGAAGATCTCCCTTTCGAATTGTATTTAAGAAGGCGCTGGTTATTCTTTCAGACATACAATTCTATTCAATCAAGCAAGGTGTGAATTCCTACAGCAAGAGTTCTATATT
This sequence comes from Sequoiadendron giganteum, assembly GCA_007115665.2. Lineage (NCBI taxonomy): Eukaryota > Viridiplantae > Streptophyta > Pinopsida > Cupressales > Cupressaceae > Sequoiadendron > Sequoiadendron giganteum. The sequence goes on along the minus strand of CM021108.1, from coordinate 601,552,575 downwards.
GCAGATAAAAGTTATTCTTCAGGAGATTGTGTTTATTTATTCAAGAGGAATTCGCACATACAGCAAATCGACCATTTGTTTCTAGGAGATCGATATAAAAGAAGAACTCATCTATATTGTGTATATCTTGCATCTAAGAGAGATGCTATATTCATTGCATCAGGTTGGCCTAGTGTTTGGCCATGTTGTAAAGCAGACTTCTGCTCTTTCATCAATATATAAGAGATATATTTGTGGCTAGGTTTTTCTCCCTCAAGAAGGAGGGTTTTCCCAGGGTATCTTGTTGTGTTCATTGTCTTATGTGTTGTATTTCTGATCGCTTTCATTTCTGATCCTAACTAACAAAATATATATATATATTCTTAATTTATAAATTATATACCCAAACTTACTTCCCAACAATATTCTTGCTGAAACAATATTTATTTCCAATAGATATTTTATATTCCAATTTCTTATTTTCCTTTTTCCAATCACATCCACTTGATTGATATGCTGAATTCATATTTGAATTTTATTTTTTACTTTTTTACCTTTTTGAAGGATGCATTTTTTAAAATACAAATTTATTTTTTTAAATAATCAATATTTTTTTATTTATTTTTTTATAATTATAAAAAATTTGAATAAGATTTCAAAAAAAAAATTATCAAAATTTTACAAAATATTTTTTGGTCTTTTTTTTTTAAGTATAGAGTTAAGAAATGTATTTTTTATTTTTTTTAGATAAAGAAATAGTAGGAATAGAACAAGATATTACATCAACCTTACTGGGGCCAATAACCCTAGACCCTTCACGAAATTATGAGATATGGAGCTACAGCAAACTAACTTGGATGCTTCCACTTTCCAAAATGTTGCACTTGAGGAGTCTAAAAGCGAGCATACTTTTAGTGCAAGTGGCACTGGCACTGCTTGTGGTTCTTCAAATGTTCCTATATCATTTAATGATGATGATGATGATGATGGTTTAGAAAATCCATATGACACTGAAAATTGATTGTTGAACATGATATTATTATTTTAATGTTGAACTTGAAGTTTGAACAATGAATATTTATAATAATTATCATTTATGTTTTAAATGGCATTAGAGTTTACGGTAGTTTTGTTGATTATATTATGCTATGTGGTATTCTAAATTTCATTCCCGCATTCAGGGTGCAACCATACATATATGGCTTTTACATGTTTTTTGTATGGACAAACCCAAAATGAACCCAACCCGAAAAAAAATTGTTCAATCCAAAAACCCGAATCAGGATCTATACCAGAACCAATAACTTAGGTTAAAATCAAATCAACTTTTTGGCAGATTAGCCTACTTGGCATTTTCATATTTATGCACAAAGATTTAATCTTCTTCTGCCACAATATCCTTTTTGTATCAAACACAGTTAAAAAATTGACAACAAATGGAAGATTAAACTCCCTAGCATTGAAGAAAGTAAAAAGTTAACCAGTTTTTGTAATATTAATCTATTCAGCATCAGATACAGTGAAATTTAAAGAGATATTAGCAGATTAACCCATATATTATACAGCATCTAATAACGGAAAAAGATTTGACAACTTATGGTATCAAATACAAAAAAGATTTTGACAACTTCTTATGTTCTGATAACATTTTTTATCAAATTAAGTGAAAAAAATTATAGTAAACAATTTAGCATCAAATACAGTTAACAATTTACCACTTTCCTAGAATTAACCTCAAGGCTTTAAGGGTTAAGGGATATCCATCTAGCAGAATGCCTTTGAGACAGCAGTCTGATACTTGGCCATAAAAGGCCATTTGGCTCCTCTGATGCGTAGGGACTGGGGTTTCCATTCGAAGGAAAAGTTGGGGTCTCTGCATAGTAGGCAAACTCAAAATACTGTGTGCCACAGAAACAACAAATAAAGGATATTGAATCAATAATACACCACGAACCACCATAATGATACAATCACATAGGTAAACCAGTGGATGGATAGCCTGTAACTCTTACTAACACTCCATCGTGAATGGAAAAGATGTCTGAACCCAAAGCCTAGTTCGTTTGCAATGTTTGGCATGAGCAAAACCCTGAGTACACCACACAAAGAGGAGCGGAGGAATTAACCAAGGAAACAAAAAACACGCAGGGGTTTGACAAGATGGAAGCAGCTGGCTGAAATGACTAAGGCAGACCACATGGTGGTACGTGTCTTACCTAACTCAACCTAAGGTAAGTCCCCCAACTCATCCAGTGTCAAACTTACCACAAATCTAAATCAGACGTCACCCAACCTAACCTGCTCAGTTCCAAATCAGGGTGCTACCCCCTTAAGGTAATTGCTTACCAATTTAAAAAAAAATTACAGTTAACAATTTAAACAATTTTTCAAATACTAATCTATTTGGCATCGAATACAGTGTAATCTTAACAATTTTTTGTAGGTCAACTTATTTAGCATCAAATACAGCACAATTTTACACAGGTTTGGCAGATTAATATATTCAGCATCAAATACAACAAAACCTTTTCAAAAGCACCAAATTAACCTACTTAGCATTAACTACATGTAATGTCCCTTTTGGGCGAGCATGAGAAAATTAGAGGGAAAATAAATAAAAAGATTAAATTAAATTAAATTGCTTTTGGCACCCAATTGAGGGAATAAAAATTAAATAAAAAACAAATTTAAAAAGGGAGAAGTGGCGCCCAAATTGGGCCAACTTATTTGGAGAAATAAGGAGTGATTGCTATCTAAACTAAGTCATTTGGAGGTTTTCATAGCATGTGAATTATTTCTGCTTTTCTGATCTGCAATTTTGCAACTATTCCAAGGACGAAAAACCCTTGAGAATAATAGAGGAGTTGGACGAAAACCTAGCTCTTCAATGGAGGACTTCATGACGGAGGTTCACTTGCGCTTCAATAGAGTTTTATGTTAGATGTTCATGCTCAGATTTCATACCAGCCTAGACGACTTGAGGGAGGCAGTTTTGTGTGGATATGACCTAGGGTTTCTTCCTAAGGTGAGGCGCCCAAGTTGCAATAGGAGCGGCCAAATTTGGAGGGGGCGAAATTGGCAAGTTTGGAAGGTTTTGGCAAGATTTCAAGGGTTGCAAACCCTACATTCAGACCAGCAGACCAACGCACTGTTGTGGTAGGGTTTTGGAGGCATTTTCTATCATATATTTGCATTTATCTTGCAAGTGTGTGAGCTGGAGCAGTTTGCCCAACTAGGGTTAGGATAGATCATCATTTCATTGCATGTTTTGGGGTTTCTTCATATCAGCAAGCTACTATACACTGCTAGGCATGTTTGGAGCCCATTTCATAGTGATATTGCATCCATAATTAGGTCTGAATTTGTAGCAGCAAACTGAACATTTGGATAATCAGAATTTGGCATGTTTGGATGAATATTTTGGTGATTCATTGTGCTAGTTACATTCTTGTTTATGGTTAGACAAATCTGCTGTGTTATTTGATGTCATTGGGAAGATTATATGTTGCTGCTAATGCATGTTTAGAATCAGAAAATTTACATCAGCATGTTAGGGTTTTGAGCAGAAAATTGAAATCAGAAAATTAGGACATAAATCTGTGTTCCAAAAATCAGAAAAATTGCACATATCTTGGTTGGGATATTTCACTACACAAGAGATACAGTTTATGGATAATTAATAATTAGTCTATTCAGCATCAAAACACCGAAAATTTAAACAGTTTTTACCAAAATTAACCTTTATGGCACCAAATACAGCAAAATTCAAACAGCTTTTGACAGAATAACCTCCTCTACAGCACCAAATAAAGCCAAATTTAAATAGCTTTTGGCAGATTAACCTCCTATTAAGCACTAAATACGGCACAATTTACACAATTTTCAGCTTCTTATTTCATCAAGAATCAAATACACCTGAAGTTTTAGGAAGTTTTAGCGGGTTAAACTAGTTTCCAAATGAAAGAGCGATTTCATACCTACGCGCCCCGTGAAAAGTCCAATTAGCAGCTCCAGTGTTGAATACGCAATATTCAGCACAATCAACACAAAAAGCCGTTTCATAGGCCGGCTGCCGGAGCTAATGGCCGGAATAATTCCGCCAATCAAACTGGTGAAAGAATCCGGCCGCCGGAAAACCCCTTCGCCACCAAACCTAGCCTTCCCTCTGCTCCCTTCATTTACCAGATCTCCCTTCCACGAATTCCCGTCATCTGAAGGATAATTCGAACTTTCTGTCAACTGAGAGAAAGCAAGGTGATGATCATGACTATGATTGTTTTCGCGTGATACGTTGGAAAGACTTCTGGAAAATGAAGGATTTTTTAGGGTTTCGATGGGGATTATTGAAATGGAAGGCTGTGAGGGATTTTGTCTGAAGGAAGAATGCCGTGTGAATGCAAATCGACGATCTTTGTTTAAAAGCGTTGTGTTGTCGTCTTCTTGCAGGAGATTCTGACGGTTAAATGATCGGCTTCCCGTCGCTGAATAAATGCTTGATACATCTGGTTTTATGTCGGTTGTATCTTCGGGAGTCGCGTGTTTGATCTCCATTGATGCCAATTTCATCTCTGAAATTCTGGCATGCGAAATTAAGACGAGAAAAATGAGGGTAGATTTTATAGTTAATCAAAAACCTTAGATGACGGAAATTGTTTTGTTGTGGAATTTTATTTTTTAAACGTTAAATGACGACAGTTTTGCCCTCACTGGCATCCTGCTTGATATTGACCCAGCCAAGTGCGCGTTTTTAATTTTTCAATTATCTAAGTTTTTAAATATTTTTTAATTAAGTTTGTTTATAGGTACTTAACAAAATAAGCATTATTGTGAGTAGTGTGAAATATTGACATGGTCTATGGGAATTAGATTTTATCATTTTGATAAAAAAAAATTGGTACTTTCTATTGGTTGTATTTGTCACTTCCCTCCTCACACTTAGTCTATATACACTCACTTTCTTAGCTAGATTAATATTTCTTAGCTATATTAATTTTTTGTTATTTTATTTTTCGAGTATTTATATTTCTTTATTGAAAACTAATTTTAGAATATTATTTTAATTTTATTAACCATCTATATTTTTAGTTTTAATGGTTTATATTTTTTGCATTAGATCTTCGATTATCATTTATATAGTATATTTTAGCATTTGGTGTTAGAATAGATCTTTAGTTTTCATATTTGTAAGATTCAAAGGGAGCTACTCAACTTGCTTGTAGATTTCTTAAAAACTTGGTATGTCTTTCTTTTGCATCTTCATATTTGCACTTATATTTTTTGAAATTTGGGTGATTGTGGTATTTTGGTAATATTGATATCATTTTCAGTTGTTCCATATCATCTAAAAGGCTCGAGAAAGTTAAGTTTGGATTTCATTCATCAAAATAAGACATCAAAATGATAATTTATAAATGAGGATTTGATAGGTGCATTAGGCATGTTGCTCATTTCTAGGACATTTTGAGGCCAAACATACCCTATCATAGCATCTAGAAGGCCTAAATAATCTTGTTTCCATATAAAATTTATCAATTTTGGTTTATATATTTTCAAACTTTTTTTTTCCTTAAAGAGGTTGTATGTGTTGGTATAAATAGTGACTTTATCAAACTAGTTAGCTTTTAGCCTACCTAGGACAATCATATTCACATTGCTTAAGTCTTCGCTTAGGGACTTTCAGGCTTTTGTCTCACTTCATAGCATTGAGACGTCCTCATCACTAAAGACACCTATTGTGTGCATACTTGTCACTTACTCACACACTTGTCGAGTGAGCTCACAAGTGTTGCACTATTGGAGGGTTAGTCAATTGTTCAATCATACCTTCCTACCTCATCCGCCTTGCATATATAAGCAAGGATTTCTCATTGTATTATACACTCTTCATTTTATATTGATAGACATACTATTGTGCTCATATTTTAACTATGGAAGGTTATCAATTCGAACTCTTTGATCTTGGCATTCTCCACCAAGATATCAAAGCCATGAGACCACATTTTTTCTTGCATCAAGGTGACTCTCGCACATAACTTCCTATCATCAAAGTGTTGTAGAGTCATTCTAAATATTGGAAAAATGATTTATGGGTTTTGTTCGCAGCAACAAAAAACCATATGGGTATTTGTTAGTTTTTGTAGATAGTAATCAAATCTTACAAAAAACACTATCAAAATGGCATGATGCGACCATTTTTCCTCCAACTCAAAGTTTTTTTTTATCAATTTGTATCTTTAGCAAGTTGGAAAGAAAAGAATTTTCTAGGTTTTGATTGTAAAATCAAAAAAATCGGGTATCTATCAAATTTTGTATATAGCAAGTAGATTTTGCAAAAACTAAATCAAACGTGTCTAAGTTATTGTTGATGAAAAATTAAAATATTGTAATATCTTTTGATCAATAACTCAAAATTGAGTGATGTTTTTTTCAAAAATATCTTTTTCATTTTCAATCCATTAGTCTTACTTACATTGTAAAAAGCATTAAATTATAAAGTGTCAAATTTTGGGGGGCTTTAAAATATTGAATCAAGTGGGTGTCTTGTGTTGTGCCTTTGAGCACTTATGTGAGTCGTGTATTTGATCACTTCCATATTTCCCTTAAGTGTTTTCTTCCCACACTTCATTTTTATCTCAGTTGATAGTAGTCATGTCTTCAAATCCATGGAAAATCAAATGTGATTATTGTAAGAAGAAAAGACATACCATAGATGAATGCATGTTTAAACAACTTGATGACTTGGTACTTGCTTGGAAACTTCATCATTTACAACAACTTTGCATTAAAAATTGAATCAACTTGTCAGATTCTTCTAAACCAGCACTTGCAAAAACATCCAGTCTCATTCAGTCATCTTGTGAGACATCGCCATTATTTGAAGATGAAAAATGTAGTACAATGATATGCATTGCAATCTAGTCACCTGATGCTACTTCAAAATTTAGAGTTGCTTCTTTGAGAACTTCCAGAGATTCAATACACCAGGATATTATTCTTCTAGGTCCACCACATTGGGACATATTTCTACCAGATATTGCATCTTTATTTGTAGAATCCCACCTTATAGATTTAGATGACACTATTGAAGACATTCATCTCAAATCTATGTTGTCAACTTTGATGAAGTTGCATCACTATTGCCATCTTTGGATCTTGCTCTTTCCTTGCCTACATTAGCTTCTATCGTGATATATTGTACAAAAATTCATGGATTGACCTAACCAACTCGATCACCATCTGTGTTGACATCGTCTACAACAATACTAGATTCTCATTGGTCTAGTTATTGTCATACATTCATGGTCCCTACTCCTAAATCATATGTGGTACCTAATCTGTCTTATTAGCACCTATCACACATTAGCATTGGCTTGGAGATCTTTGATCATTATTCAAAGGCATCATTGACATCATTTCAGTCCTTGGATCATGTGCAAAATTCAAGGATATTCATCTTACTTCTTGCATATTCCTATCTGGAATGGGAATTCAGATTGCACCCATTTGTGGTGTTGTTTCTTCCCAAGGGGAGAAATGTTTTTCAACATTCATGGATTATCTTCAACATCTAGTGTTGAGCATCTACTAGCACTATAGATATCATTTTGAGGGGAGGCTACATGGTTTCTTTTCTCTTATCAGTTTTGGGAGGAAGCATTTCCTCGCATGGAGTTCATTACTTCACATTTTCTAGGGGTTCACATGACCTTCTCTCTTTTCTCTCCTGTGAGGGGAACATCCATTGTACTTTGTGCTAGAAGTATTCCTTGGGGGATCATCATGAGTCCTCCATCTATCACTTATCTTCTTCACTTTATTTTATTCCATCATTTCTCTTTTGAAGAGGAGTTTTATTTCCCACAAGGTTTTCTTTTTTTCTCCACTTTGTGATAAATTTGTACATGAGTACCTAACATGGCCTAGTAGCCGAGGCTCAGCATTAGTGCATACATTACTCCATGTAGCACTTAAGGGGGGTGTTGGTGTAAATAGAAACATTAAAAAACTAGTTAGCTTCTAGCCTACTTAGGAGAGTCTTATTCACATTGCTCAAGTCTCCACTTAGGGAACTTTAGGATTTTGTCTCACTTCATAGCATTAAGACGTGTGTCCTCGTCACTTGAAACACCTATTGTATGCATAATTTCTACTTGATCACACAATTGTTAAGTAAGCTCGCAAGTGTTGCACTATTGGAGGGTTAGTCAGTTGTTCAGTCATACTTTCCTACCTCGTCTACTTTTCCAGTATAAGCAAGGCTTTCTCATTTTATTATACACTTCATTTTATATTTCTAAGCATACTATTGTGTTCATATTTTCACTAATGGAAGGTTATCAATTTGAGCTCTTTGATCTTGGTATTCTTCAATAGTATGAACCTTGTATAAGTATATAAATTTCAAAAAATATTAAAATGTTTAAAATGTGGGTGTTAACAGTAATTGTCCAACACTACAATTAGATGAACCACTAATGACTAACCCAACAATATATCAACCATTGTGTAAAAAAAACATGAAAGGAATTTTTCTATAAGATAAAACCAACATATATATACATAAACCATATTTAATCAACAACATGAAAATTAAGTTTATACGATTACAATACCATGCAAACAAATAATCATGGAATAAATACCATACCTTCAACTACCTAGAGGTAAATATGAAGTTTTTGGTCATGATTAATTAGTATCCTAGTTGCTGAAGTCTCCATTTACCATCCTCATGGGTGTGAAAAACCCAACCAAGTGAACCATTGCCCTATCCACCCCAACCAAGTGGACCTAGTAAGTTATCCCATGAACAATCCTATAAAGGGCCAAGGTCATGGACTCAAGTGATGGCTATGATTTTCCAAAGAGTAACTAGGAAGAGGACTTAGTGTACACCATACTACATTAGGGGGTCCATCCTCCCAACAAGGTCCTATAGGCACAAGAGAGATTTACCAAGTAGTGAACCTATCCAACCTGATAGATTCCAACTTCAATTGCCCTTGTGGGTGCAATAAACCCAACCAAGTGAATCATTACCCCATCGACCCCTTAACAAGCTATCTTGAGAACAATCCTATAAAGGGCCAAGTTTATGGACTCAAGTGATGACTAGGATTTTCCAAGGAATAACTAGGAAGAGGACTTGAAGTTTAGGCCACCTATGACAAGTTTTTCCACCCAAAAAGAAGTAGGTTTTGACATATACCACCTTTTGACCTTAAGGATATTGTCAACTATCTTCTTCATAATATGGATATCACATCATTAATCACCCCAATGTTAAATAGGTGACTACCTACTAGCCCTCTTGATACAATAATTATCATCAATTATCGTTACTTGCATAGCAAGATAACTACCATCTCAACCATTCTCGTAACATAAATAAGGTAACCCTTGGCAATCCTTCATCTTTATGAATTAGGTGTGTTGAATAATCATTTACAATAGTCTAGGAATCAATATTGACATGATCCAATGATTACATGTCATTGCTTGAGTATCCCAGAGGTTGACACACAGGTCATCTACTAGCTTGGAAGATCTAGATCTCCATCCATAGTAGTCTCAAGAGGAATGGCATTACAAGTGATTCAAGAGTTGATTTAGGATAGCTATGAATAGGGTGTCATTGAGCCTTCCATCATACTCATGCAGGATCATAAAATAATTCATTTTTATATTTTCAGGTGCACCTTGTGGTTCACCATTATTATACATTACATGTATACACATACTTGGTAGGGGTAAAATTATTAACTTATTATCAAGGAAAGAGAAGGTGAGATCCCTTCTTTAGTACCAAAGTGCCAATTTATCAAAGGTGAGTTGTAGCCTATTGTATAAATTAATATTTTAATGTAACTTGACATTCATTGCTATTTTAATCACCTTAATTTATCTCATTCTTGCTCAAATCTAACTTGTTGTTTATTGTATTAGATTTAGACCATTTCCATAGATTAAATAAGTAAGGAGATACAATGCAACCTCCCATTCATCGTTATTGAGTAAATAAGTAAGTGTTGATGATGACCATATGCCAAATAAAGACAACAAATTTAGCGAGTTTAAAAATATGAGATAGTTGGGACCATGATAGCCCACAAGGCCTTCATCTACGGTCTTGATCATGTAAAGTTCATAAAACTGAATTTGCTTTGTTTAGAGTTTAATTCCTCTACCTTGTCCTTGTTTGGCATATGGCTAGTGTTTATTTTAAGTGGCATTCATTCTAGAACTAATACAAACATCTCATTGGTTTATTTCTTATAGGTATGCATCTAAAAATTGGTAAAAGTATCATACAGTCAAGAAGTTTGGAGTAGTCTGTCAAGCATACAGTTTGGGAAATCTAGTTGTAAAGAAATTATATAAACATAAGATTCCCATTAATTTATATCAACCATTGTAGTTTTTTTCATTTTGTTTTTTTTATCAACAGTAAGGCTAAAAAATTTTACGTCTATAAACTCATTTCCAACCAGTAACATGATAATTATAAATGTATTATATAAAGGATGCTTCTTGCAAAAACAACTCTACATTGTCATATCAATGTCCCCACTAATAGTGGGCAATGACCATGAGTCATTTCAAAGGAGAAACTTAAAGGAGAATGGAAAATTGTTGCTACACTTACAAATCTTTATATCATATGCTTGGAAATGAAGAATGGGGGAGTACTAAGGAAGAGTGGTTACATTTATCAAGTCTAGAAGGGAACTTGCATACCAAATTTTAGTAATATTGACCCAATTCATTATGTTTTCTAGTGATGGTAACCAATCAAATCTTAATCTACTAAGCATATTTCATCACTAGTGCAGCCCAATCTAGATAAAAAAATATCAAAAGATCTATTGGGATGCCTCTTAGACAAAAATAACTAAATAAGAAATATTAAACACCAAACTTCCTTAATTAATCCTTTATTTTTTCTTAGATTTTAAAATTCAAAAGAGCATTTGAATTTTAGACTCAATCACTAATTTTCTTATTATGAAATAAAAAGTGGAGGATGTATATCTATATGCATGAGCTTTTACAACACCGCTCATATCAAAATATTTAAGAAAGGAATTAAATTCTCTCAATAATGATAGTGGAAATGGGTGAGGAACTATAAGTAAATAGAATAAACATCGCACATGTAGTTGTTCAAGTTGAGTCCACATGTATCCTTTGTTAAATTCCATTCCTTAGCTTCCATATGCCCTTCCCACTCGTCAAACCCTGGTCAACTCATTCTATCATGCCTATTTTTTTCTTCCTTCATGTGGAGTTTTTATTGCCTTCTCATGTCATGCCCTCTATTCTTCCCCGCATGGCATTCTCTACCTTTCCTTCTCAAAACAAAGAATGTGTATTGATTAGGGGGGTCATGGGGGTTTATATATTATTTGTTTTGCAGTACCTCGTGTGTGTATAATACCTTTGTGGGATGGTAATGTTCAACCTTAACTCATTGGCATCTATGCACTTTTCTATAAAATTTGCCACTTCCTTATTCATTCCTTGTCAAAAGCATAATTATTTTAGATCCACATACATTTTAGCCGCCATTGGATGGTCCTGATGTGGAGAATTATAGTTTTCCTCTAAATTTCTTACTCACAATTCCCCTTCATAGGTACTACAATTTTCCCTCTGTATTTGTAGCATCGTAAATTGTCACCCTTGAAAATTTCACACTACTTTTAGCTCCCCCCTATGTGCTTGGACCTAATTATGCATTTAATTTTCTCGTTTTGTAATAATATTTAGAAAATCATAAGTGGGATTGAAAAAAAAAGATTTAATATTTAATACCGTTGTGTAAGGCCCCGAAATGATAGGTTTAGACTAGGGAGCACAACACCCCTGTCTAGTCTATTTTGGCTAAATTTTAAATATGTTGATGTCAGTATTTTAAAAATTTAAAATCTAAAATCATTTTTCAGCTATTAGTATTTTATTTTTGGGAAATTAAAGAATTGAATATAAATAAAAGTCATTTTCATAATTTTAATCCTATCAACTTTGAGATAAATCATAAGACAATTGAGCATCATAAGAGTAGTCAAGAGAAGAATTGTAGTAACATTATTTCATTCAAGCATTATATTAGCCATGCATCATGTTTGTATGTGAGTTTCTTAATATTTCATGTTTATTTGTTTTGTGAGTACTACACTTGCAAAATACTTTGAATAAAGTATCAATTTCTCCTTGAAGGTAATGAGTACAATGACTTCAGTCTGGATCAAGGAATACAAATTTGGGTGGTGAGTTGTAGCAATTGTTTTTTATTAGATAAGTAGGGAAAGGGCCATGATCCCGTGGTTACAAAGGTAGAACAACAAATAGAGAAATAGGCTGGGGAAAACAACACCAACCACCACCACAAAATAGCAACAGACAAACCAAACGAGAGCCTATAAATTTATCACTTGTTTATCATTTATCCTATGCCTAACCGAGGGTAAGCTATGTTTTTACATAATTATAATCATTTTGGAGGTAGAAATACCAAAATGGGGTTTGACTTAGTTAAGCCCCTATATGGAACAACCCTTCCCCCTCTTTCACGTGTGCAAGTTATAGATCTAAAGTAAATTGGAGGAGGATTGAAGACCTTTTTTTCTATTCAAGTATTCAAGTCCTACAAGTCAAAAAATTAGGGAAAGTGGATTTTATCAGCGACACACAAAGTTCTGACATTGAGTCTAGAAGAGAAAACCCTACAAACTGAGAGCAACAAGAGACTGAAATCTTATTATAAGTATTTTTTTCCTAGTCTAGGGTGCCTAGCACCCCTGTCCAACTATTTCAAGCCTAGATTTATATTCCAGGTTCCTATGTGTTTGTCCTCTACTGTTCTGAACTTTGTTTATGTTTATCAATTTTGTATTTTCCATAAATCATCTTAGTTTGCTATATTTTTATAGTAACCTAGGAACATATTATCAAATTAATCAATCAATCAACATCAAATCACACAACCACCCCCTCAAGAAAATAAAGGATAAAACCTTGATCCATCATTTTGGATCTTCCATCGAGGTTAGTATCCAAGTGGGTGTTTGAGATAATTTTTAGTCCTCTTTCCCTCATGATATTGGAAAGAGTGTGGCTTACACCCTAGATCCCTTTTTCTGGCATCATAGTATTGAAGGATAGCTCATTGATTTCTCCAAATCTAACTTGTTTTTCTAACAAAAAAAGGTCCACTCCTTGCATTTTTAATGATATCTAACATGATAATCCTTACTTGCATGATGGTTTCCAAACTAGCTCTATGATTCAACACATCCACTACTCAATTTTCCTTTCCCTTTACATAAGAGATGTCAAAATAAAAAGTACTTCTAGGAACTCCATCCATCTTCTTTTATGATAATTTAGGTCAACATGTGTGATAACTATTGGATTCCCTTATGATTTGTATTCAATTTGAATGGTCTCCCTACTCAATAGTGCCTCTAGATTTTTAGAGCATGCATAATTATGACCAATTCTAGGCCAAGACTAGGATATTTATTTTCGTAATCCTTAAATTTGTGTGACTCATAAGTAATCACTTAGTCATCCTACATCAAAATCTCTTGTAAAATCCCTAAGGAGGTATTGGTCCATACAACAAAATCCCTTTCAAGGTTAGGTACATGCAAAATAGGGGAAATTTGTCAGGAATTGCTTTAACTACTGAAAGGCCATTTTTCAATTATTTATCCATTCAAACCTTTTCCATTTTATTGTAATGAGGTTATGGGTTTGGAAATCTCAGATAATTCCTTCATGGATATTCTATAATACCTTACCAATCCCATAAAACTCCTTACCTTTGACACACTTTAAGGGGTAGACCACTCCATAAAGGCCTGAATTTCGAAGGGGTCATCAAAAATTCCCTTCCAAGGATATTATATGCCCCAAGTAATGTATTTTGGGTTGAAAGAAGGAGTGTATGCTCAACTTTCTATAAAGCTTGTGCCTCGATAGCCTTTATAGCACAATTCTCGTGTGTTCTTCATGGTCTACTAAATCCTTGGAGTAAATCAAGATGTCATCTAGAAATATCAACACAAAATTATCCAAGAATTCATTAAAGGTATGATTCATAAGAATCATAAATACAAAAGGAGCATTTGTTAAGCTGAATGACATCACTAGAAAATCGTAGTGACTATATCTAGTCTTGAAGGCTATTTTTAAAATATTTTCTTCCTTGGTTCTCAAATGATGGTATATGAACCTTAGATCAATCTCAGAGAAAATGGTAGATCCCTTCATTTGATTTAAGAGGTCATCAGTTCAACAAAGAGGGTATATATTTTTCATGGTTACCTTGTTTGGCATTTGGTAATGTATAGATAGTCGCAATGTCCCATTTTTCTTCCCGATAAATAACATAGGAGATCCCCATAAGGACACAATGGTTTGAATTAATTTGTTGTCCATCAATTCTTGCAACTGCATTTTGATCTCTTGTAACTCAACTATATTAATCCAATATAGGGCCCTTGAAATAGGCTTAAATCTTGAAACCAGATCAATAGAGAAGTCAAACTGATGCTTAGGGGGGAATCCTTGAATTTCTTTAAGAAATACATCTTGGAATTCTTGAAGTACTTAGTGGTCAACAATAACTATAATGGGATCTTCACCTTGTTCCTCTATCTTAAAATAAGAGGAGTTTACACCCCTTCCTCACAACTCATTTGTCTTGCATTACATAGACTATATAGATCATAATTAGCCTTGGTATGCATTGAAGCACCACTAATTTCTCATGATCATCTATAAAATCAATTAGTTTGTTATAAAAAATAAAAGTTACTTTATTTTTTGAACCAATAATTCCTAGGATTACGTCATATGATCCTAGCCTAGTGACCATTAAAGTTACCTTAGTCCTTTTACCTCCTAGGTTAAGTTCTACATCCTGTACTCCAAGGGAATGGACTCAAATGATGATTGGGATTTTCTAAGGAGTAACTACAAAGAGGACTCCATGTATCCCATACTACATCAGGGGTCCATCCTCAACCCAACAAGCTCATATAGACATAAGAGGGATTTCCCAAGTAGTGAACCTATCCAATTTGGTGGATTTTGACTTCAACTACCCTTAGGCCATTAGCAACAATTATATCCACTCGATAAGAATTATCTTTTTACTCATACCTCCTTGTGACCTTGTTGGTATTGTTGGCTATCTTCTTCACAATATGGGTAGCACTTGGGATCCATCACGTTTGTGCTATAGGTGACTACATGTTAACCCTCCCGATATAATGGTTAACACTAATTACCATTACCCATATGGTAGAATAACTATCATCTTGTTGGTTAATAGATTGGGCACCTTGAAAAATAGAAAATTTATTGACTTCGAGAGGCGCGATTGTTCCCCAATAGCTCTAGAAATTTCACAATTTCATTTGTGAATTTCCTCTGAATTTTGGAGGTACATCTCCCTCGTATGATATCCAATGAATTTGTATGTCCTAACTAAACATGGGTATGCTTTTAACCCAAAAGCAAGAAATCCAAACCTAATAAAGGAAAATTCCTAATATTAATTGTAAAGGAAAGAACACTAATAAGGTTGGCTCAAAGACCACCGTATGCTTCATAAACAATAAAAATACTAATACGAAGACCAGTACTTATAAAACAAATTACATATAATTACTGGCACAAAGACCAGTTGTATAAAGTGTAGTAGTAGAAACACAGATCCAATATTACTAATAAACTAAAATCAAATGTAAGACAATGTATATACCAACTCATAGGAAATCATAAACATTCAAAATCACCTCAAACACATAGATTTAAGATTATCTGATATCTTTGCAAAGTAAATGCACACAGACATATAGTGATTTCAATTCACTGCAAAATTGTATTCCAATGTTGTAATACCAAGTCTTTCGAAAGATATCCAGAGAGAGAAATAGTTAAAAATAATTACATATATAAGGTAGGTAGAGTAACCACCTCTTGTCCAAAAATTAAATTTTAAATAAAAAGTCTTTCAAGAAATACAAGTAACTGAACTAAATTGGTGGCGCTTCATTTCCTGGCTCTAGGGTCATGGCAAGTTGTTTCTACAAGGTTTGGAAGGCCTTGATGACATGTGGGAGTTCCTTGTGGTGTGGGATGATGATGTTCCCCATTCGTAACTTCCACGACGACTGCCAATCTTTAATGACTTCGATTCTCCGATCATAGGACTTCATGAGACTCGTAGCCTGTGTCGAGACAAGGTCTAGCTCACTGCACCTTCTTGAATTTTCTGTATTGAAAGATTGTGAGTTGAAAATTCTATCAATTAGTTTTTGGAAACTATCCTTCAAGGCTGCCACACTCTCAATACCTCCATCTCCTTCTTTATTAGACTGGAATCTGAGAGCGACAAGGTTCGTATGAATTTCTTCCAAGATTACATCACATTCGGCTCATACTTCATGTAGCTTTTGTGAACCCTTTTTTACTACCTATAGTTTCCAATCCACACTTTTTCTCCAAATCAAGCAACTACCATCAACAACGTTTGGTATAATCTGCTCAATGGCTAGCTTCTCCATCCCAAAGTTTATCATAGCCTTGATTTCATTCATGTACTAATTGTCCTTTCTTCCTTCCCAATGGCAATGATCTCTTCCTGAATCTCTAACCTTGAAGCATTTACCCTTTGTAATCACTTAAGAGATTCATCGATGATATAGTCACCTCTCTCAACTAATCCAATGCTCCACTCTTCCGCAACCTTGCCAAAATTCTTATAGATTTGCAGTCTACTCACTGCCTCTTTACCCATTAAAGTTAAAGGATCAGAGGATGACTCTGTTTGAAATATTGGCTGAGGTGGAATGTCAAATACCAATCTCAAGCAATCAGTCAGGACTTGAATTTTTCTTTTCAATTCATCTTTACTTTCCTTGTCTTTCTTTGATCTTTCCACAATCTTTGTCGCAAAAACTTGAAAAATTTGTACATCACCATCTCTAGTAGGTGGTCCCAAATCAATCTTGTTAATATCAAAATCACTAGTCGTGGCTCGATTGACCTCTTTCTATGTGATAGGACGTGCTAATTCTAAATAGAGGTTCCCTGATCTAGAGTCATCAATTAACTGGGTAGCATTTTTTAACTTCTTCGACTTTGGGGTTCTTTGGAGTAGTTGCCCTACCATATCCTGCTTTGGAAGATCCAATTGTGCGACTTTTCTTTTTCTAGAAAGAGTGTCTTCCAACCACATAGAAGTGTTTGAAACATTGGTTTATTTGGAGTTGGAAGAGCCAAAAAGGACTCTGCTGATGGGAGGAGTATCAGCTTGAGAATCTTGAGATGGGCGTGGTGAAGGTCTCAATTTTGAAGTTTCATCGATTCCCCTATCAGGTGATGATTGGGGTGATGGGGAAGTAGAGCTAATGTCAATATTTTTTAAGATATTCGCTTCCTTGTCATCCCCGTTTTCATGTACTAGAATAGGTAAATTGGGAAGGTCTTCCCCACAAGTTGATTGAAGTCCATCCTTGTTAGGGGGTTTTTCATCACCATCGCCTTAAGCCCCAAATTGTAATGGTTGCTAAGCAACTCCAAAATTTCCTACAATTACAAAAGATTGACTGTTGCTTCCCCCTGGTTGTGTATTTTGTGATCTAGTATTGGGGCGAGATTGCGTTATCTTTTTCTTGGTGACCCATTCTTGAGTTCTTTCCAATACATTAGCATTTATAGCCTCAACGATCTCCTTTTCTTTACTACTCTTGTCCATGGCAGGAATAGGGCGACTAGCTATTAATTTTGTGTAAACAAGTGTAATTGGACAAAATGGCTACCGTAATGGTTGACAAACTGCATGGCTTCAGGTGAAATCCGCATTTCCATTTTCCCTTGTAGGTCTCTTGTCGTCCTCACAGTGAATGCATATGATATTCTTTTGTGATGAACAAAACTTTTATGCAGTTGTAATTTGTCAAGATACTCATAAATAGGTACCTGGTCGCGAGGAATATTACTTGGCCTCAAGCCTGGCCACAATCTAGTACTTGCAATAGCATAGATCAAATAGGAAGACATGAAGAACACCCTGTTGACTTGGAAATGAGCGAGCTGACTATGTAACCTGTCACTGATAAGTGTTGTCCAGTCTAAAAATTGTGTTCCCTCCAATATAATTTGTATAAGAAATACATCCACTCTTGGAAACCAAAAGCGTCTTCATTTCCCCAAATTTTGTGAAGCAACAAAACAATATCAAATATATCATCTGCAAAATGATTCCTATAAAAAGTCCTAGGCAATTGGGATTCCCCCCCCTCAGTTTTGCCAGCCAGTTTCTTGCCATAATGTCTCAATAGTGCCCTTTCTTGAAAGAAAATTCAACCTAAGAATTGGTAAAATCCATGTGTGAGTAGGGTTACTTTTCATGAATCTTTAAACATGATTTAAAGGTGGCTCTTTGGATTTTAACCACCAATTGGTTATCCTTCATTCTTACTTCTTGAGCTTGGACATCGTAATTCCTTATGCATTCTAGGACCAGTTCTGGACATTGGACAACTATAGGAAAAATGGCTGCTTCCACTAACTCGCCCTTAATTACCCTTTGAGTGATAGGTGGTGGGTTGGGAGCATTAAAATTTTCTTTGAGATCAGCTAAATTCACTGACCCCAACTTAGTATCTCTAATTTTTGGCATTTCACATGTTAATCCCGTGACATATTCATACCCTTGATACTTAATTCTAGCCATTTTTGGGCCACTAGAGTTTGAATAAATTTTTACCAATTAATTCACAATACAGGGGAGGATAAAATTTGAAACCATGTGTTCATAAGGAGAAGATAAGAATAAAAATACCTTAGAATTAGCCTAAGTTTTGAGGATGGAGGTATGCATTGGTATGCTCCTATTTCTTCGTGTTTCCCATAGTGAATGTTGCGGCTAAAGAATGATTGTCTTTGCATGATTTTCCTCCTTTAATTCATGTGAGAAGTGCGCTAGTAATAGATATTAAATACATACCTTACTCTGCATTATCACGTGTCAACTCTCATATCACTGTTTAATATAACCACTTTTTCAAAAAAAAGAAAAAAGGAACAATCATACGAGCGGGAAAATGAGAAGTTCGTATAACTTTATAAATCATTACCTCAGTTCGATTTGGGTCACAAAACACTGCCAGTATCTTAATGAGATTACATTTTCCTTCAGACGATAAGTGGGGAATTAAACGAACTTTACAACACACCACCAGCATAGATAAACTTGAAAGTGAATCAGGTGAACAGTTCAAGTAGCCAAACAAAATGTCGCCAATAGCTCTAAACACGTAAAAAGTTTTAAGAAGCGAGCGAATGATGAGTTAGATTAACTTTGTAAATCACCACCCAAGTTATAACAACTGGTTAAAACATCGCCAATGCATAAAGCAAAAATTTGAAGGGGGTACTTGCCTAGTTTTTTGAGGGGGTCCAAAAAGTATACAACACATCTCAACCATTGCCATTTCATAAATAGGGTATCCCTTAAAAATCCCAACCTCCATGGACCAAGTGAAAGTTGGCTAATTTCATATAGTAGTTGAGGCTCAAGTATCCCAAAGCTTCACACTTGGGTCATCTACTAGCTTGGAAGATCTATATCTCTAGTCACAATAGTCTTAAGAGGAAGGATATCACAAGTGATCAAATAATTTATTCAATACAACTAGGGATAGGATTTTGTTGAGCTTTCAATCATACCCATGAAAGATTAGAAAATAATTCATCCTTATTTTTTTAGGTGGACCTTGTGGTTCAACATTATTACATGTTATGTGTATACATATAGTTGGTAGGGGTAAATTTATTAACATATTATCAAGGAAAGAGGAGGTGATATCCATTCTTTAGTACCATAGATCTAATGGGTTTGTAATAGATGAGTCATAGCCTATAGTATAAATTAATGATTTAATGTAACTTGACATTCAATATTATATCAACCACCTCAATTTATCTCATTCTTTCTAAAATTTATCTTGTTGTTTACAATGTTAGATTTATACCCTTTTGTAATGTTCCTTCCCAAATTTTTAATGAAAATAGAAAAATTTGCAACAAAACAACAATCTTCACTAGATTTGAAGTGTAATTAATAGTCTTACACAACTATTTCCAATCAACAACAAATAATCATACTCAAACAACATAAATCAATGAGCCAGTCAACAAATGAACTTGCATAGAATGGATCAAACTATAATGATAATTGATATTGATTATGATCATATCTCTACAACCAAAGAATTGATATGACAATCATTGCAACAACAAAAAACAACTTTTATAAATCTACAATAAATGATGCACTCATGAGAAAAACAAGCTATACTGTAAACTTGAAGCTCCAATGCACTCCTCGAGTGATAATTCCCTCAAGAACCAAAGGTTCTTTGTCCTCTGAACCCAAAAACCAATGGATTTTTATCCACTAATCACAATCTCCTATGGGTTTTCATCCATCGAAGATTAGTTGAACACAAAATTTCCAGAAGATACAATAACATAACATGGATAATCACAATTGAAATGTTTTCTTAGTTTTATATGCTACCTACCCAAAATATCAAACTAGACAACCTAGACCTAAAATGACACCAAGGCCTAAATTTGAATTATACATGTTACATCATAGGTCAGTCTTATAGGACTTACAAACTTTCACATCGGAGGTTCAAAGTTTCTCCTTCCATCCAACTTGGCATGCATTAGGCAACAACCTTGATCCTCGACCTCCAATAGCTCCTTGGCATGCATTGGGCACCAACCCCAATCTTATAGCCTTGATTTATCTTTGGTATGTGTTGGGTAACAATCTCAATCAATGACCCTAGACAAGTACTTGGCACATTTTGGGTTGCAACCTTGATTCTTGACCTCCAATATTTCCTTGCCATGGTTAAGCAGTATCTTCGAACCTTGATGCTTGATAGCTTTTTGGTATGAATCAAGCGACATGTCTGATCCCTGATCTTTGATAGCTACTTGTAAAATTTCAAGAAACAAACCCACTTCCTAGACTTTTGCACCTTCCTAGGTGAGCAACCTCTTATTTGGTTTTTGAAAACAAGACACGACGAGTCCTCCCTTCGCAAGATTGCTTATCCTCAAGAAATACAAGTTAGGATGCTTGAGAATATCAAGCCCTTTCTATGTGACATCTTCAATTGGTAGGTTTTTCCACCTAATTAGATACTTTGTGATTCTTTTTTTCCTCAATTTTTTTGACAAGGATGTCCATTACTTTTCCTGGGATCATAATAAACTTACCCTCGTTATATAAGGGTGGCAACTCCTTCGAGGGAATAATGTGTCGACCATAGAATTTTTTGAAACAAGACACTTGAAAAACATTATGAGTCTTATTGTTCTATGGAAGCTCCAACCCATATGTCACTTCATTGATTTGCTTCACAATTTTGTATGGTCCATTATATCAAGTTTGAGCTTTTTCATTTCACTCTTCTTAATAGAATTCTATTTATATGGTTGCAATCTCGGAAAAACCAAGTCTCCCACCTCAAAGGAACTCTTTTTTATTTTTCCAATTTTGCATAATTATTTTGTTGATTATGTGTTTGTTGCAAGTTATCCTTTAGTGCCCTAAATACCTCTTGACAGTGGTCCATTGAGTCACATGTTTATAGGACTCTACTATTTGAAAGTAACAGGGCCCTATAAGGTGTCATCCCCGTATGAAGTATTGTAATAGTATTTAACTATGTGCAACCACTTGATCCATGTTTTCTACTAGTCTGATAGTTTTTTAATTACCCTTCAATCCACTTATTCACTGTTTTTTCCATCAGATTGAGGATGGTAGTTGATGCTTGGTGTGAGTTCTATACCTATCAAGTGAAACAATTCTTACCAAAAATAATTTATAAATTTGGTGTTCTTGTCATTAATAATGTTCTTGGGCAAGCCATGTAATTTGAATAACCCCTTGAAGAGTATGTTTATTACTTGAGGTATGTTTAAATCTAAAGCAATACCAATAAAATGTGCATACTTTTTCAATCTATCATCCACAACATAAATATTATCTCTACCTTGTACCTTGGGCAAACCTATGATGAAGTCCATGGATAAGATCTCCCATTTTTACTTTGGAATTGGTAGTTATTTGAAGCAAGCTTGTTGGGAAATTTTATTCTCCCTTATGTTTTTGTGAGGTCAAGCATTATGTAATATTTTAAGGACCCTGAGCGAGTTCCAAGTGTACTTTCTATTATGACTTCATTCTCTACCCCTTCAACAATATAATCGACTGAATATTCAAATACCTTAGGTTCATTCTCTAACTCTAAATCTTTATTTGAGACCAATTTAATGTAATGTATTTATCCGTTTCCCAAGAATCTACATGTACGAGTCCATGACTCTTCAAGAGATAAATAATTTCTTCATCTTGAGCTCATTATTTGTCTCTTCCATTTTCTTGGTATTAGAGGTAAAGCCTTAGGTTGAGGGAGGTTCTTATGAGGGGGATTTCGAGACGGTATTGGTGGTGCATTTTTGTTATAAAATTTGTTTTTGGTCACTAAATCCCCCAAACTGATGGCTCTTTTGATGACTTCTTCAAAGTAATACAAATCAAATATTCTTACCAAACCCTTGAGAAAACCAAATAGACCCTCTAAAAAACATTGAGTCTCATTTCTATCATATTTGGAACCATCACTGATAAATTTTTAAATTATGTCACATAGTGCTCAATTGTACCCTCTTGCTTCAGTTATGCTTACTCCATAAAGTGAATCTTTGGATCCTTCCTCTCAAAACTTTCCATCAATCTTTGGTTGAACTCCTCTAGGGTAGTGATTCAACCATGTCCTTGGGTCACCATGCCATGGTACCACCACTTATGAGACACAACCTCTAGGTCTAAAGTGACAAACTTAATGGCCTCTTCTTTGAACATGGGGTTCAAGGATAAACATGTATCCAACTTTTGCAACCACACTTGGTTGAAGAACCACCTAATCCATCATATGTGGGTATATTGATCTTATCCAAGTATTCTTGAATATACCTATGGGGTTTCTCCTCATACCTTCTCCTTCTATGCCCATTTCTTGTCTTCATCTCATAATACTTAACAAAAGACATATCACAATGGATCACTGGATCCAGGGCATCATATCCAGTGTGATACTTTACTATTTCATCCTATTTTCGTGGATGTATAGGTTGTTGTTCTTCTAGGATTTTTATCCCATCTCTCTCTATAAATTTGTCTCTAAATATCTTCAATATCCAGTTAATTAAATTTGTTGAATTACTTCCTTCTACCCAATTTGGAGTAGATTTCCCAATAGCCCATTGTCAATTCGTCTCTTTCAAAATCCTTACCATATTTTCCATAGTCTTCCTTAAGTTACATTGAAATTCTTTAGCCAATTCTTTGTTTTTGGTCCTAATGACCTCCCTAAAGTGGGCTTCCTTGTCTTTATCACACATAGTTGATTATTTTCTCTTTTCACTTTGCAAGTACCTAATTTACCTATCACTTTTTTGTGTGAACCTGCATCATCACACATTCATAGGGTAACAAGAAAGGTAATCTAATGCCACAATAATGTCCCTTCCTAGTTTTTTAATGAAAATAGTATATTTGCAACGAAATAATAACCTTCACTAGACTTGAAACATAAACAATAGTCTTACCCAACTATTTCCAAACAACAACAATTAAAATGAATCATACTCAAAAAGCATAGATCAACTAGTTAATCAACACATGAACTTGCACAAAATAAATCAAAATCCAATAATAATTGATATTGATTGTGATTTAAAGATCTCTACAACTAAAGGACTATTATGATAGTCATTACAAAAAAAAATCACCTATAAATTTGCAACAAATGATGCACTCACATAAAGACCGGACTGTACTATAAAATTGAAGCTCTAATGAGCTTCTTGGGTGATAATAGCCTTAAGAACCAAAAGGTTTTTGTTCTCTAATCCCAACAATCAATGGGTTTTCGTCTAGTGATCATAGTCTCCAATGGGTTTTAGTCTGTAGAAGACCACATAAAAACAAAGTTCCTAGAAGATACAATAACATAACATGAATAATTACAATTGAAATGTTTTCCTGGTTTTATATGCTACCCACCCAAAATATCATAATATTCAGCCTAGACCCAAAATGGTACCAAGGCCCAATTTTGAATTCTACATAATACATCATAGGTTGACCTTACAAGCCTTGCAAACTTTCTCATTGAAATTTTAGATTTTCTCCTTCCTTATGACTTGGCATGCATTGAGTAACAACCCTGGTCCATGACATTAGATAGCTCCTTTGCATACATTGGGTAGCAACCTTGATCCTTGACCCTCAATAATTCCTTCGCATGTGTTAGGCTACAACCTCAATCCCCAATCTCCAATAGCTCCTTGACATGGGTTGAACAATATCTTCAAACCTTGATGCTCGAAATATTTTTGACATGATTCAAGTGGCATTGCCCATTCCTTGATCTCCAATAACTCCTTGATAAGCGTCAAGTAGCAACTTTGATTCTCTAAATCTGACATCTTGTTGGGTAATCAACATCTTATCTAGCTTTTAGAAAAGAGACATGACACCTTTCCATATTTACAATAAGTAAGGAGAGACAATGCAACCTCCCATTCATCATTTATTTAAATAAGTACACATTTGAAATGACCATAAGCTAAATAAGCATAGTAGAATTTAGTGTATTTAAAAATATAAGACCATTGGGATCATGATATCCCTTAAGGACTTCATCTACTATCTTAATCATGTAAAGTTCATAAAACCAAATTTACTTTGTTTAGAGTTTAATTCCTCTACCATACACTTTTTTGTGCAACCTTATGTTTGTTTTTCCTTCTAAGTGGCATTCATCCCAAGACTAGTAAAAATATCTCATTGGTTTCTTTCTTGTAGGAATGCATTTATAAACTGGTAAAAGTATTATGGAGTCAAGAATTTAAGACTATTCACTCAAGCATATAGTTTGGGGAATCTAGTTGCGAAAAAATGTATAGACATAAGATTCCTATAAATTTATTTCAATTGCCATAATTTAATATCATTTTGGTTTTTGTGTCAACAACACCAAGTCTATAAATTTTACATCTATAACCTCATTTCTAGCCAATGACATGATAAATAGAAATATATTATATAAGGGATGCTTCTTGCAAAAAGGACTCTATATTGCCTTATCAATGTCCCTACTAATATTTGATAATGACCATGAGGCATTTGAAAGGAGAACCTTGAAGGGGAATGGAAACTTATTGTTGCTATACTTGTAACTCTATATCATATAATTATAAATAAAGAATGGGGCAGTATTAAGGAAGAGTTATTATATTTATCGAGTCCAAAAGGGAAAGCATTATAAATTTTAGTATGAATGCATTATGTTTACTAGTGATGATAACCAACCAAGATTAATATACTAAGCATGTTCATTACTGGTGCAACCCAATCTGGGTCAAAAAACATCACAAGATGTGTTGGGCTATCCCTTAGATAAAAATAACTAAATAAGAATGATTAAACACAAAAATTATTTAATTAATACTTCTTCTTTTTATTAGCTTTTAAAAATTAAAAGAGTATTTGAACTTCGGAATCAATTACTAATTTTCATATGAATTAAGCATTCTCATGAAAGAAAAAGTGGAGGATGTATATCTATATGCATAAACTCTTACAACACTTCCCAGACCAAAAAAATTAAGTAAGGAATTAAAGTTACTCCACGATGGAAATGGAAGTAGGGGAGGAAATATAAGTAAATAAAACAAACATCCCACACATGGTTGTTCAGGCTGAATTCACCTATATCCTCTACTAAATTCCATGCCTTGGCTTCCAAACACCCTTCCCACTAGTACCAAACCTTGGTCGACTCCTTCTCCCACGTGTCTCTTTATTTTTCTTCCTTCTTGTACAATTTTTTTTTCCTTTACCTCATTTCATACCCTTTACTCTTTCCTTCACACCATTCTCTATTTTTTCCTTCTCAAAACAAAACCTAAATACTAGTTAGGGGGTTATGGGGGTTTATATACTACCTAGGTGCCTCTTTTTATACACAACTTACTCATTCTACAACCCAAGGGAAAGAACACCCTGATTTATTAATGACATGGCCCTTATTTTCTCCATCCACCCTCTAAACTTTAATGAGGTTTGTCTCTTATTTTAGAAATGATAATTTTCCCTCCATTAATGCCTCCCCTTCCTAGTTGAATGTTAGTAAGATAATGCCACAACATTGAAAAATATATTTTATTTCATTTTATTTTTTGCTCTTTATTTGTTTTAGTTTCCTTTATATTTTATTTTATTTTATTTCTAATGTTAATCAAGTATTAAGGTTTAGAGATAGGTATATGTTTATGTTGATGACAAACTCAATTATTGGAGTCAGAGAATCCCTCAACCCAGTACTAATAAATGGTTAGGGAAAGGTGGAAGGTTTAATTAACCTCATCTTGAGCAAGGTTTCAAGTCAAAAATACCCAAGGAAAATTCTTAGTTGGGTGGTAAATTTAGAGTGACTCGACTTCCTAATTTCCAAACAAGGTTACGAGGTTCAAGGCTCGTCCCAAGAATAGGTTGCCAAGTCCACCTTTTTTTGCACCTCAAGTACTTGTAAACCCCATTCAATACTCGAACACACATCATCACAAATGTTAGTGCTTGGTTAGTTTGGCAAATATAATATATATGTATAGATAAAATCATGTCATGAGTAAAAATGAAATTATTAGATTCACAACCCTCAATTAATTAATAATTACACTAGTTGATAATCAAAGTATTAGGTTCAAAACATTCATCATTAATTCCATACAAACATTGAAATAAAAGTATGTTCATAATGTTAGTGTAAATAATGACATTATCAAACTAGTTAGCTTTTAGCCTACCTAGGATAGTCCTATTCACACTAGTAGAAGATTTATTTTATTTTATTTTTGAATTCACACATATTTTATGAATATATTGCATATTTTTGACTTATTTGAAATCTCTTGTAGAAGGTTTATCGTTGTTTTGCAAGATCTACTAGTTTATGAGAGTTAAATATCTGATTCCAACATGGTTTTAGAGCTTTGAATTTGCAAGAAACTTCTCAAATCAAGGAGGTTTTAGTCATCAACTTTCATATAGTGCATCTTAGAGCCAAATAGACATTGTCATTATGCTCATAAGGCTTGAGAGATGGATTTTAATATACAACACCTATATTTTGGAGATAAAAAATGGTATTTTAAGGGCACAATTTTTGAGGGAAAATTCATTCATATGATTATAAAAAATCTATATCACATATTATTTAGTCACCCTTGGAAATCATGTAGAGAATATTCTCTATAAAAATAGCATACTCTTGACTTTACTTTCGAGGCGAAATATTATTTTTATTAATTTTTAATCATTAAAAATTTACCTTTTTTGGTCGTTGGTATAGTTGTAGACATCAAAGGAATATTCCATCAATTTTGGGCATATTTTATAAACTAATGTTTTGTTGACATCATCAAATTTTCCTCTAAATTAGACCCTTCTCCATTAATAGTTTTATTTTGGCACTCTAACTTCAAAGACCCGTATCTTAGCCATCCAAACACGTATCCCATTTTACTAAAAGTTAATGTTGAGTCATTAGAACTAGTGTGACAAGTCTTAAATTATTGCAAGTGGCATTAAATCTTGTGTTAGAGGTGTTGTCCTTCATTTTTTCATTGTTGTGAGTATGGATATAGGTGAACAACCATTTTGGGATAGTATATGGATGTATATAAGTGCTATTGAGGCACTATAAAAATTTATGACTGTAAACATCTATAATGTGGATTAGTAGCATGAGGAGCATAACTCACTCATCTTGGAGTTTTATGCCCAATCGAAGGTTCATTCATAGTATACTTCTATTGCATATTATTTTGTATTTGATGCACATTATTATTTACATTTTAGAGGTGTTAAAGTTATGCATAGGTAGTTGAGATCATCTCCATTTAAATCCATTTTATGTTGTATCAAAATCACTGCTCTATTTCCTAGAACTAGAACCTGCTCACAAGGCCAAGGTTGTCAACAAGTGAGTGAAATCAGCTCATTGACAAAACTATGGAGGACTTTGAGATAACTCTACAAGAGTATATTTCTCTCCTATGCTTTGATCTCAACTTAGACTCAAGAGGTTATTCCAAGAGGTTGGTTTATAAGCATATGAAAATTATTGTTAAAGCTAAATTTTTTATTCAATCCCAAGGATGCCACTAGGTTGAGAGAAAATAACCACTTTACTACCTATGTATAGCCAATTCAATGCCTTAACAATAAGTGCAAGGTGGGAGTGAGTTGCATGATTCACAAAAACCTGATATGTATTATTCCCTATATGAAATGATATCATGAACCACACCAACTGTAATAAAAATGAAAAGTATTTTTGATTAGTTTTAATATGTGATTAGAACAAATTCAAGGAGACCAGTGTCTATCTAAGGTAAATAAATTTACAATTGACAAGGATAAATGACAAGAAAACAGTAAACAAAAAATTATACATGCATTAAATATGTAACAATGTATATTTTATTAGTTTCATCTAATTAGTATCCACAATTTAACTCCTCAAACTCATATGAAAACACAAAAAGAGTTGTTAAAAATATGCTACATGCTTAGAACCTTTTAATATTCTTCTAACGTTGTTTACATTCACAACAACGAATTTGTTGAAGAAAACATTATAAAATAATATATTTTATGAGTTTTCCCACACATTAACAGAAACATATAATTGAACAATGATATACCAACCTTCTTTTAACAGTCTAACACCATCTCTACCTCCTTACCACTACTCAAGGATGATTTTCAAGTATCTATGCCCTTGTAAAATATTCTACTCTCCTTTGTGTCTCTATACTCTCCAATTATAGAATAGAGGGTCCAAACCTTGTCTAAATCACTCATCCAGGCAAAACCCAAAACACGATATTGTAGAAATGCTAAAAATGTGTGATTGTGGTTGATTCCCACACAAAATAGATGCAACAAATAAGAGGAAATGATCTGCAATAAAATATTGTAGATGTAAAAACAACACCATTACTATGAGGTAGGTGGATCAAGAGGATGAAGAAACGTGCCATTAGGCCTCAACAAAGCCAGGAATTATTATGTACATACCCATGATAGATAAATCAGGAGGCCATCAAGGATCGAGCCTTCATCCTACCATTTGATCTACAACCAACAAATTGAGGAGAAGAATATGAAAACCCTTGATGTGCTGATGAGACATTATCGAGCATCAAACCATCATAAAAAACCTATCAATTCAGCCCAAAGAAGGTCAAGAAAAAATTTGAAACCCCCAAGAGACACATCCTCATTAGGCTTTATATAATCACCATAACACTGCAACAACTGAATTTATAGCCCACTACAAAGGACTATGGATGGTTGTAAGGGAGAAGCCAAAATGATTGAAGCATGATAGTTCTAGAGGAAAGTGAAGGTGGATATTGAATGGTCAACTATGAATCACCACAATTACACTTTTATCGAATAAGGTGACTGGGAGAAGTATGTTCCAAATAGTAGTGACCCATGAGTGACAATTTCCATGAAACACATCCCTATCATGGTGGTTAACCGTTAGGGGCATAATCCTAGTTTGGTTTTTCTTCTATTTTCATATTTATGAATTTTTGTTTCAAAGACTACTCCTCTCCCTATCCTTGAGGGAGAGTGGGTGTATGCATTAATGTTCTATTTTTAGTCCTATAATGAATAAGACTCCTCCCAAGCCTATATATTGGGTTCTATGGTTGAGGATAGAGTCTAGTAGTGTGATTGTTTTTACTGGTTAATAGTTAATTGATGTTAGTTTTTTGTAATCAAGTTGTAATAAGATATATATTTTTGAATGAGAAATCCTTAGAGATTCTTTTCAGACTGTAAGAATTCCAGTTTTCATGCAATAAAGGATTTTAGTTTGTTGTCATGATTTTTTGATCAAGTAGTGCATATTTGATATCTTCTGTGGGCACAGCTCAAGCAAGGGCCACTCAAGGTACTGTCAACCCAACTTATTTTTTGTTACTATTTTAGATGCTACATTACTGAATCTATTTAAGATAAGTTTTCAATTACATGCATCTGAATTTTATGAATGATATTATGTAGCATGAATTACATCCTGTAATATTGTATTAAGCTATTCTTCGGAGAAGTTATAAGTATTAGTTAGTTGCAAGTTCATATTCAATAGTTAGCAATTACAATATTGAGTAGTAAGTACTTGTAGCATAAGCAACATATTTATGTTAATTCCCATGTTTTGCAATTTTATGATTTATTTCCTTTTTCAAGATTTTACCACTTTTAGTATGTTATCATGGAATCTAGCAGTGCTCGATCCACGGATAACCCCCCTACGAAAATTCTGTTTCATAGGTTCATGGTGTTCAAGCACACAAAATGAGGCCATTTTCAATCCACCTCGATGTGTGTTCCAAAATCTCAAATAGTTCGTTTAAGTATTCTCCCTCGTCCATCTTTCGAAGAGCTTTGAAATGAGCATCTTCGTCAGCTTCCAGCCTTTGTGAGTTGTAAAATTAGCAAACATGTTAAAGTGCTAATTTTCAATGCTCCTACATGTTGAGGTTGTCATTTTTTCCAAGTGTCCAAGTGCACAAGCATTGATTTTTAGCGCTTGTGCATTTTTTCCCAAGTCAATTTTATGTACACAAGCGCTAATTTTTAGTGCTTGTGCACTTTTTATCTATACTTAGATTTTTTATGCACAAGCGGTGATTTTCACCGCCAGTGCATATTTCACAAATTTTCACCACTTTACCCACCTTCATCAATGCAAACTCTTAGTTCATTTATTACACTTTTTAAGGGACTTTTAAGTCATTTTAGGATTATCTAAACTTCATTTCATTTCATTTTTCTTCCTCCTCTGCACGTTGGGAACTCTCTAACCTCCTACAACCCGAGTTTGGAGATTCTTCATTGTTTCAAGCTAGGGTTTTTGAGTTCTCTTAGGTACGCTTTTATTTATTTCACCATCATCTTTTTCTTTCTTTTGGTTTATAGATGGCTCTGTATTTTTGTTTCACCCATTGTCAAATGTGTTTTGAATTTGTAGGGTTTTCATTTCTTCTCCATCTTTCGAATTCGTGCCACTCTTTTAGGTCGTGCTCTGCTCTTTGCATTTTGTTGGGGTTTTGTTTTCATTTTTCATGTGTGCCCTAGGTTGTCTTTCTCCCGTGTTTCCCCTTCGCCTTTTTGTCCTTCCATTTTCAAATGTATTGTTAAGAATGTTCAAGCGGTAAAATTTGTAATATATGCATGAGTTAAACTAAACTCCATCGATCTTCAATGAAAGAGTCTTGATGTCTGAGCGAAGAAAATCACCGCTCGGGCACTAAGTTTTCCGCCAACATCAACAATATCCAAGCGGTGAAAATCATCGACATTACACCTTAAACTTTCCATTGTTTCAAATGATAAGGCGGGGTTTTTAGACGCCTTTACACTTTGAAGATTAACTCCAAACTCCACATGCAAGAGTGATGAAAATCACCGCTCCTACATGGAATGACTTTTCACATAATGCACAAGTGCTTAAAAAGCCTGCCCATGCATTTTCGTCCAAGTCATTCATGACATGTCAAGGCACTAATTTTTCAGCGCCTTGACACATTTGACCATCCTACATGCTTCATATGTAAGGGTGTTGATTTTCAGCGCCCTACATATGAAATCATCACTCTAAGTGTAGGAGCGTTGATTTTTAGCGCTCCTACACATTTGGCAATTTTTTCCTTAGACACTTTCAAATCACTCCATTTTGCTCCAGACCCCATTTCTTTGCTCACACTCCATTTTTCGTGCTTAATCACTCGTTTCCCACTTGCTCCACATTGCTCACTTGCTTCATGCTTCCCAATGCTACACTTTCACTGCTAACATATGTTGATTCACCATCTATGTTGTTTCTCTCCAAATTTCATCAAAGTGATCCTAAAGTTGATATCTCTTGGTCTTGATTCTTCTAGATTACAACAAAGAAGCCTACATCATCTTCTAAGGAGGACAAGATGAAATATAAATACCAAGGTGTCTTCCTGCCTATAGTGGTGATCTCAGAGGTGGACGAAATAAAGGATACTGAGGTTGGTCATCAGGACCTTGTAGATTTTGTTAAAAGAGCTGAACAAAAACCCTTGGAAGACAATTTGAGAGCCATTGTCCTCAACAATCTACATCTAGTGTCCACATTCTCAACATTCACACATCATACAGAGTTCGTTCTCTAGGTTGCATCCCACAACATCTGTGAGAGTAGAAGTGTAATAGATTCCTCTGGACAAGTGATGATGAGGCTAGACCCTGAATTATTTGACATTGTTTTCAGAGTTCCACACATGGAAAAATACACCAAGATTTCAATGCAACAAGTGTAGGAGGTTTATGATGTAGATCCCACCAAGGCTAAAAATTTGATAAATAGCCAATGGTTGAAGACACCTAGGCCTACTATCTCAAGGTGGCCAAAGGGGCTTCCTAGGAGCGACTTCAAAGAAGATGTCAGGGACATGATTACTCTCCTCAACAGGGTTAATGGATTGCCTGAATCATCTCATTTTTCAGGAGTGGATGTATGAATACATTCAGATCATAAGCAGGAAAAAAGCTCATATTGATTGGGAACAAAAATTAGTGACAAAATTCATGAACAACTGATAAATGTGCCAACCACTTTGAAGTTCTATATGACTTCTTATTTGGTGTATGTTACAGCTGTGATGAGGCAATTCCCAGGTTTATCTACAAAGGGAAACAGACACTCAGTGCCTGTGTACGAGTATTTCTATCAATTGGAGCTGAGGGAAAGTCTTCATCATTTCAGGAGGGTTATCGATGCCTTCTTTGCACCTCTCCTTTTCAATTTTGATCCAACTCTAAAAAATAAGAGAGTATCTGACGAGGCCTACAAGGTGGTGAGTAAGGTCGGATGTATATTCTTGCAATTTCCAACTTTCACTTACATGAGGGTAGGTTGCTACAGTAGGTGTCCTTACATGTTGCCTAGGTATCCCTCAAATAAGTGGATATTCATGGAGCTATGCAAACAACTTATCTCAGTTCACAAGGAATGAATGAGAATTCACAAACCAGGTTTTAAGTTTTGACTAGAAATTGGTAGATATACCATTCAAAGTGTACAAAAGGCCAAATCAGTCTATGCAGAAATGCAAGTCATGACAATAAGGACATACAAACACAGATTTGACTTTGATTACCAGAATGTGAATAGGAAATTGAAGAAGGATCACAGCCATAAGTACCGTTTCAAAGACATATGGGTTGAATGTAGAGACAAAGAGGACATCCGCAAGATGGATTATTGCAGGTTAATCATAGAGAAGATCGGGGATCTTGGTGTTGCTGACCTACCAAAAGGTTTTAAAGATCCTGGCGACATCATGATTGCCGCCTATGATGAAAATGAAATTTCTAAAAGACCTTTGCCTTCGATTCAATGGTCTAAAAAGGAAAGTATATCCATCAGGGAAAGGCTTGCCCCCATATTATCCAACACAACAAAATGGTTGCACAAACATGGTTTCCAAATGAAAGCTTTCTGGATAGAATCAGAAGGAGTGGTACCTGGTGCTGAAGCCAGCCAACAATAGGAACTCTGCACAAAAGACAAGAAGCTACTCCCTCCTCTTCCCGCAAAGGTCCTAAAATCAAGTTTATTATTGGTAAAAGGGGTACACGGGCAGTTGAAGAAGAAGAGGCCACAAAATCTGAATCAACTCACTCAAAAGGGAAAGGACCTATTTCTGAAGAACAAGAGTCTGAAAGTGAAGGAAATGAAAGTGAGGAATCAATTTTTGAAGAATATTCTGAGGACGAAGAGGATTCTCCAGAAGATCAAGATTTTGAAGAAGATGAGGGTGAACAAGAAGGTGAAAAAGAGGAACTTAGGCATGACGAAGAACAAAACCTTTCTCCACATGAGAATTTTGTTGAAGACCTTCCCCAAACATCATCACTCATTACTTCAAATGTTCCTTACACACCTCCTAATCCTAACACTCCTCCACCTCCTCTTCCTACATCACCTCCTCCCACATCAACCATATATGCAACATCAACAGTGCTTTCCACTGCCCCTGCAGTTTCAAATATTCAAGCTATTGATATTTTGTCAAGTTCTCCATCATCCTTCCCAGTTTGTCATGTCCATCTTATGACATCACTTTTGAAACTGAATTCAACAGGTTTATGAATGAATCTTTGCAAGGTCAACTTGGTGTACAATCTACCGAAGTAGTCATGATAGACACGACCCCAACTGTCACCATACTAGTCATTTCTATGAAAGTGACTGTGACTCAAGAGTTGATGGTCAGTCAAGAAGCATATACTTCCTCTCTTCCCCCTTGGTTGGTATCTCAAGTATGGAAGGTAAAGAAACAAATAATCTCTCCATAAGAGCTCGATCTTGAAGAGATAGGCCCTCTAAAAGCCAAGGGGAAGAAAAAGGCCAAAGCACATTCAAGGCTTCATATTGAAAAATCTGGTCAAAAGTTTGTAGAGATTGGTCTACCCCCATGGGAAGAAGGTGATGTTAACATGGAGGACTACACGATCACAACAATCTAGCTCGAAAAAAGTGACAAAGGAAAGTGCCAAGGTAGATGCTCAGGTAGTCCTAGTTGCATTGGCAGGAAGGCTTAACAAGATGGAGTAGGCCCGAGATGTGTACAAAGAGAAGGTCGAGCATTATGAAGCTATTTTGAGAAAATTAGCAGGCTCTTCAGGGAGTACACAATCTATGGATATGATAAGCATTGAGGAACCAACAATACTGAAGGCAGAGGAGTTTTCCTCCAAGGGTAAGGCATTGTATGATTTTATTGATGAAATGATAAAACATGGTTCTCAGGTTATCATTGTTGCAGATTAAAAGGCTACTCAGATAGTTAAGTTGAAATCAAAGCTGGATAAGGAGGAAAATATACTTTCTCGAGAGCAAAAAGAAATGGACAAACACCTCTCATTTTGCTCACAAATGAAAGAGGCAAAGCTAAGTAAATTGGTGGAAGTTGGGGTAATCCCCAACAAAGAGAAATATGTGGAGGTAAAAGATATGTTCAAACACCACATTCAAGTGATCAAATCTCTTATTGAAGACATCCACCAAGTACAAGAAGATGTCGAAGGACATCGGGCCATCCTAGAAGAAGAAATTAAGGAGTTGCCAGGTAATCTCCTTGATAAAGATCATATTTCCTCCTGGCCAATGAACTTTCCAGGGTTTACAAGGAAGCCGTCATAAAGCAGGTGGAGGATGCCAAATTTTCAAAGGCATCAATGCATGCAATTTTTCACTTACGACTTTCTCTTGATAATCTAAAGATGCATCTTTATAGATGCAAAAAGGTTCACTCATCTGCTAAAAGATCAATTACCAGAGTTCACACCATTGTGGATTATACTGTTGGCCCAGATGAGGCATTTGTCTTGGAGAAAAAGAAGAAATACGAAGAATTTTGCGCCCAAAACAAGGAACCATGAAGGCTTCTTTAATCCAGTGTTGAATATTTTTAAGCTTTCTTTTACGTATTTTGTAAATAATTTGTGACATCTTAAATGTCTTTTGAGCAAATGTAATTGCATGTAAAATCCGAGATGTTTTCCCAAAAAGATGGACAACATTTTTTACTAAGTCAAAGTTAGGTTTTCCTAAATTAGCTCACCTACTTTCTTATTTTTTCTCAACTAATTTCCTAGATTTACTCATCCCTCTCTTTTATAAATAGGAGGTATTTCTATTGTAATCTGGATCTTTTTTCTCTAGCAATGAAGTGCTGCTCATTTTGAAACAAATGTATGAAACTTTGTTTTCAACTTTGTGAATCTACATCTAATCAATAAAGAAGGAAGTTGCATACCAAAATTTATGTTGGAATTGATTCTCTTATGGTTTGATTAAGATTGGTGGTGATTAGTCTGTGAAATCTACTATGGGATTTGGATAAATCTGTATAGACTTTGTGTTGCACTCTTTATTCGAATTTGTGTTTATGTTTGAATACTATTGTTGAATGATCTACAAGACTTTGTGCTTTTAATTGTTCATGTTTCTTGTGGAATTTTCGTATCTAAGAAGACTTTGTGCTTTTAATTGTTCATGTTTCTTGTGGAATTTTCATATCTAAGAAGACTTTGTGCTTCTAATATGACAAATGTTACATATCTCAAGGATCCATCAGCAAAAAGCTACAGAATGACTTTGTGCCTTCGTGAGATTTTCTTTCTCATTTTATTGTTTATTATTATCATACTAGTATCTCTACGCTTTGCTTTGACAACATAGAGATATTGGAATTATTGCTTGTTTTTAGTTTAAAGTTGTATGGAATAAGAACTATCAATTGTCAAGCACTGTAAAACATCTTCTCTAAAAAAGAGAGAAGTATGAATGTGACACACACCCCCCATCTCATAATTGTAGTGTATATTTTATGAATATTTAATAAGTTTTATTTAGCTTTCGTAAGCAGTAAGAAGGGCGCCTCTCGTTTCTAAGAGGAGAGATTACATCTCAGACAGTTGTGGTTGAAATCAAGGTTGTGTAATCTATTGAAAAGAGGATTACATAATTTTCACCTAACGCAGTACATGTGTGACCACCTATGTTCCATCGATATAAGGCATAGTTAGGATCCTTGGATGCACATATTGTGCAAAAACTATGAAAATCTTACGAGCCCTGGTTGATAATTAAATGTAGCCTTTTGTGAAGGTTTGGTGAACTGTTTATTTGGGAACCCATCCTCCAAATTGTGTGTCTACTTGCAAAAACAAAGTTAATCATACATTAGAAAGGCCTTAAATTTTTGGTGTTGTTATCGGTGATGGTGCTACATTCATGATTCTACTGTGTATTTTTTAACTTTCATAGTTTAGTGTTTTTGCTTTCAAAATTAGGGTAAATAAGGTTTTAGCCATCAATGCAAACATGCTTTACTAACAATGTATAAGAACTACTAATCCAAATAGTCATAATAATTGCATGTGGAGGAAACGAGATGCTCTAGGAAGATTTATTCCTTCAACACACAAAGCATTACAGGATATCGGTGAACACAATGAAAAGAGAGAGGGTATTCCTGAAGAAGAATCATCCCTAATAGTAGTACCTACACTAGAAACATAGGAGACTTCCCACTCACACATAAACATCATGGATGGTGTAGTAGTTGAAGATCCACCAGAGCATGTTATGTTTGAGTTCCCCATTGCCAACTAGGAGAGGGTAACTGCTTTGAAGAACATACCTTATTTAGCACTACCTGTCTTCTATGAGTTGGTCACAGAGGATCTATACACCTTCTCTTTTGAGTTTGATGTGCTATGCAGAAGTTATAAATATACCACAAATGCATATAGACTCAAAAAAAAACTAGCAACATTGAAGGATGATGCTCTAAGATAGTTCATGGTGTTGGGAAGAGATGTTCCTAATTAGAACACAATGAAGGAAAAATTATTGGAAAAATACTAGGATTAGTCCATAGGCATATATAGAAAGAGGGATGACATATTTAGGATGTCACAGAAGGAAAATGAATCCTTGGAAGACTATGTAGAGAGGTTTCAGTTATGCCTTAAGAAATCCCACCAAAACAAACTATCTTATGAATCCTTAAAGTTGATATTCTTGAGAGGAGTTAATGAGGATTGGATGGATGCACTTAACCTCATTGGGGTAGGAGACATCTCACAAGCACCATTTGAGGAAATTTTCAAAGCATGTAGGAACTATTCAAGGTCTTTTACCAATAGGGTTAGAGGAGATAGGTCATCTTCCATCAACAAATCAACCACAAGAGTCTCAAAGGTGAAGCTAAGAAATTTTCTATCAAACATGGAGGAAGATAACATAAGTCACTTGGATACATAATTAGATACCCTTCACATCAATAAAAAGCAAGAAGAAGTAGAAGCAACCTTAACAAAAAAATTCCCATGTTGTAGATAGAGAAAGACTAATTGCAAGTGCAAGAAGGTGGCAAGTATCTCTAAAGATAAGTAAGGGACATCAAAATTTCATGCATTGGAAGGTGAAGATGGTCAAGTGTTCTACATAGCTTAACACAAACCATGGCAGCCAAGACAAGGTATGCCTCAAGATCCATTGAGTTATAACATGTCATTTCTTGGTAACAAGACACATTTTCCTAGTTGGAACCCTCGATCTTGGGCCAATATGCAAAACCAATAACAACAATGCCTAAATCCAATTGGAATCAAAAATAAAAAACATGTGGCCACCTAAGAATTATCAAGGACCTAATTATAGTTCTCAATGGCCACCCCAATAAAATCAATGGTAACCTTAGTAGAAAAGAGGTCAATAGTGGCAATATCAAGATCCCAAATATAAACAACCATAATGACCTTTGCAACCAAAACACTAAGCCATAATGCCAAACCCTTCAATAGTTACACCAAATCCACCAATAGCACCTCAACTGCTAGCACAACCTACATCTAACCCAAATAATAATATTTTCCAATAGGCTTATACTAATGACACCATGCAATACCCCACCTATGGGGTTGAGGTGAGTGATGTACACCTCAGATCAAGGAAGATGTTAGCTGGGCCTTCATCTCCTCGTATCATTGAATTGGTTGATCAGGAACTCCCAAGTAAGCCCATGGATAAACAATCTAAGGAACCTAACTCAAATCAGGCCAACCCAACAACCATGAGTCCAGAGCCTCCATTCCCCGAGCAATTGATAGTCCCAAAACATCAATAACAAGCTAAACCTGATATGTTGGGATAGCTCAAGGATGTTTGCATCAAAATACCCCTCATCCAAGCTATCGAGGAAGTGCCTATCTATACCAAGATAGTGAGAGAGCTATGCCTCAAAAAGCTAGGCAAGAAGTATAAGGACCCTCAAATTGTACATGTCTTAGGACAACTTGGAGACATTATGTTGGGAAACATAATTTTCCCCAAGTATGCAAATTTTAGGAGCCCTGTAGTGGATGTCAAAATGAATTTCACTCTCATAAAAAATACCTTAATTGAATTAGGAGCAACCATTAATACAATGGCTAGAGAAACCATGAAATTTGATCCCAACATATCAAGCAAAATCTAAGTCGAGAAGATAGATGGCTTGAGGGGAGAAAGAAGAAAGAACAATAGGAAAGAACTAGCTTTGACTCTAAAAACCTTGGCAATGATCCTACATATGATGCTAATCTCGACCCTAATTTTGATCCTATAAATAATACCATTGTCCTTGATGAACCAAAAAAAGGTACTACACCTAGAAGGATAGGAAGTATTGTGCAAGAAAACCTCAGCCCCTCTTCAACACCAGATAAAAACAAGGGCATCGAGATAGAAATGGGAGAAGTTTTAAATCCATAGATGGAATTTGGACATTTGAAAATTCTAAATATCTCTGATAATTTTGATAACCTGAGGGATAATGATATCCAGGGAGATAAATAGGGGTTGGGAGAGTCTACTGCAACTCCTATTATTAGGATAGAAAAATAAAAATTAGATGTATTAATTGCCAGTATGGAAGAAGGACAAAATGAATATAATGAATTTCCTAGCCAGGAAGACCAAGAAGTTGAAGAAGAATTCAAAGAAAGTGAATTTATTTTAAATAAAATCAAGGATATGTAGGGTTCAATTGCTAAGTTGAAAGAAGGAAACTAGGAATTACATAATTAACTTCAATAGGAAAATTTTGCTTATCAATTGAAAGAACAATAAATTAATAGGATGAAGGCATAATTGGATAAAGTAGTAGATTTCAAAGAATTTCATATGCCTATCAAGAAGCATGAACAACGGATAGAGGCATTAAAACAACTTTGGTCTAAGGAAATTACCAACACCATACAAAGGCTGATATCTCAACTTGGTTTGTAGTTTTTCCCTCTTGCATGAGGAGATGCAAGAATTTCAGCTAGGGGGAAAATGATGAGAGAAAACGAGGCCCTATTATTCCATTCTTTATTTTCCTTTTTACCCTCATTTGCATTATCCTACCTATACTTCGTGTCACTATTTGTTTTAGAAAAATAAATATATTTAATAAAATGTAAAGGGAATTAAAACTATAAAAAAAGCTAAGATGTTAATCGTTTCATGATTAAAATGACAAGGGATAATTAAAGGAGTGGTTACAGCTATTGAGTACGTGGAGGGTGAAGGATCAATGGAGAATGGAGTTGTTAGAAGTAGAACGATTGATGAGTCGTTTTGTTTATAAATATTTTTGAGTTGTTAGTGGCTAGCGGTCAATAATCTATTTCCATCAAACAATTTGGTTTGTTGGTCGTAGGCCAAAAAAAACCCAAACTCTTTTAGTTTTTGGTATAACAATCGGTATATATATGTGTGTGTATCTAAGAATTTAAGAGATGGTGATTAATATACGAATGAACTCATACTCTACTTTGATTCGAATGGTACTTTGTGCGTGTATGGTTAGCTCGATGTAGAACAAGTATTTCCATTTTATCACCAAGTGAACTAGGGAACAAGGGCCCACTACTTGGGTCACTCAATGATTCTATTAGTTAATTGATTTGGTAATTTGTGATTTCATTTTTGCAGCATTTTCATTATGTGTATGTAATGTGTGATTTCATTTATGCAACACTTCTATTTTGTGATCTAGTTTAAAATCGATTCTCATTATGTGTTAGTCTTAATATTTGTCAACAATGGTTTGTTATCAGAGTGTGAAAGTGATTTTATTTTGAATTCAAATAAAGTTTTGCTACTATTATTTTATACTTTGTAACAGTTTCTATCATAATTCCTAACATAGTTCTTGTC
Source organism: Sequoiadendron giganteum (assembly GCA_007115665.2). Classification (NCBI taxonomy): domain Eukaryota; kingdom Viridiplantae; phylum Streptophyta; class Pinopsida; order Cupressales; family Cupressaceae; genus Sequoiadendron; species Sequoiadendron giganteum. The sequence goes on along the minus strand of CM021108.1, from coordinate 601,511,602 downwards.
ACACTTCCTGATACAGTTTATATAACTTCCTCTCACAGAGCAAAAACAAGGTTATTAAACCAGATCTCCAGTTTAGCCAAACTCACTTGCATATCATTTTCACTTATCTCATTATCTTTAACCCTTAGGCATATAGAACCAAAGTCATTCATGAGTCCTATGTTCCTCGATTGACAAGGTAGAAATCTGAAGTACAAGCTAAATTCTTAGCCTCATTCCCAAAACCAAAGTACTTAGCTTTGTCCAAACACCTTATTTTCTTTTGCTACATCTATCTTGCCAGAGTACGTTGTTGTAAGTCCAAGGAATTGAGATAGTGAAATATCAATACCACTTAATCTCCTTATACTTTCCATGCTGGAATTTTGCTTATCACATAGGCCCTTCATCAATTCTTTAAAATTTCTTTTTAAAATTTTCAAATCCTCATCATGAGGATCATTCTCTTTCTGGAGATGGATGTCGATACTTGAAATGTTCTTTGTGATCTTAGCTTTTATTTGATTAAATTTGTTAATTAATTTTCTCTACTCCAATATATTTTGTTTTACGAATGAAAGCTTCCATTCGATGCTTCTTTTTCATAGAACACATCTATAGTCATTGATATTTGGCAAAACTTGTTTAACCACCAACTTGTCTGTCCCTATTTAAACCATTTATTAAAAATCACTATAATTTTTAACCAAATAGACTCCTCATGCTTGGTAGTGGTAATCTCCTTATCTATCTCAGTCTTCAACACTTCAATGTCTTCACATATCTTCTTCATGTCAGTGATGAATTTCGTCCCTTTGACCAAGATATTTGGAGTCTAGTTTTCAATGATCTTCCCATAGGTTTTATAACCATGAATCATACTAACCATGTCTTTCCTTATAGATGAATTTGAGTTAAAAAGAGAACTCATTTAACTGATTGGTTGAGGAATGGGGTTAATTAATGATTTCAAATATTCAGTTAATATTTTTACTTGATGCTTCAACTCATATTTACTTTGCTTATCCCTAGCTATCCTCTCCACCAATCTAAAAACTATTACCTAAAAATTATGTACATCCCCATCCCTAGTGGAAGGTGTTAGCACCTAAAAATTTCAAATGAGTTTATAATGCTTTAGATTTTCCCCTTGTTCTCCCCATCATTTTTGGCTAAAATGAGAAATTTCATTGTTATATCATGGTCAAGTCCCTCAAGTGGTTGCATTACCCCTTTGTTGGGCTATGGTAAAAAACCCATTTTGTAGGATATCTAAGATTTAGTCTTTTCCCCCTTCTTCCTTTCCTTCTTCATGTCCTTTTGTGGATTTGGGCCTCAAACGGATATTTCAACCAAGTCCAAATGTCATTGTTCTTCCCTGATCTCCCCTTCTTCTTTTTCGCTATTTGTTCGATCGGGGATCCGAGTCCCAAATGGACACTTAAGGTCCATGTCTATCCTCAACTCCTGACCCCACTCTCCCTTTCCTTCTTCTATTTTATCAAGACTTTGGGTCTCGATAAAACATTTGGACTAAGTCCAAGTTCACTTTCCACCGCCATTCTCTTCTTTTCATTCTTTCTTCTGTCTTATCAAGATTTCGGGTCCCGATCAAACTTTTAGACCTAAATTTGAAAGGTCCAAAACCTTTTTTAATCCCTGCTTCCACCTTTTCCTTTCATCCCATTGGGACTTTGGGTCCTGACAGGATCGCCATATTCAAGTTCTTCAAGCCCACTTACCTTATCAAAAAACATGTTTTTGCCTACGAAAGTGTGGAAAGTTCGCCATGTGGCAACACTTCCACTAACCTTTTTCGGTAGGCTCATCTTCTTCCCATAGATGTATGAAAAACTGCCACATGACACATTTTCCATGAGCTTGCATGCCTTCTCCTCATTTCTTTCATCCTTCCTGTGAAAGTGCAAAAATGATGCCACATGGCATCCTTCTTGCAGAAGCACGAAAATGATGCCACATGGCATCATTTCCATGGATCCACCAACCCTTTCTACCCACTCCCTCTTCTTCTTGTAGATGTGTGGAAATGATTCCATATGGCATCGTTTCCATGAGCCCACTAAGTTTTTTCGTAGATTATTTTTTGGCCCATGAAAGTGTGGAAATTATGTCACATGGCATCATTTCCATGCATCTACCTTTACTCTTGTCAATCCTTTCTGTTTTCTTATAGAGGTGCAAAGATCATGCCACATGGCATGTTTTCTACAGTCTTTCCAAATATTTCTAGTGGTCCCCTTCTTGATCTATGGATGTGTGGAAATGATGCCACATGACATCCTTTTTGCAAGTTTATCGTGTTCTTTTACAAGCCCTTTTATTCCTGTGGATGCATGAAAATCCTGCCACATGGTATCATTTCCATGCACTTGCCCTTTATTTCCGGTTCATTCTTTTGTAGCCTATGAGAAAATAAAAAGATGCCATGTGGCATGTTTTCCACAATTCCACCAACCTTTTCCAATACGTCCCTTTTTGGCCTATGGAAGTGCGAAATGTTCTCATGTGGCATGTTCATTTTTAGTCAATTTTTTTTGTGTTTTTTAATTTTCTTTCCACGCTATTGAGACTTTGGGTCTCAACAGGACTTTTGAACCTTATATCCAAAGGGTCCAAGTCCAACTGGGATCAATCTTCCCTTTTATTTCCTTGTTTGGTTGGGAATTCGGGTCTCAACAGACTTTCAAACCTAAGGTCTGAAGTGTCCTAGTTCGATTGAGATTCCCGATCTCGATCAAGTTTCTTCTCTCATCCTGCTAGGACTTGAGTCTTGATGAGACTTTCATACTAAGTTTGAATCTGGTTGGGACTTCCACTCTCGACTTCCTTTTACTTCCTGCTTTGTTCTTGTCATGGTTTCAAGACCTGATTGGACAGTCCAAAAGGTTGAATTTGTTTTGGTTTCCTAAACTAGATTTTCTTCCTTGCTGAGATTTTACACTTTCTTTGGACTTTTAAATTTTTGACCTAATAGTTTGAATTTGATTTATGTTTCCACTCCCACCCTCTAATTCTTTCTTTCTTAATATCCTGACAGGGTTTCAAAACTTGATTGAACTTTTGGACACTCTGCGAGATTTTCACAAATTTCGCCATTAATATTGCAACAACTTTACGAAAGCTAGATTTGATTATTAGGGATACAAGGATGTTATTAAATACGTTTCTCATCATCTCAAAATGTGAAAAAATGGATCCCATGCTTCTTTATGATTCTCAGTCCTCCTTTTTGTCAGAGATCCAATCTTGGTCATGATTTTTTGTTGATTTTGCGAAGGTTTCATTCCATTTTTGTGTTCTCATTAATGTGGAGGCATGACATGGGTGTTGGGACTTGTGTGGCATGATTTCTTCTTAGATTCATATGTCCACATGTTTGCATATGATTTTCTAGGTTTCCAGGCCTTGTCCTTGGCTCTTCCTCCTTCATAACTTGCAGAAGTATAAATTGCACTTTTGGTGCTCATTGTAAAGGTTGGAGGTTTTTGTTTGAGTTTTGTTATAGAGAGAAGCAATTGCAGAGCTAGAAAAAGAATGTATTCATAGGAAACCATAGATTTCAACTTCTAGTTCCGAGTATAGCTATTTTGTATTGTAATGATCTAGGTTTTATCCCAAGCTTGTAATAACTTGTGCAAACATTGAAGATTGTGTGATTAAAAACAAATTCAACCTTAGCAGACTGTCTCCTTATGTGTGGTATGTATTTTTAGATGTATCATTGATTAATTTTTCAGCCATAAGTTTGTAAAATATGTGTAAAGCTTTTGCATAGTATATTTTCAATATAATAAAAGAAATGTATGGGTATGGTCGAGGATTACTAAGTAATCTCTCTTAATATTCTGCAACTATCTAGCCTAGCTTGTATGTGCATTTGAAAGGTATAGTATTTTGTGGTGACTTGATTAAGTCATTACCTTATTTTAGTTATTGCATGTTTTGTTAAATCTATAGACTCTATTGCCCAATGGATAAAGGCACTAGTTTGTAATTGGATTTCTCTCTTATCATCCTTAACACATTCCAAAAAAATCAACTCAAAAACCTTTAAAGTTTTTATTTTATGTGTGTTTTACTACTATGTCTAAGTGAATACAACAATACAAGGGTGTATTATAAACTCATTCTCAAACACTCATATGGTAGATTATCCATTAGAAAGATGTTCAACCTTACTTTTCCAAACTAACACATAAGTATATTGTGACACCAGTATTGGGATACACTATGTAGTGGGTATAGTTTGCTACAAGGCATTGTGTAGTGTTTCAAAACATCAATTTGGCATCTTAAGAAAAAACCCCTTGGTCTTGCAGAGCCAGAAGTGAAGGAGGTCTTATCCACCTCAATAATTGGTCCTTACCTGCCCAACCTAAATATAGGTTTGTGGTAATTTTTCAAGTTTGACACCCTTGACACTTGGAATATTATCAAACCTTAGGGACTTGGGGCCAACAACTTTGATCACCAATAGAAGGTCCCCAGTTAAATTTAGTGGTATTAAAATCACTAACAATCACCTACCCTACATCCTTTTTTATAGAGGGGTGTGCCACTTCTATATACATATTTATGATATTAGTATCTTCTATCAATTTGGATATAGTTTTTAATTTCTTAGACTTAAGAGTCCTTTGGAGCAATTGGCTGACAAAATAATTTTTAGGGAGATTCAATTGAACTATTTTCCTTTTCTCTGACAAGGTATAAGTGGGAGTTTTCATGGACTTGGTGCCAAGAGATGTGAATTGTAAGGCTCTCTTAAGGAGAGGAGTATGTGATATTCTCACCTTAGGAGAAGAAGGTGGAGTAGAGAATACCCTAGCTGAAGAGTCTTATGGTACATTTGATAGAGGAGAATTGGGAGAATGGGGAGAAAAATAATCACTTACTTGCGATGGAGAGGAAGGAACGTCAATGGTTTCTTCTTCTTTTGATACCTTTTTATCCTTCTCCTATATTTTCTCTTGAACATCATCCTCACAAGTTTTCTTTGGCATCCCTTTCTCTAGAGGATCCTCATCATCGTATCCTTGTCCAATTGGAATTGTTCATTGAGAAGAGGAGGGCAATTTTAGAGTGGAAGATGATGGTGCTTGACTAATTTCCCATTGATGTTGAGCATCTCGAGATTTCAAAGGCATAGTTGTTTGTTTTTCTTACAATTTTTTTATCCACCCAATCCTAAGTTCTCTTGAGTACTATTGTAGTTTTGGAATTTATACTTTCCACTTCTTTAATACTCCAATAATCAACACAATTGAACGTGTTTGTACATGATTGACAAAAAATGGGTCTAGTAAGTCAGATTCATCATCTTCCATACCTTGGATATCCAAATTTAATCTAAATGTTATCATTTATCTCAAAGATAATCTCATCCAACTTCTTCGAATCTCATACTCATCTATGCAGTTTGCCCAATAATCCTCTAGATGTGGAATATGGTAGAAGCCTGATCCTAATTGTAGATTATTTTTGATGAAATTTTTACTATCAAAGGGGAATCTCCTTTCATAAAATTGCATTGCATACTTCATTACATATCTTTCAATATTGAGGGCATCTGTTATTGATTTGTAAGAGTAATATCCAAGGCCAACACATATTTTATTTACTTTTGCAACTTGTCTGCATACTTTGATAAAAATAAATTTGTCCTCTACATATTTAGGTAGTTTGTAAGGGATTCCATTAAAACCTCCAATTCTGATGTAAGTAAATCTTTAAAAATGTATGAAATGGCTACCATAAGTATTAATCTATTGGATAACTTATGGGGAAATCCTCAAACCTATGTCCCCTTGGATCTCTCTTACCATTCCCGTGGTGAATACATCATTCACTCTTCTAAAATTCTTAAACCTCCTTTCCAATTGGAGTTCGTTATAATAATCATATATTTGGACATCTTCATCATGAGCCTCAATTGGTCTCAAACTTGGCTAAGGTCTGGTACATGCAATAGCATAAAACAAATAAGAAGTCATATAGAATGACTTGTTGAGGGGAAACTAAGCAATCATTGAATGTATTTGGTCACAGATAAGTTGATCCCAATCAAGATATTGCTCGCCATAGATAATTATCTGTATACTGAACTACATACAGTCTTCAAAATCACGAACCATTTCATTACCCCTTAGTCTATGCAAAAGAACGATCATATTAGAGATCTCGTCTATGAAATGGGTTTTGTGTAGCTTTTTAGGCAACTGAGATTTTCCCTTCTTTGGGGTGGAAAACCATTCTTGAGTGATAAATTTTTTGTATTGCCCCTTCCTTTCCTGAAAATTTTGACAAGAAAGAATGAAATTAAAGTTTGCATAATCTTCTCTTTTTGGCAATCATAGACATGAGGTGAAAGTATCCTTATTTATCTTAAAATTCGATCAATTATCTTTCGTTCTGATTTCCCTTACATTAGAGTCATAAGGGTTAATGCATTTTATGACTAAGTCTAAACATTACACTTCCACTAGAAAGGTTGTGGCTTACAAAAACCCACTTTCAATAAGTCTCCAAGTAATTGGGGATCTATCTTCATTCCCAAAATTTGTTCAAATTTATACGCCCTAGTTTGATGTCTCTAATTTTTGGTAATGTACTTGATAGACAAGACAAATGTTCATAACCCAAGTACTTAAATTTCATGGTGAATACAATTTGAATGAGTATTGTCATAATTTGTGCTTAGGAAATGATTCAACCAAATTATATGGGTTGTTAAAAATAATTCTCAATTCCCAAATTTGCAAGAATTCTCCTTGAGTTATCTTATAATATACTAGCCCAAGAAATTCACCATACCTCTGTGTTAAGCTTGAATACTGCAACTCCATTGCTCATGGGTCTTTTGTAATTTTGCTCTTCCATTGCCAGCAAAATTTGCTCTTGAACGCTTGTTAAAATTAATTATTTTGACAGTATAATCTCTATATAAGTGCCTATAATTAATGTCTAGGAGTGGTAGGTGTGAATTAATGGTGCTCTTAAAATTTGGTGCATGTGAGTTCTCCCGTCTCACATTTCTTTATGACACTTTTTAAATTTTGAAAAGGGAACAACTATGAAAGCTTATTGGGGAATCCATGGGTTTTGAGAACCTTGTCGAGCTCCAACAAAGATTTCAAAACCTTGATGATCATCCAAAGGACCTTATTAAAATGCCTTTTGAAGAAAGTAACTTTCATAACTTGAATCTCTTTGGTTTTAATAGGGGTTATCAAAACCTCGTCGGGCTACGACGAAGGTTTCAAAACCTTGATTAAGTTCCAAAATGTTTATTTTCCTTCGTATTGCTCAAGACTTTGGAAAACCCATATTGAAGCATAATTTTTAATTTATGTGAGCTGAAAGCTTGGATGAGAATGTTTGGTCAGATATCAATGAGGTTTTCGAAACCTTTTTGGATCCTGATATAGGTTTCAAAACCTATAAATTTTTTTGAAACTTTTATAATTTAACCAAATTTGATTAAGTACATAACGTATTTAATTTAATGTTGGCTTTTGACTTAGTTGTGAAAACCCTCTCGTGTCCCGACATAGTTTTGATTTTTTTTAAAGGAATCAATAAAATGAGCATGATAATATTAACACAAGAACAACAAATTAACACATGGTTGTGATAACTGCATCAAAACCCGAAAGGGTTTCAAAAACCACTTCACAAACTAAAAACCAAAATTAGAGCTTTTGAAAAATGAAGGGATTTCCAAGGAAATTGACAAAAACCATGTTAACAACAACCATATTTCTCTAATTCATTGTGGTTATGGAATGAATGAACTCTTGTGTTGTAATAATGCCATCAATTATATTTCATCCAAGTGTGAACCCACTCTACTCTTCTAAAATAATTTTGGGAAGAATTGACTTTAGTCTATTTTCTATTACCTTGGGAATGGCCTTGTACATAGTGCTACAAAGCGATATCGATAAAAAATCCTTGAATGAGGCTGGAGCAACTTTCTTCAGGATCAATGTGATCAATGTAGTATTTATATCTTTAAGTATCTTATCAGAATTCTGTTGATTAGTAATGGCCCTTTGTAGATCATCACCAATTATATCCTAGAAAGCTTGATAGAAGGCCGATGAGAACCCATTGAGGCCTAGAGCTATGTTGGGTTCCATGGAAAATATTTCCCATGCTACTTCATCCTTTATTATTGGTACCATTAGTCATCAATTGTCCTCCTTAGTAACCAAGGTCAGTATAACATTTAAAAATTATTTTATCCTTTCAATTTGGACACATCTATATTTACAAGGATGTTATAAAAGTGGCTAATGACTTTGGATTGGATATAATTTAGCTTATCTAGTTGTTAGCCATCTTTTGTTTGAATCAAAAAAATCTTTCTAAGCTCTTCTTATTTTTGTGATTTTCTAGAAAAAGCTAGTGTTGAGGTCACCATCTTGGAGCCATGTTTCCCCTAATTTTGATCCTCATAATATACCCTATTTCACTAATATTTCAAAGTGTGCAACTATTATCTCTTTTTCCTTTTCATATTTTACCACTGTCATCCCATGTGCGATTATTTTTTGGTTTAGATCCTCTGGTTTTGATTCAATTATTTATTTTTCCTTAAATATGTTTTTGAAATAACACTTATCCATTCTCTCAGCTTCTATTTGATGATTATCATTTTTTGTAAAAACTTGAACATTTTGGATCCTTTGGGGACAACTTCCATAGCCCACCAATCGATCATTAAGCCTTTCAAAGATTCATCTTGTAGCCACATTTTTTCAAATTTGAACAGGCAGTAGTCTGGGGCCTAGTTATTTTCTATGTTGAGGGTGATTGGAAAGTGATATGATCCTGAGATTGACAAGATCATAGAGTTAAACAATACATGGAGCTTATCCCAATTTGCCTAGATCAAGAATCTATCTAGTTGGTCAACTATACAAGTGAAGCCTTTCTATTTGTTAGTCCATGTGAATGGCCCATTCTTAGGTTGAATGTCACTCAAGTTGTTATTGCTCAAAAACTACCTAAATTCCTCTTGCCACTGGTCCATATGGACTATACCCCCTTCTTTTCTTTTGGGAATAAGATTGAATTGAAATCACCACCTACTATTATAATATTGTCACTATTGAGATTGAAAATTAAATTAGAGATGTTAAGCCATACCATCCTCTTATCTTCCTCTTTTGTTGGTCCATAGACATTGATGAGCATAAACGAGAGTGTTGATACACTGTGGGTGAAGTGGTGAGCAAGCCAAGATTTTGCTTCATGAATATCCTTGACTATGAACTTCTACGCACACTAAACAGATCCTAGGCCACCTAAAGCACCTTCACCAAACACAAATCCACCATCTCATCCATATTGAAGTTGTTTTAAAAAGGATTTTCATTCTTAATTGTCAAATTTAGTTTCTTACAAGAGTATCATATCTGAGCTCAATGTTTACGAATGATGCTTCACCAAGCATCCTTTCTTAGGGGCGTTAAGGCCCCTAGTATTCCATGTTGTCATCTTCACTATGCCCTAAGGGAGGGGTTTCCTCTCTTAGTAGTCATAAATTTTTTTATGGATGTTTGGCTTTCAACAACAACGTCTTCCGCTCATCACATGGCTTTTGGTTTTTTGCTCCTTTGCTTTGCAATGTTTAGATTTAGTCTCAAGATCTTGGATGCCAACTGGTCCAACATTTTGGGTCCAAAATTTTGACCTCCTCCTTTTCTGAATCATTAAATGGGCAAGCATCAACTGCACTTGGGTGGTTGGTAGTGATGATTGTAGTGGACTTGTTTTTCAACTCCTATTATGTCCCCTTTTTCACATTCACACTTGTACGTTTTTTTCTACCTTTTTTGGTTGGCCAAGGAATCCATAATTTTCTCTTGCTCTGATGCATTCATTGATAATTTGAACCTTTGGTGGGGGGATCATCCATTCGCCCTCAGAAGCTCCTTGTTTCAACCCTGCGTCTTCTTGTAATTAACTATGACACTAGATGGTAGAGTGGTTCCTCCTATGATAATTTAGGCAAAAGTGTACCTCCTCAATCTCCACTAGCTGAAGCCATTCCTGACAGCTCGAGACTAGGATAATTTTGTTTGATATTGTACTGATCACTCCAATTTGTAGTATCACATAAATGTAATTCTTTCTCCATAATTTCCTAATTTATGTTGATTAACATCCCAAGGCTTCTACCAATTTTGATCAAACATTCTTTTGACTAGAATTCCAATAGAAAATTATACATTTGTATCCAAGTTGGCTTGTTGTATGGTTCATAGTGAAGCGAGTTGAAGCTAGGAACCCATCTTTGCATGTAGATCAACATGTTGTCCATCCACCAGATTCCTTTTCAGAGGGTCACTTCCAATTCTTCCTTGGATTGAAATATCGTAATGATTTTTTTGTTATAAATTTTAGCACGGAGTAATAGTCCTAGCTTTTCTTTGCCCATTGTTTGATCACTTCCCTGGGTTGTTTAGGGCGATCACCCACACAATTAGGGTTATCTCCTTCAACATTTCTACATCTACCACAACTTCATTAGCTACTTCAATGCAAACTGCACCAATGTTTGGGGATAGCATTCTGTTCCTCTTCAGTGAAGGGAAACTTCCATTGTGTCATTTCCTATTCAAGCTCTTGTGAACTATCGACCTTTGCCGAATTTTTGCATTAAGGTTGGAATCACAAAAAAAATTAGCTATAATTCAAGAGTATGGGTTGAAGTGAAAAAGAATTTGACCCCAATCACACAACTTAGATTGTTAAATCTAATATATTAAACCTTATTTAATATTTAATATAATATTATTGACTATTGTATTGTAAACTAGCATATATATCTTATATAATATACATCAAGATATACCATTTTCCAAACATATGTTTTTTAATGTTATTATTTTATTTTTTTTAAAATATACATTTAAAAAATGATATATCTTGATCTATATTATATAAATTAATTACACCAATAGATGTTTATAATGAAAGCCGAATCCGTGTACATAAAAAAAAGGTTCTATTTTTTAATTTTTAGAAATTTCTTTAAAATAATTATTATAAAAATAAAGTATAAAACAAATATGTTCAAAAAGATAAAGTATAAAAAATATATGTTAAATTATTAGACATAAAAAGAAGTTTATAAAATTTAAAAATTAAAGTATAAAACAAATATTTAAATTTATTATTTTCTTTTAAGTATGTTTCTAAATTAATATACAAGAACTTTTTAAAACAACATATATATTGAGATTTATTTAAGTAATCTTTTATAATAAAAATAATAATAATTATTTATAAAGAATTACACATAAAAAAAGTTTCTAAAATTTATAAGATAAAGTATGAAATTTCTTAAATTTACTATTGCATATATAACTATGTTTCTATATTAATATACTTAAAAGTAAAAAAATTAAAAATCTTTAAAAAAGAAAAATATTCTTTGGATTCATTGTAAAATATTTTTTAATATTAAAATAGAAATAAAATTATAAAGAAATAAAAATAATTGTTCTTTTAAAAATTCTAATAAATTAATGTATTTAAAATTAAAAAATTGAAAATTAAGTAAAAAGAAAATATTCTAAATTAATATATTTAAAACATTTTAAAAAAGCAATATTTTTTAAAAAATTGAAAATGTTTCAAAGGAAAAATCATAATATTCTATTTTATTCAAAATAATATTATAAACTTAAGGTTTTACTAAAGATTTAATTGTACAAAAATATAACAACTTAAATATACATCTAATATACAATTCTTTCATAATAAGTGACCATCTAAAATTAATTTAAAATTACAAAATTAAATACAAAGAAAATATAATAAACTTATTATTACATATAAAAATAAGCTTTTAAAATAATATATTTAAGATTAGCTTATCTATCTTTAAAAAAATAATTTAATTAAGAATTACATTTTCACTTAACTTTATCATATAATTTAAAAATAATTCATATAACATCATTATTTTTTTTAATTATTATTTACAATTTGGTTATGATTATGATTAGGATCAAATTAGGGTTAGGGTTGAATCAGGATTAAGGTTGAATTAGGGATAGGGTCAGGGTTAGGGATCAATTAGGATTAAGCTTCGATTAGGATTCAATTAGAGTTTAATTAGGGTTGAGGTTAGGCTAGGGTTAGAGTTAATTAGCATTAGGGTAGTGTTTAATGAGGGTTAGGGTTACGATAGGGTTCAATTATGGTTAGGATTATAAGATAAAGCTTGGGGTAAAGGTTAGGGTTGGAATTAAGGTTATGACCCAACTAGAGTTAAAGTCAGGCACAATTAGGGTTTGGATTAGGGTTAATGCTAGGTTAGGGTAATGATTCACCTAGGGTTAGGTTTTAATTATGGTTAGGACTAGGTTTTAATTAGTAATATAGTTATAATTAATCTTGATATTAGAATCAAGGGGTTAGTATTAGAGTTAGAATTAGAGTTGGAATTAGAGTTAAAGTTATAATTCGATTATAGTTAGGATTAGAATTCAATTAGGGTTAGGATTCAATTAGGATAAGGGTTCAATTGGGGTTAGTATTAGGATTCAATTATAATTAAGATGATTAATTAGTGTTTGGGTTAGGATATAATTAGGATTCAATTAGGGTGGGTTAGGGTTCAATTGATGTTCAATTAGGGTAAGGGTTCTAAGATAAAGTTTGGGGTTAGGGTTAGGGTTGAGGTTAGAATTCAATTAGGATTAGAGTTAGAGTTACAATTATGGTAACTGTTAAGATTCAATTAGGAATTAATTAGGGTTATGGTTATGGTTTAAATTCAATAAGGTTTAGGGTTCAACTAAGGTTAGGGTTATATTCAATTATAGTTAGGGTTAAAGTAATGTTACATTTAGGGTTCATTTAGGCTTAAGTTTAGGGTTTAATTAGGGTTGCAGTTAGAATTAAGGTTAGGGTTAGTGTTTAGGTTCAATTAGGATTGAACGTTAGTGGGTTAGGATTAGGGATTTAGTTTAATTAAGATTGAATTTCAACAAGATTAGGGTTATGGTTAAGGTTAGGATTCTAAGATAGATCCTAAGGTTAGGGTTCATGTTCAATTAAGGTAACATATCTATTAGGGTTAGGGTTAGGATTTCCAAGATAAGATTATGGTTAGGGCAAGAGTAAGGATCAAGGTTAGGGATTAATTAGTGTTAGGGCTAGGGTCTAATTTGGGTTAAGATTAAATTAGATTTAGGGTTAGCGTTCAATTGATGTTCAATTAGGGTAAGGGTTAGGGTTGGGATTAGAATTCAACTAGGATTAGGGTTAGGCTTACAATTATTATAAGAGTTAAGATTCAATTAGGACTTAATTAGGGTTATGGTTAGGGTTCATCTTTAATTAGGGTTAAGATATACAATTAGAATAATGGTTAGCCCGTTAATATTCAATTAGGATCAGGGTTCGACTAAGGTTACGATTGGGATTCAACTATAGTTAGAGCTAAAGTTAGCTTAGGGTTAAGGTTCAATTAGGGTTAAGGTAAGGGTTTAATTAGGGTTATAGTTAGAATTAATGTTAGGGTTAGTGTTTAGGATCAATTAGGGTTGAACTTCAATAGGTTAGGGCTACCATTAGGGATATGGTTCAATTAAGATTGAATTTCAATAGGGGTAGGGTTAGGGTTAGGGTTCTAAGATAAATCATAGGCTACAAGCCTTATGATACAACTGATGCAAATTATATACTTATCCATTCAATACAATGTCTTCATGTTTAGACAATATTCATTATCCTCAGTTATATTTGAAATATCATACACATGTCGCAGTGTTGTACATTCCTAGAAGATAAGCCAATGATATCATATTATTATGCAATTAAAGAATCCATTACAACAAACACACAACAATCAAATTTCTAAAATAGATTCAAACAAGTTGATATATCTGAATGTAATAAGATAGATAAACTAGTATATAAAATATATATATGCTTTTTACCATTACGTGAAACTAAAACCAAATCTTGAAAGTTACCATCGAACTATAAAACTGAGTGAACAAGAAGAAGATGCAACTGATTAAAAGAACAAACAGTAACGCAAACAAATGCTAATTTGTGTAGTCCTTTCAAGCTCCCAAATCCCAAATACATATGTACTAAAATTTGATTTTTGTTTTTCTACAAGTCTTAATACTCGGAACACAGTAATTAATATTTGAAATTTGCGAGGTTTCAAAGTTTCACCGGTTTTTAACATAAAATGGTGGGAAATGAAGGCAAAAGCACATTGCAGTGCAAAAGTATATAGGCGAAGAAAAACCAAGGGAGCCCAACTGAGTTGTTTTACAGAAGAATACACTTCTGCAAATTCACCAATGAAGAAAAAGAAGAGAAGCCCTTCTTCTTCTTCTTCTTCATCATCAGAGGATTCCGATTTTGATTGCAATGAAGAAGATTTCAATTGTACGCCTTCCCCCCCAATCAAAAAATCTCAGCCCAAAAGTAGAAATCCGGCCCAAAGCAGGAAAAAGCTTGCACTTCCCAAGGTATGCATATTCTTATCACTATATTATTGCTACACAGCTCTTTACTTGTAGGAGAGAGAGGAAATCGAATTTCTAATATCTAATTAGATGTCAATAAAAGAATATATGGTGCGTTACATTTTCTAATCATAGGTCTTGTGCCACGAATTTTACCCATTTTGTTACATTGTCTGACAAAAAAGTTTGTCTAGACAGGCTAGAAGTTTTTTATCTGCTCAGCTACCCTGTTATCTATTTAGCAAGCACTGTCAATTTTGTCCGAGCTAAACATTATTTGTACTGGCACCCAGTTATGGATTTCACATTTAGCCCCAGCTTTTTCTTTTTCCATTGTTCAAAAGAAATGTGCACAGCCACCTGATCATGTATACAGAAGTTATCTCTCAATGTAAGCACGTTTTTCACATTGTCGGTTTTAAGAACTTTTATAGACATGTTAAACATTTAAATATACTATACAATGGTATCTTTACAAATCATATTATGCGTGCCTGTGAAATCTTAGATCTTAAAATACTGAACATTTATCTGCTCAGGCACCCCATTATGTAAATAGCCATTAGCTTCGCTTTTGCTTTACCAATTTTTTTCCCATTGTTAGAGAAAAAAATTATCTAGACATACTTCGAAATTTATCTGCACAAGCACCCAATTATATATTTGGCAAGTAGCCTCAGTTATCTATTTAACGATTGAAACAAAATGACGTACATATAGAAATTTACTTTAAATTTAAGCACTTTTTTGTCTGATCAAAAACTTTGTCTAGACATACTAAATATTTAACTGTACAGGCACCCAATTATGTATATTGCCATTAGCTCCAATCTTGTTTTAAACTTTTACTCAATCTTCCTATTGCAAGGGGTTAAAAATTCTCTGGTCATACTAGAAACTTATCTGCACATGCACCCTATTATGTATTTGCAGGTAACCTCAGCTTTTACCTTTTCAGTGTGCCAGAATAGATGCACGGCCATCCGATCATGTATATAGAAATTATCTCCAAATTTAATCACTTCTTTTCACTTTGTTTGAACTAAAAATTTGTCTAGACATACTAAACATTTATCTGCACAGACACCCAGTTATGTAAATAGCTGCTGGCTTCAATTTTGTTTTACCTGTTTTTTCTTCCCATCATCCAAGCCAAGAATTTATTGCGACATACCCAAAATTTATCTGCATATGAGCTCAATTATATGTTTAACAAGTGCCCTAAAATTTTACTCTTTTAATTGTTTGAACCAAAAATTTATCAACCAATCATCGTTATAACAATTACCCTCAATTTTGCCACTTTATTTGAGCTAAACTGTATCTAAACATACGAGAAATTTATCTGGAAATGCACCCAATTATGCATTTAACAACTACCTTCAAACTTTACTCAGTTTTTATATTACCCGAACTAAGAATTTATCTGCACAGGCACTGAATGATGTATATAATAATTTCGTCCAAATTAAACCAATTTTAATATTGTTTGATCTAAATTTTATCTACATATACCAAATATATGTCTGCACAGGCACCCCCTCAAATTTACCCAATTTTTATATTATCGGAACTAAGAATTTTTCTACACAGGCACCCAGTTATGTATATAAAGATTATCCCCAAAGTTTACCCATTTTTAGATTGTCGGATCTATATATTATTTAGATATACTAAATATTTATTTACACAGTCAACCAAGCATGTATAATGCAGTTGGACCTTTTTAACCCATTTGCAGTTTGACAAGCTGAAAATCTATCAAAGTTCATATGCACGGGCATCCAAATATGTAAAAAGCAATTACCTTGAAATTTTACTCAATATTTTATCTGCACAACTACCAGATTGATGATTAGAATTCATCTCCAGTTTTAATTTCTTTTTCTCGTTGTCCCGGTCAAATCTTCCTTGCATGTGCTAACACTCTATCTGGACAGATAACCAGTCTTGTATATAGAAAGTATTTTCAAAGTTTACCCTCTTTTTTCTTATAGGAGCTAAACTTTATCTACACCCAATTGTGGATTTGGCAATAATTTCCAAGTTTAACCACTTTCTTTTCATTGTTTGGGTTGAATATTTTTCACGCATGCTAGAACTCTATCTGCACTGGCAACCAAGTATGTACGTAGAAATCATATCAAGCTTTTATCCTTCTTTAAATTTCTACATTGTTTGAGTTAAAATATTATGTAGAGATACTAAATATTATTTGCATACGTATACAATAATTATCCACAAATTCTATTCAATTTTTTTTTTTTATAAATTGTTTGATAAACTTACTTTGTGGAGTAATCTGGGTTATCTCTTTGAACAAAGTCACGTAGAACTTGCATTTAGCCTGATCTGTTGGGATATGCCCCAGTCAGTGTTTTGGTTCTCATATCTTAATATCATCTCCTCGAAGATTTAAACCTGGGGCTCCATTATGTAAGTCCCAACACTTTACCACTTGAGATCATCCATTTTACTTTGGTTATCCATTGTCTCATATTGTCTAAGCTAAAAATTTATTTAGACATACTAAAAATTGTATCTGCAAAGTCACCCAATAATGTGTATAGCAATCATCCCCCATAGTTATACCCATTTTTTTGTATTTTTTGAGCTGGAATTTTATCTAGACATGCAAAAATTAATTTGCACAGGCACACATTTACACATGTAGCAACTATCTCCAAGTCTTATCCATGTTACGCAGTGGACTAAAAATTCATTTAAATTTATCCATACAGGCACCCAGATCAGCTCGTAAGAGTAAAACTGCAGACACAGCGAAAATGGCTGTAAACAGGTCTGAGATTGATGTCTTTGACTCAGAGGAGGACACCCTTCCCAGCAATAGCAAAAATGAGCAAGGCTTTGAAATGCTGGTTGAAGCAGCTGCATTACACAAAGATGGAGGGTATCTGAGTGCATTGGCCACTCCCTCATCAGATAGAAATGTTTGCAGCAGTGCAAAAAAGGTGAGTTTGTTAGTTATTAGGATTGTATGGAAGGAATAATGATGTAAATTTAAGCTGGGAAAGTTTGATAGCCGGTCTCATGCATTCAATTGTGTTTTCTAGCATGTAGATTTCTGATTTAGTGAGGTTCCACCAACAAATTTTAAAATTCCTTTAAAATTTTATGCTGGTGAGGTTGAGTGCTGAAATGCTAATCCATTCCAAAGTTTGAGCTCAGATGTGGAGAAGCTATCCAACGGCAGATATGAGATATGAGAGCTGGTACGAACTGCTGTGGGTTGCGGCAGGGATTTTAGGGCTGTGGTGGCTAGTAAAATGGTGTAAAAAGTTGTTGCACAGCAGCAAACAATGCTGGTATAGATCCTCCAAGTCTGATTGGACCCTCCTTGGTGCTGGTACACAATATAAAATGATGACAAATGGCTACTGTGATGTCTCAAGGTTGTATGGCTGCTGTAATTTGACCCACAAGTGCTGGTATTCCACTGATCTGCAATAAATGCTTGGCAAACAGTGACCAATGTGCGTGCAAACCCTTGAAAAATCAATAATATATGATGATAACAATGTCCTCCTAGATATGGTGCTCAGGTCCAGCATAAAGTGTTGATAATCAAGCACCAAAAAATGCAGAAATTACTTGTAATCCAATGACTAGGGTTTGAAAGTGAAATAGGTGTTGACAATAAATTTTCTCAATATGGCAACTCAGATCTAGCTGAAAATGATGATGAACAGCAGCAATAAATTTCGAAAATTTAACACTGAAACCCTCCAAGCACCTATTGCCAAATTCGCTTGCAAACTAATTGCTTCTTGGTGGAATCTTGCTTTTAATCTCCAAAAATTAGCAACAAAAACTATAGCGGCACTATAACAAACTGAAAATGTCTTCAAATCCTCAACAAATCAGCACAATTGTGATCCTTGGATGGAATCACCCAAAATGGGAAACAAGGGTTTTTTCCCTTGCTCCCAAATGTAATCCAAGAGAGTTTTTGTCTTGTCAAACTCCAAACAAACCAAGGGTTTTCATCCTTGGATGTCCTAGATTGAACAAATTGTACAAATATGAAAATTGGAAGCAAAGAGGATAACTTGAATGATTCCAAATGAAGATAGACAACTCCTTGATATACCTTTTTAAATTGGGCCCTTGGGTCCCAAATTTCCCTCCAAGTATTTAAAAATTTAAAATACTTTTAATTTTTATTATATTTTACTTTTTTATTTTAAGTATTAAAAAATACTTTTATTTCAACACTAGTCTTTAAAAACATCTGTTATTTTAATTATAATAATATTATTAATTTGCCTTCAAAATTAAAGTTTATTGGGCCCAACTTAAATAATATTATTAATTATCATAGTTGCCAGGAGATTGGTACTGGTATTGGTATGGGAGATTGGTATTGGTACCGGTACGTCAATTTTTGAAATATAGGAGACGGGGGTACTTGGAGACGTCATATTTTTATTAATATAATTAATAATTTATAAATTTGCTACATTAAAATTGAAAATCATAGTTTGAGGACTCTCCAAGTACTCTACAAAACTCTCCAAACTCTCAAGTCTTTGAGTTGGCCGAGTCTTGGAGAGTACTTGGCCAAGTCTTGCTCCAAGACTCCCGAGTCTTAGGCTTGAACTCTTGACTCCTGAGCTTAGACTCTTTTGGTGCCTGAACATAACAAACATAGTGGCTGAAATTTCAAATTTTGAGAGTTTGAGGATCATATGACATGTGTAATGTTTGAATTATGACAAATTGATTGTCAAATTAAACTTTTATGTTCTCTAAATGCATTTTTTTTTTGTGTAATTATGAGGTTCTTTCTTTTGCCGAGTCTGAGTCAAAATTTTGGATTGTCGAGTCGAGTTTGAGTCCGAGTCTGAGTCCAAGTCCTAAAACTATGCAGTGAAAATATCACGACATTGAACTTTCAAAATAAGAACACTAGTAAAGTTTAACATTAAATTTAAAGTTTAAATACACAAATGTTAAAGAGTCAAAGAGTTCATACTACATATTTGCTATTACACATTGGAATTTAGAAATGTTGATTCGTTTTTTTTCTTTTCATATGGAAACTTGTTGAAACGTAGGGTTTTTTTTTTTTTTAAAATAAAAAATTAAGGAGACGTCTTTGACGAGTTTCCGGTATAGGAAAACATGTCCTGGTACTTGAGACATGTCTCTGTGCAACTATGTTAATTATCTTAATTTGAACAAAGGGGATATGGCATAAAACTCGTCAAAACTCATTGGCATGTAAATGGATGAATTACTCAATGCCCTCTTCAACTCGCGAGAGCTTGCAATTTCTATAAATTTTCAGCAAGATTAAAAACACTGGTTCTACATGCCCATCAGGATTGTTTGCCCTACCCAATCAGGCATTGGCTCAAAAAGACTTATTATTAGGACATGATGTTCACTAGGTCTCTCCAATCATTAATATATTTCAGCACCTCTTGAGAAAAAAGTTATGCCTCTTAAAATGTAGGAAAGTATTGAATGAATATAATTTTTTCTTACAACTTGGACTTTCATGTGTTTAAAGCATAGAAGCATTAAACAGCAATGAAATGTGATTAATTGTGTTTAATCAGCACCTGATGCTTGGGCTGTGCCAGCTCAAATTGGCATGTTTTTGACCCAGTCCAACTTGGTGAAACTCAGTTTTTTTGAAAAAATGCAGGTTATTGAATTCAATAACCCACATTTTTTTTGATGTTTAATAAAGGCCAATTTTTAGGGTTTAGTATATAGGATTCAACTTTCAGTTTGCCATGTACCTTCATTCTCTTTGTCATGGAAGCTTTAATTCTCCTTAATGCTTTCCTTAGGCCACTTTTCCTTTTGTGAAAATATTGAATTAATATAAGTTTTGCTTATAAATTGAGCTTTCATCATGGGGACAAAATGTTTTTTCACATTGAATTCATTTTCTTCTTTGCTAGTTATTCCTCATTGAGACCCAAAAAGGATCACTTTTTTTGTAGATAAATGATTGGGGTTCTATTACGGGGCCCTGACCCTTAAAGCTAAAACAGAAGTATATAATTTAAACATAAACAAAATCTTGCAGAAACTGTCCTCAAAAGGGAGTTGGAGGCTTCGTCAGAGAGCCAAAGATTACAAAGCTGAATACGAAACCAACCCAACTAAGCATCAAAACACGTATTGAAGGGAGTTGAGGAACTCCCCAATAGGCAATTCTTGAACTGCTCAGAGTAGACTTCCAACTATCGTAAGCACGAGTGAGTACTCCGTTACTAGAGACTGCCACTGTTTTGACCATTGCCACTTTCAGCCTTGCAGACTTTATGAGTCCATCAAATTGGATGCCTTTTACTATCTCTAGTCACCTAACTGAGCATACCAGATTCTCTCCTTCCAGCTTCAACAAGGTGTAGCTACTCATTGCCTCAAGCAAACCCATATGGTGTGAGAGAACAAGATGTTTTATCACCATTTGCAAATCTTGATAACAATCAGAAAAGTTGCTGACCTCCACAACCAAATCTTGATGCCTCACTTGCCTCACCAAACCCCCTTGGCCAGCTGGAATCTCCTGAGAAGGACCAAACACATGCTCTGCTGGGGTTGCTTTCTCATCCATGTCTGCTGCAGTGCAAACCAGTAGAGCCCCTAGACTAATGCTTACCTCCACCAATTGTATTGCTGTTACCAACTTGCCTTGAAAACTGCTAGTATTCTTGCATGAGAATGTAGTGTAGCATTATCCTTAATCCCTTCATTACCTAAAATGCATTTGACATCCTTCAGCATCACTAGGTTAGGGCAATTAAATATCTTCCTTAGTCTATGATCTGATACATTTCCTCTTTATAGTGGATCCGTGGTGACCCCACATTCTACCCTGTCATGCCAAATATATCTAGCACAAACAAAATACCCCTCAAAAAATCCAGACAGATCAACAATTGCCAAGGACCCACACCATAGACACCAAAAAACTAGATTAAGAAAGCCCATTCACATCGATACAAGCTACCATAAATAATAGATATCACAGAAATGAAGGTAATATTGAAGGTTGCAATGCAAATTGTCTAGGTAATTTGCTCCCGCATGTACTGTCATAATGACAAATAAGGCCAGACCGCCCTCTAGTACAATAGCATAAGTTTGACAAAGAAGGCCGGACCACCCTTGACCTGGCTTTTATGAATGATCCAGCTGAGTCATAGAGCACACATCCAGCCCCTGGTGGGCCTGGATTTCCACGTGATGCCCCTTCAAAGTTCAATTTACAATACTTCTTAGGCAGCCTTCACTTAAAAGGTCTCACTAAATTCTTAGGAGCCATTAACTCATTAACAGAGAAATAGGATCACATTTTGTTCCTTCTGGACTCTCAAGTTCTTAGACTTGAATGTTTGTTGTCTTCATCATGGAAGCTTATTGCTTTTCCTTCATGCTTTCCCTAGGCTGCTTTTCCATTTGTGGTCTTGTTTCACTATGGGCTGATTTTACAAGAAGTTTTAGCCTTGCTTTTCCTCCTAACCTTTTGAAAACTGTTGTTATTAGTGTTCACTAAATTGAAGTTCTCTTAATCTAGTTTTCTAATTGTTTTTGTACAAGTTGAGATCAAGTAGCCAAAGTCACAGGAAATTTTGCATCCCAAGGCTACCTATTCATAGTTTGGCTATTGAATCAGTGGTATACTTCGACATCCAGATGCACTTTTATCTAGAACGCCTTTGTTAAGATCCAGATATAGGCAGAGTTTTGCATACATAAAAAGGCCACCCTTGCCCTAACTTTTGTCTTATCCTAAATAATGGCCAGTAAATTCCTATATTTTTCTGATAATGCCTTTCCAGTACGTAAGGGAGATAGTTTAGTAACATTACCTATGTTGGATTCTTCAGAATAATAATAGGAGCTGGGCTCTAGAATCAAGGCGCCCTTTCTAGAACTTAATTTTGGTGGAGGAATTGAAAAGAAAAAGATAATAAAAATATCACTAACGTAGTAGCTGATGTATAAATTCTCTTGGCATTGCTTGTTTAAACAAGTGAACAGTTTGTTTCTATTTGGTGAACTCTGAAAAGCAACTAAACATGCACCCCGATGTACCCTTAGTGGTCTAGGACTTTTTGTCACAACCAAGGCTTCCTTCAGGAGCTTGGAAACATACAATAGATTCTCAAAAAGATTTTACTCTTAGCCTATCTATGGGACTTCAGGAATGATCTAATGATTTCTTGACAATCAAATCTGAAATTCCTTTCACCCCCGCACTCTTGCAAGTAGATGCAAAACCTGGTGACAGACCTCAGCTATCCAGTGAGGTAAGTCTTGTGGAGAAAGAAACAACGACACATGCAACAATTGAATTGGAGTTGAAGGGCATTTTCCTGCCGACAAGGCAGTTTGTCTATGAAGTGGAAGTCACTCAATAGAATATTCAATCAAAGGGCCATAAAAGCTGAATGATATCTCATTTTAGGCTGATAGAGTAGAAACTAAAAAACATGCACTCATAATTTCTAACACATTTGATTTTGGAGGAGTCACAATGCATAACAGAAGGGTTGCAAATACCTTAATCTTGCTAGGAATGCATTGCATCTATTGTGCTCCATAAAGAATGTTTCTAAAGGACAATCTCATAATTTCTAACACATTTGATTTTTTCTGTAGTAATAAGGACAACTTAACCTTTAGCATCATGAAATGCACGAGGGCACTTCTAGTCCTCAGTCATTTCTCTTTGGGGAGGGATGGCATGTATTTCAGATCATTTGGTTGTTTTGAGGTACCCTTACTTGCCTCAATGCTTTATATTGCAAAAAAATGCATTTTGGAGGTTAACATGAGGAGAGCAACATAAAAGAGTTTTGCTTTAAATGGATATCACCCTATTATTAAATTATATTTCAGGCTTTTAACTAAAATATTCAGGATAAATTTTTATTCCTGTTTCTCTTTACTTCTATGCATTTTCTCTGTTTTCATTTTTATATTTTCTTTATGCTCATTGAATCATAAAGGGTTCTGATGCAGATTTTGTAAATATTTCTTTATGGGTTAATTAGGTTAACCCATTTAGTTTTCAGTTTAGGTAGTTTTTCTTTATGGGGCAGGTAAACTGTTCTTCACTTTCTATAAATAAGAATATAGATATCTCTTTAAATATACAATCATTTGTTGCAATTTGAGCCACCAGTGTCATCTATGAATTCTTCCATGCATGTTGATATGTGTTAGGCATAAAGAATGAGTCGTATCTCAAATGGTAAATGTCATCTGCAAGTAAAGGCCTGGGTAACAAACCCAAAGTATTTTGTTTGGAATTCCAGGAGTGCTACCGCCCAAGAAGGATTTGCAACACATTTTAATTTTTGTGTTGATGAAATGTTGTTTGTGGAGTTTATGTTGGTAATATGAAGTATACAACTCAATGGAAATATTTGCAATAACACACAAATGCAATATTTTCTGATATTTATAAATTTATTCAAAATGTCCACAACTGAAACTATAAATCAGGTCTGATACAAATTATCTAGCATAATAATGAACTGATAATTGCTCAGAAAATACAAACAGTAGTAGCTAATGACTGATTTACAAAAACTAACATTTAGGAACATACCCAGCAAGAAGAATTGAGTTGCAGGTCTGAAAATAGCATTGTAGCAGCAAATTGGGAGTGATAGAAATGTTCATATCTCCACTCCTAGTGATTTCCCCATCCTGTTGGCATAACAATTAGCACCTTTGGAGTGTGATTTGGTACGGACAGCTATGCACAGTGCGTAATGACTTCTCTTCAAATTAGGAGGGGAAGCTCCCTCTTTTGCTGATATGCGTGAAAAAGTAAATGATTCTAAATCCTATCTTTTTGACTCAGCTGGAAGAGGCACAAGGTTAAGGAAACCAAGAACGTTGCAGCTAAGGATTTTCTTTGGTTTTGCAGATCTTAACTACAACTAAAACTAAATGTTTTTAATCTATCCTATTCCCTCAAGAAAAATAGAGCATGAGGAATTAGGAGCAAGAATGTGATTATACGATAAACTCTATAACAGGATTTCCAAGGAGGAGGGACCCCTATTCGAGGCGTAGGCTGATATGAAGTTTATTAGGCACGACATCAAACGATAAGCTCAATTACTAAATTTCCAAGGAGGAGGAACCCCTATCCGAGGCGTAGATATGCAACAAGCTTATTAGCAACAACACTTAAACGATAATTCTTCTTTCCAAATTTCCGAGGAGGAACCCCTATCCGAGGCATAGATTGAAAGAACAACTATTAAACATAACATAAGATAGCAAACTAGGACAGTAAATTGCATTGGCGAGAGACGCATACAATAAACAATCAAATTAGCAACTCCATTTAACTAAGTATGAACAAACACCATAATAATAACATTCAGGCATGGTGGTGCAGCTATTTATTATCATAGTAAAAGCTCATGAATAGATACAAAACAACAATATTTCAAGCAAGGTGGCGCAACATATATTACTATCTTGTGCAAAAGTTGTTTACAAATGAGCTAAGAGCTCTTATTTATAGACATCAAAGGTGTAGGGAACCCTAAAATCACCTTGAGTCAACTACAGTCTCGCAACATGCGAGATTTTATTGTCTAAGTCTAAATAAATGAAACTATACAGTTAATTGGAAAGCTACCATTAGTTAACCGATGCAAACAAGACTAAAAGGACATGTGCAACATGCACGTCCTTATTGAAAAGAGAGCTAACTGATAACGACCATCAGTCAACTGGTCCTAATTGAAAGTCCATCCTCCCGCGAAGATATCTCCAAGAATGAGATAGGCGAGCATGAGATTAGCAATAAGAACTCAAGAAATGACGTTGAGTTAATTGTTGCTTCTGACTCATCCTTGTAAATAACTTCAGGTCTTAACTGGTCGTCTACTACAAGCCCTCTCTGTCTATCATCTCGTCCAGGAATTTGTCGATCATATCATCATCTGGCACTCTGATGCTATCCACGACGATGAACTGCCTGTTCACCTCTTTTTCTCCACCCTTGATCGCCTTCTAACTGTCTCTGACTTCTGCAGTCGCCTTGTTGAAATTGGTAGTCATCTCTGAGAAGTCATCCAACTTGGACGCCTTAGGCTCTCCATCTAGGTTATCACGAACCAGTTTCTCGAACTCAGCCTGAATTGCCTCTAATTCAGTGCATGTACCATCCTCACGCCGATAGTGACATGGGATTTGGGTGATGAACTCACTGATAAGTCTGAGAGCAGTAACAAGATTCTCCTAAAGTGCGACCATCTTTGTGGAGATCCATGCGAAAACCTTCTTTTTATCTTCCTCTGCTTCAATGGCGTCATTAGCAATTGCCAACTGAGATATGAGTACCAAGTCTTTCGGCTTGTGTTTTGCTATGAATATCTTGAGCTGCTGAATCTTCTGACGAAGCTCATGTGCATCGAACCTCAACTGATATATCTCTGTGAGGAGGTACTGACCTACAGCAATGAAGTCTTCAATCCAATTGTCTAGAAGCTTCCCGTGATTGACCAAATGACCAAGTCTCTGCTTATCTGCGACTGCCTATTGCAGCTATGGGAGCAAAGGTGCCTGTCCTGCGTTTCCATGAAGTAGATCCGAAATGTATTGTCGGAGCTGCATGTTCTTAGCCTTGACGGCTGCTTTATCTTCTCCATCCTTCATGACACGCTCCTCCAGATTACTCGCAACGACCTTGAAAAGGCTCACTTCCACGTGTCGAGTGCTCCTACCTAGATTTGCTTTGATGAAGGTGAAATCACCAACTTCAACTTCGTCCAGGTTCTTGCCCTCTAGTGGTGTAGCAACTTCAATGATGATCTCCGCTTCAGGAGTCATTTCAATGTTCACTTGCTTCTTGACTCTCTTACTCGACCTATCCTGATAAGGATCACCAAACTCAGATAAGTCAAGATGATATGAAGGCCTATGCCTTTCTCTTCCCAATGACCTCTCAAGCCAAGATGAATGATCAACGTTGTTCTCTCGAGGAGAAGCTGCTCCTGATGTGTCAACCATTGGCGGATCAATTGAAATGAAAGTCCCATGAACTGGAGACTCAAGCTCTGAATCAATGTCGATAGGAGAAGATCGTGGAGAAATCGGTGGACCTGGAGATGAATCGGCCTTAGCCTATACCACTGGTTCCACTAGGACTTCTGTCGTTTTCTCAACTTGCTTTCGCTTTGTGATGCTTTTCCCCTTTGAGTTTCCACTAACCTTGACTCCTACAAGCGGCTTCAAGACAACTTTAACTTGAGGCCTCGACCTGGAAGTGGAAGGTAGTGAAGAAAAACTTGCTGGCGACTTTGTATTTGGAACTGTCCTTCGCTTCCTCTTGCTCTCCAAGAAGTACATGCTCGTCTTAATAACTGATTTTGACAAGCCCTTAAATTGAAGTATTCTCCTTGACATACCAATCAGGTTGGCGAAGTGACTAGTGAGCAACTTGGTCCTTAATGAATGAATTGAGAAGTACCTTTTTGTCATCATCGGACAAACCCTCGACATCTTCTGATATAAAATCAACAAGCTGTGGGAGAGTAGGTCTAGAGTAATGACGTCAGCGCACCTCAAACTCATCCTCGCAATTGACCTAGAAGTCCTCAAGCGCCGCCCTATGTGAATTGCTTCGCTCCAACCATGTTGAATAATGACCCAAAGGATCATAAGTATGCCTCTGAGGAAAACACTTGAGTTGATGCTTTTCCAACTCGTTCGTCATTAACTTGCAATCAGCAGCAGCCTTGCACTTGTAAATCCCCAATCTGAATGGAAAGGTGAATGCCGACTTATGTTGATTGTGAAGAAAAGAGTGAACCTCCTATGCTTGTCTCATAAACTCCATGAAAAGGACTCTGTTTGATGGGTACCTCGGTAGCATCAGAGGCTCTCCGGTGTAACCATACACTCGGATATATGTGAGTAGGGAATTGTATGAACCAATCCGCCCAACTCTCGATCGTTGATTTCGCTTCTGGAGAAATCTTGATATGCATCTCGTTATCAAGATCCTTGATTGGCTTCATAAGAAAGTGATCATTCACCGCCTTAAAGTCCTGTTTAGCCTTCAAAAACTCCAACTGTGAGTAGTATTTGTGAACGCGCTGAACAAGAAGAGCTCCATTGGTCTTCAAAGTTTTAAAATTGCCTTGAAATGGAACCAAGTAAACCAGAAAAGACACCATATGAAATTCGTGAATTTTGAGGAACTCTGTAATTTGCTGGTGAAGACACTCGCTAATAAACATTGCCCAATCAAAGTTTTCCTTCTTGTCGATAACTTGAGAGATGATATAGAACATCCACGGTCGGAAAATGTTTCCTTCTTCCTGACCTGATACTTGGTTAAGCAAAGTTATTAAGATGGCAATCTCGTCCTTGAACTCACCACGCCCAACTTTCTTCGGCATGTTGGTTTTTTGAATCTTCAACCATTGTTGAGCAACTTTCTTTTGTGATCTATCTTTGCCCTCTTTCCATATCTTGTCACAATCTGGAATGGATACAACAAAATTATTGGAGCGCGGAAGGATAGCAAAGCATTTTTTCACGTCCCTCGGCTTGAGACTACAAACGACTCTCCCATCGGCCGACCTGATTTGTTTGGTAGACGAGTCATAATGCTTAATGCAAGCAATTACAAACTCGAGATCAAAGACCGTGATGGGAATAGACGTTGCTGCCAGCAACCCGAAACGCTCAAGATTTCTGATTGTGGTGTTGTTGATACCCTCCAACGTGTTCAGATTGACGACAGGATAAACATGACCCAAGTTTGTATTGGTAGTTTTCAAAAAGTCGTGCACAAAGATTGATTTGGCCTTGTGATCTATGGGGTTGAATTGCATTATGAAAAAGTAGATTTTTGACTGTTAAGTTGCATATGTTCGGACAACTTTCAGAAAAGGCTGAAAAAGCTCTAGGATAGGCTAAAAATAGCCGGTTGAGGTATTTGAGATATGGGTTTTCTGCAGAAGTGAATTCTAAGACAACCCAGATCGACAAAACTTTGAAAATGTGAGTTTTAGCAAGGCATGCAAAAGGTTTTCAGTTGAGAATTGCAGGGGCTATAGGGGCTCTAGGGGCAATTTTTTCTGAGAAAATCTAAAACATTGGTTTTGTAGGCAATGGAATTCCAAGCCGACCCAGATGATTAGATTTTGGAAAAAAAATGAGTTTTAGGCCCACATGCAAAGAGATCTTCGGAAAAAAGCATAGTGCTCCAGAATGGAGGCAATGGGGCAATTTTCTCGAAAAAATCTAAAACATGGGTATTGCTGTTGTTGTTGAAATATATGAACCTAGATGATTTGTTTCTGAAAATTTCGCCGTTTACTTTGACATGCGAAGAATACCTAAGATGAGAATAGAAGAATTTAAGACAGAAGATAGAAGTTTTTGTGTTTCTGCTTCAGTAGAAATCGCTTATGCTTGAATTGGATTCGATGTAACCTGCATACAAACGAAAAATGAAGTTTGTAATATTCTTCCTTTGAACATTTTGGATTTGACACTACGAAGAACACTGAAATCTGATACCTGTAGCACCTTCAGATCATTATTTGCTCAAGAAAGGCATGTTTTATCTCACTTGCAATGAAGAATAATGGATGCCTATGCCTTAATAAATAATAAATTATCCTCAAAGGCGTCATAAATGCATGCATAATCTTTGAAATGGCGCTAGCCTTCTGATTGGACCTCCAACAACAACGCCTACCTTGTAATTGGTCCTCAAAACAGTTAATTGATTGAAAAATACGCCCTAATTAGGGCGCCACCTCCAACACTTCAGTTAACATGTGCAAGCATAAAGAATTTGCCTAGTTACAAGCTAAAATAAGCCAAGAAAAAGTCGACTTGAAAAGAGTTGAATTGAAGATACAATCTCAGTTAACTGTCTCCACCTTTAAAGGGTGCCACTTCTCTTGAGTTCAAAATGTCAACCTTTGACTTTAGGCGTCTCTTTCTAGACAGTCAATTTCTTGAAAATTTGGATTTGAAAACCTCATCGGAGCTTACGTTCAATCATTGATTCTGATTGACTGTCATGTCGGATTGATTGGGTGACAGTTTCATTGAAGAGCAGGATCAAATTTGACAAGAGTCTCCTGGAGGCTGCAAACCCTAATTCATTCATCTAAGGCCTCAAAATTCAGGGCGCACGTGGCCTTTAGGGGCACTTTTGACCTCGGACTTGGAAGAATTTTCATACATTTTCAAGTTGATTTTGACCTAACTTCATCTTACATTTCTCGATGTTCGGCAAAACTTCAGAACTAGCTAACAGGCTCATTGCGGAGCTGGCTGGATTCTGAACAAGATCTCTTGGAGAGCACTTCTCTTAAAAACATCATTTGACATTTGAAAAACATGGGCGGCCCTGGTCTCCAGGGGCGCTTCTCTTCCTAGACTTAGCCATTTTTCAAATTGGCTAAAAACCACTTAAACTCCCGCTATAGGCTGTTGACAAGTCTTTTGACCCAACCGAGGTATGCCACGGAAAGCTGGAACCGACACGAATAGGATGAGTATTTGAGATGATCAAAACAATTGAGTTTGAGGCTTCAAAACCTTGGGCGCCCTTGGCCTCCAGGGTCGCTTTTGCTATTTTTGGACATTTCCGACCATGACTAAAACCCTATGTTTGACTCCTCGTACAAGCAGTTCAACAACTCTGATTCACCCGTTGACGGATGCATTGCAAAGCCAAATCAAGTTTGAGACAAACATCTTGGGTGTCATTTGATCATAAAACTGGTGCTTCAAAATGATGGGTGCCCTTGGCTAAGAGGCGTGCTTCTCACTCCAGTGTTAGTCATTTTTTCATCTCCCTCGTTTTTCATTCAATCTCCATTTTCAGGTGCTAGACATATTTGTCGGACTGGCTGGTTGGCACATCGCGAAGCTAACAGGATTCCAGAGAAGTCCTCTTGGAAGTGACAAGTCTTAGAAAGTTGATCCGGGCCTTCGAAATCAAGGGCGCCCTTGGCTCACAGGTGCACTTTTGCTGCAGAGTTAGAAAAACTTTCCACATTTTCACTTCGACAAAAATCCCCTCCGAGACGAAGCATCATTTTGGACATATCTCGCCATAGAAACTTCACCGAAGCATTTGAAGCTTAGATTTCGACACCTGGCACCTGGCCATCTGCCATTGTTGACCTCACAGATCCTAACTTTTCACTTGAGAAAACAAAAACTACCCACCAGGCTTAAACTGAGTTTTAATTGAATCTGACTTCACCATTGTGATCGTGAAGCAAAATAAGCCAATCAAAACAATTTTCAGTCAATTTTGACAAATTTCAATTTTTAGGGTTTTTGACCTAAAAACAAGGGTCTAGAAACCCTAATTTTCAATTTGTTCAAATATTGCCAGTATCTTCTTGACATCACATTGACTCAAAGTCCATACTTCATTTGCCCAAAAACTATGTTTTGACATCATTTTTACAAGGTTTAGACCATTTTAAGCAAAATGCCTTAATGAAGCAAAAAATTTGGTTTGGGTACAACACATCCCACAAACCCTAGTCACTTGCTATCCCAGTCTAGGTGCCTCCATACAAACAGAAAATTGACCAAAAACCTAGGCGTCCAACCTTCTAATCCACACGCCCCCTCTAGTTGTATAGCCCAACAAGGAAGGTACGAACAACATTAAATGTGAAAGAAGTTAGGAATGAATCTCTTTCAACTATATGCCTACACTTCAAAATCAGTCAATTGATTTCTTCTTCAAACCCCAACAATCTTTGCAAATATCTCATCAATAAGCTCAAATGTGATTTCTGGTTGAAACCACCATTAGTATCAACCGAGAATAGTCTTTCACAATCGAAGTGAATGTCTTGTGTGAAGATTATCGCCCTCACAAAGCCCTTGGAAGACAATGTCAACCTGCAAAAAACTTGTTCATTCAATTTCCAAAATAAAATTCAAATGAGCTCTCAAAGTGCCTTATATTTTCCTCCAAATCCCATGCCCCTCTTGGAGAAATAAAAATACTTTATTTTATTTTAAATTCCCCATTATGTTTCCCACTTGGGCGTCCCATTTAATGAGGCCAAAATATTTACTTTTTAATTGTTCCTTATGTCTCCTCAAAAGTCACCTTTAATATTTTAAATAACGCTAAGTTAAATATTTTAATTTAACTTTATAACTTTACAGTTAAATAACCAAATAAATTAAATGGCCACCAAAATAACATTAAAAGTACAAATTGACTATCTTGAGATGTAACGGAAGCTAGGTGATATGGTTGGTGCCAAAATGGTGACTTACTAAAAATAGCGATATTAAAAATCATATTTGAAAAACTTGAAGGAATAACTTGTGAGTAAGTGTGAGTCAAAATAGTTGGTGATTTAATTGCACTAAAACTCGACATCGAGTAATTGTAAAACTCGTGGCAAGTTTTTCTTGCAAAACGCACAAAAAATCACGATTTTCGCTCGCGACTTGCCCAAAAACGCGCTCAACACATAAATATAAATAGGGACCACGATTCAATTTAAGGGTTTTTGGTTTTTTTGGAGACACGGTTTGTAGATGCGACTTTCAGATGCGATTTCCAAGCATGGTCTTGAGACGTGTTTTGCATAGTGACACCACGACACAATCTGTGTAGAATCTTGAGGTAAGTTACTGGCCATGGTTTTAGTGATTTTTGTTTTCATTTCAGTAATAAACCTCCAATATAGAATGGATTATAAAAGAGAAACCCATATACATTTCTCTTTTCTAATCCATACTCACTAATTAGGCCACACAAATAAAACCTTAATTTGGGCCTAATCTGGCAATGAAGGTTGCCCCTCGACCCCATTGGGGGTGTTGCCCCGAAACCCCCACAATGGGTGCTACCCCTTGACCCCACTGGGGGCATTGACCCCAAATCCCCACAATGGTTGTTGCTGCTTGAGCCCACTAGGGGTGTTGCCCCCAAACCCCCATGAGGGGCACTATCCCTCAACCCCCATTGGTATCTCCATTCCCAAGTCCCCATTAGTTATTAGGATCTCTTGTCAAAAAAGAAAATTGATTACAATGAAAGGGTGATGAAGACTTGAAAATTTGAAATATAACTCTTGAGCGTGCTAACTT